>JAODKF010000116.1:27495276-27522078 GCA_026779585.1 Mormyrus proboscirostris | reverse complement strand
GGTACGGGTGTGGCCTGAAGTGTACTTCGCAGGTTCGGGTGTGTGTTTTTTTTTTTTTTTTTTTTTTAAGAAATGAGTGCCCCTTACTGCGTACCCTGTGTCGGAGAGCTTCCACCACCAGGTCCCTGTTGCGACTGATGCTCTCGTCCCTCTTAGAAGCTTGAAAGGCATCGCCAATCAGTGACACCAGCAGGTGAGACTGAAAAGCATATAGGAAGGATGCACAGTATGGAAGAGAAGTAGGGAAATCAACCAAACAGTTGTTCTGACTTTGGCCCACTTTCGTCTTTTGGTCAGAAAGCTTTAGATTTGGTGCCACAGCTCAGTAGTAGCATAGTCATTTCTAAACTTAATTTATGCAGGTAGCGTAATTGATACTGGTGCCCCCTGTCTTGTGGTATGTCTGTGAGACATGGATGCTATCCAGTGACCAGAGATGAAGACTGGACTGCTTTGGTACTGTGTCTCTTTGTGTTGAACGAGCTGTCGCCCAGGGAGTCTCAAATGAGGCACATTATCTGCATTGTGATCGAGCGTCAGTTACGGCACTACGGCCATGTGGCGCGTTTCCCTGAGGGTGATCCGGCCCACTGGATCCTCACTGCTGAGGACCTCAGCGGCTGGACCAGGCCGAGGGGACGTAACACCTGGCTGTGGCAGATGCATAGGCACTTCTGGAGGGTGTAACTGGACTGTGTTTTGGCCTGGGGAGTCACCATCTGGAATACTGAGGTGTTTCGTTTTATGGTGGGTGTGGCAACGCACTGCACCAGTGCACGCTCCCCAACCTGACCTCACCTGACCTGAATACTGTTCCTTAACATAGATCTTCTCTCACATTAATTTACATTTAATCATCTAGACATTCTTAAGCTTGCTTTTATGTACTTCATTGCCTCGGTATAAGTACCAAGATTAATGACCCAGGGGTATTTCTGACGTGAGCTTTTGCTACCTTCCACAATAGGGAGGGAGATTTTCTTTTGTGGTTTCACTCACAAACTTCTTGCTCCGAAACAGGTAGCAGTGGTAGGTGTCAGAGGCAGGGTGCTGGGCCACAAAGCCAAAGTGGTCGGGCAGAGTCGGGTGAACGGCACAGAATGAGACTAAGAACAGTGAACAGGTGTACAGCATGAACTGGTTTGGGGGTCGGGCAGAGTGTGCAGCGTTGATGACAAAAAAAAATGGACAGACCAGAGAAGAGGACATAAAAATGAAGACGAGGATTGGAAAAGAGGAAAAAAGGAAAAGAGGTGAGATGGAAAAAGTGAGTGAAATTAATTTTCATAATGTAACACAAGTTACAATGATGCATCACATTTTTATTCATTATAAATCCTTTTCACTTAGTCTTACTTTATACATAGCTGTTTACAACTTGCAGGACTTTCAATCACACAAAATTAAACAGCAGCTGCTATATCTGCTACAGTGTCTGCTGGTTGTTCTGCATAGATATTATTTTTGTTTTGGTTAAGCGCATGAAGGTTATACTGGCCCTATTTAAGCAATTAAATTGGTCTGTGCTTGCAATATTGGTAACACTTCGCTTTACAGGGCACAAAAACTTAGTGATGACTGCCGAAATACAGATTATGAACAAATCATTAACAAATATAGTCGCCCCTTGAGATAAAAGATGTGTCACTATTCATTAATGATGAACAAACACGAGATCAGTATTTCACCTGTGTTATTCAGTATTTGTTCCTTCAATAGTTCACAGAATTAACAGATATAGTAAAAATACAGTAAGTCCTTTGGATGAAAGATGCATCATGATTCATTAATGATGAACAAATATGAGATCAGTATGACAAATTATAAATGATGAATTAACATTAGATCGGTGTGGTAACTAAGACTTTGTTTGTAGTAATTAATATAAAATTAATAGTATAATACTATATGATTTGAG
Source organism: Mormyrus proboscirostris (assembly GCA_026779585.1). Classification (NCBI taxonomy): domain Eukaryota; kingdom Metazoa; phylum Chordata; class Actinopteri; order Osteoglossiformes; family Mormyridae; genus Mormyrus; species Mormyrus proboscirostris. The sequence continues at coordinate 27,520,160 of JAODKF010000116.1, read as the reverse complement.
CCCCGTCAAGTAAGTGTTACCACAATGGTTGAATGCTAAGTCTCTGGTCAGCAACAGAGTGCACCAATTGAGTTCTATACTTTAATTAGTTCCAGTCTTACCTTTGTTTCATGTTCCAGGATATCGATTCCATTCATGGACAGAAACAGTGAAACTTTGCTTTTCTTCCCCTTTCCCAGTGAGCTTGTAACGCGATCTGAATTCTATGGATTTCAGGAAGCATATTTTGCATATGATTTGCAGTTTACTAATAATTTTATAAATATTCCATTCTCAAGCTGAAAGATGAATGTAACATCACTATCTAATGTAATCATAATTTAAATTCAGAATATAAATCAAAATACTTTATTTACAATGTGAACCTCATAGTTATGATGGCATTTCTCAAGTTCAGGTTACCTTCAAACTGTCCAATGCATCACTTAGAAGCTGTAATCCCACAGGTTGAACAACTTCTATGCGACCGACAAACTGTAATTGGTCACATATTGTTACACACAGTTATGATTCGTGTATGGAAGCAATCAGTTGCAGTGGCATTTAAGAAACCTTCTGTCCTTGATGAGGAAACTGGCCCCTTACCGTTACTGAGAATGAAATGTCACTGTCATTCTCATAGATGTCGTTCATCTTTCACCCGTGTCGATCTGAAATTAGGTTTGCGCTTAGGCTATAAATCTGTGAGCAGAGGCGAATATATACAACGTTTCTGGAAATTTTTATTATTTGAGTATTTACTCAGCATAGTTGTCTATATGCTAGTAGTACGAAAATGATGTTTCTGGCTACGGACACACTCTGCTCTACAGGATGAGCTGAACTGTCACTGTCACTCCATGCAGTGCCTCGCGTGTTTAGGACTACATGGCCTATGTAATTCTATTCAGATATATTTCATTCAGGCATAGAGTAACTTATCTTTAATGGTAGGTCATTCAGTTATATAGATTTCAACTTTTAAGAGTCCAACAATTCCAACAATTTGTTATACCAGATAAAACACCCTTCAGGAGACTATTTCCAGATGCTGATTTTCATTTTCTAGTTTTGTCACTACAAAATGTGGAGTTCTGTTGATTAAATATATATTATATGGTCAGGTTGGTCCACATCATTGCGTAGTCTTACTGTTATCTTTTGGATAATTTTACATAATTTTACTTTTAAATTTCTTACCTTAAAAATCTATTCGTGAAGAAAGTCTTGAATTTCCGTGTGATGTCCTTTCTCTCTTAAGTGTAGAGTAAAGTCTACAAAAGTTAATGAGTAACCTTGTGTCGGATGCATATAATCAAGTATGTGCAAATCTGGAATTTGATTACCCATGAACTGTACTGAAACATTGTGCAGAAATAATCTGTGAATATAATTACACATGTATCGTGATGGATGTGCTTTGGCGTGATGACATGAGGTTATGCGGTGTAAATACTTTTTTACACACACGTGTTCCATGGGTTATGCATAGTAAGAAATATGATCACTATTCAGGGGAAGGAAATGATCTGGGTGGGACTAATAACATATATAAGAAGTATGAAGATGTTTTGCCACATCACAGAAACTAATGTACTCCTCTATACTGTTATTTACTGGGCAAGATCAGAACTGGCATGTGACTGAACAACGTTATTAGGAAAGGTGGCTCCGGACCCCTGAAGGACTTAGAGTAGAGTAGAAGACGGTTGCAAAATTGGAGAACATCATGAACAATTCTGCCCATCTGCTCAATTGGATGCTATCTTGGATCATTGTTATTCACTGGCTTGTTTTACTGTGGTATGCTCGCACTTACCTCAGCCACAAAACACAACTACACAGCATTTACAGTAAAACCAACTACACCATACTACCTGTCAATTTAAAGCTACGCACAGGACATATACTAAAATATACATCCCTCTTAATTATGATACATTTCTTACATATCCGTTTATTAATTTGCATCACTTTGTTGTAGGCCTATATTGTCTGACACTTTGTCTGTCACATTTTCATTTGTAATATGTACTATAAATATATAAATTGACATTAAATATCCACCAGGGAGCGTTCTTTTCCTTTTTGTCCTCAAACCTTCCAAGTTGATAAAGTATGTGCCGTTTATCTCACGTTTGTACGTCGCTTAAGACAAAATAAATGAAAAAATCTAAATATATCCATAAATATATCCAAAATCCTCTAAACACACACACACACACACACTTTTGGCAAAGACAGGTTACTTATGTTAAATTGACGGTTGCAGCTCTCTTTAACTTAGCTGGGAATTTCGTGATCGTGAATCGTGGAGTGGCAGTTGCATGATGCTAATAATGTATAACTAGTTATGTATAACTAGTAGTACTAAGGGATTGCAGATTTAATAGGGAAAATTCATGTATCCATTCCGTCTACGGTGTCTCCTGTCCATGATTAAACTACACGTAGGTCCAACTTGCCCTGCACTTCGCTAAAGGGTAATGAAAGATATATGGATGGAATACAAGCATTTTCTTCAGCCACAGGAAAGAAAAAATACGTCATCTGCAAAACACTAAAATACTAATCGCAGTCGACCTAAAACGCCGTAAAAATATTTATTTTGTACTTAAACAGAATAGGGATCATGATAAATATTTTGTCGCAATATGTTTTCTGCCTTAAATGTTAAGGTTACTGTAAAATATGAAAATGATCACGTGTGATCGTTTTTAAAAAGTATAAATTATTTTGTTATAATATAGTACGGTCACAAACAATATAAGAAATTATATAAAGGAGCAGTTTAAGAAGTCGTGATCAAGTTGTCAACATTAAACTTGGGACAAAAAATGGGGTTTGCTTGTTTACTTGGTTGTTTGTTATATTGGAAGTAATTTAACACTGCCTCATTGGAATATGATGCATACCAATTTTCATATTAGCAATGGCCATCGAATACACGTATCGTTAACGGTAAAATAAAGTGAATAATGTCAAACTATTCTCTTCTCTTTACAACTGAGTATATAGGCCTACATGAATTTTGTCTTGGAGGTTTGCACTAGATAAAAGCCCGTATAACATAAGACTCAAAAGATTTCAAAACATATAAAATTACCTCACTCGACCCTGTAATTTACAGGTGAACTAGTTTGCAGCGGTTAAAAGTAAAACGAGTGAACGAGTGCGGTAATACGGAACTGTTTTGTATTTAAATAATTCCCACCATATTCAGCCTAACTAATACCGTGGTATTTACGGGAAACCTTGTGCTAGTATTTGGTTTTTAATGTTTATTTTAATAGTTGTTTATGGCTTTCATGGAAGGAAAACCATTTTCTTTAATAAATTTTTAAACAGTATTAATGGAAGAACAATCTATAAATCACGCCTTGAGCAAAACCGCGTTAGACCCGCCTAGTATGAAGCGGTCTTGGAGGCACCACGAGCTCCAGACTGAGAGCGCCGCTGGAGCGCGTGTCTGATCGCAGTCAGTGCTCGCGGGAGCGAGACGCCGCTGGACGCGAACTGGCCGCCTACGAGAAGCACACGCTAACCTCGCCTGTAGAGCAGGGTCACGGAGCCGTGCATGGCAGCTACAGCCTGGATATCGTGCAATCCAGTAAATACGCATACAATAGATATCGGAGAGCTGGTATTGGTACTGACGAGAGCAGGGCTGTTCAGTGCGGCTCTGCCCGTTTGAAAGCAGTGAAACGCTGCAGGTGAACTTACAGTATTTATACTTTTTTTTTTTTCCTTCACGCGCAACGATTTATACGCGTGGCATTTAAAACGATTCTCCCAAGTATGACACGGTTTTAAAATATCTTTTGAAGTTATGGATGAAAATTTGAGAAGAGTGTAGCGTTTTCGCGAGTCCTTTTTTTTTTAAACAAATTGTGACTAAAGGCTATTCTGCCTCGGCTTTAGTAGAGGAGGTTTGGGAAGGTGACCGCCTCGAGTTCCGTATAAAAAAAAATGTAAGGAAGACGTAAAAACAAAAGAATTGTCATCGGACTCCTAAATATTTTAAGGTAGGTTAATGTGCTTTTAAACCTTGTGCTTACATTCGAGTTGTTTATGGCTTTCGTGGAAGAAAAACAGTTTAATAAATATGCAAAAGGTTTTAGTGGATGAACAATCTATAAATCGGTTTTCACAAAACCTGTCAATATAAAGTGATGCTTCGTGTAAATGCCAGCGTATTAATTAGGTAAAATGTGGTGGGGATTATTTAAATCCATTGTTAAAGTCCCGCAATACCAGCAGTACGTAGCATATCACTCGTCTCACATTTATTTTAACCACTGCAAACTGGTTCACCTGTATGTGTTCGTCTGAGGTGTAAAGTGCAGGGTCCAGTTAATTTTACATGATCTGAAGTCTTATTTTACGTAGCTGTACCTTGTGTAAACCTCCAAGTCAAAACTAATTTATCTACTCAGTTGTAAAGAGAAGAGAATAGTCGGAAACTTTGAAACTGTAACTGGTACTGACGGAATGCAGGCTTAATTCCTATATATTATGTTAACGTGGAACACTTTTTAGCAGGTGATGGGGGAAATCTCTAGTTGTATTTGGCTGCGTTTCCCTCGGTACGCCATAGATCCGGGCAAGTTTAAAGGACGATGTTGATATGAGGCATATGATTTTCAAAGAAAATAAAAAAGACAAAAACATAGTGTATAAAAGGTGCAAAATAAATAAACAATAGGGCATTTTTAATACTTAAATCATTCCAGTTAGAGGGAACACACAAAAATAAGAATGCAGAAAGTAATTTTGCGCATACAGAATTATTGTACGCACAGGAAAAACTTTTATCGGAAATCATAGTAGCTAAGAAATTAAAATCTTATATTTGTGCAAAAGCTGAATTTCTTCTGAGAAAATCAAGACTGAAATGACTGATTCCAAATGGCCTAGTACTTAGAATGTGGAACCTCTTTGTGTTCTGGGTCTGTTAAATAAATGTCTCATATGTCGATGACATAAGACCCTTAACAGTATCCAGTGCTCCTAGATCAGAAGTAGAGGAGATAAGTACCATCCAAACCAGATAAGAGACTGCAGCAAGATGGAGCTTATGCCTGTAGAACATACCAAAAGCAGATAACCAACTTCTCTGTGGACCATTGTCTAGGGAGTTTCCAGTGGAAATAAACTATACCTTTGAATGAGTTGTAAATCAGAGTTACCTTTGGAATGCTGGGAGCAAATGTGAGTTTGTCCTAGCAAATGGTGCGTCATTGAAGTGGGGACCTCAGTGTAACTGGTACAGTCATTCCCGTGGATGCGAGCAGGTTAATCTGCATGGAGGGCTGACATGCAGAGTCTTGCCATGAAGTGTTTTGTCACACGCATGTTTCAAATCATGAGCTCACATCATCAGGTACTATGCAACTAAATAACAGCATTGAGTGGAGAGCAAGGGGGGGGCACACAATACCAGTAGATGTCATGCAGCAGACACCTGTTTGCAGAGAAAAGAAATTATGCTGCTTGTTTCGGTCCTTAACAAACATGCTGGTTTTCAATGATGTCATACTATGGGAAGGTAAGAAACTATGGCTGTGGAGTATTACTTGTGTAAACAAGTATTGCCTAAATGGGGTAAACCCAAGAATTTCCACTTAAGTGTTGTTATAGAGTGAAGTTTGACTGGACAATTATGAGGTGTGTGCACTGGTATGCATTTGAGGGTGATGCAGAGAAGACAGACAGACAGAGAACTGCATGCAGCAGATGGTCAGTTCCGGTCCAGAGATTAAAAGTCCAGACCATGATTTTGTTTCAGCTAAGCAGGTGAGTATAAAGAATAACAGTCACAGAGTACTCAACTAGTTGGTTGAAACAAAACCTTGGTCTGGATTTTTACTTTCTGCACCCAAACTATCCACTTTTGGCATCCAGGTGCAAAGGTATAAAAGACCAGAAGGAAGGCCATAGTTCCGAATGTGTGGTCACCACCGGATCGTTCCATTTAAATATGGCAAAATTCCAAATAGTTTTGGCATAATCATTTTTGAAGAAACTCAGACTCATGTGAAAGTTTAATTTCTTCTGAGAAAAGTAAGACGAAATTTAAGAAGAAAATTAAGGAGACAGAAAAGACGCTTCAGTACAGATTCCAAATGGCACAAGTGGTCCCTCAATCCCAGATGTTCCATAGCTTTGTTCCCATTATCCGAAATGTCATGCCGGCCAGGCAGGTTTCACCTTTCCAGCTATCCCCAATGAGCTGTAGCGGAGCCATATAGCTGCAATAATAAGAATACATTCTTAAAAATTAAAAATATCAAAAAAACATTTCTGAGCTCTGGAAGTATAATAACGAGCAGCTCTGTGCAGGAGCCCAGTGCCATCAACTTCATGACAGTCTCACCCGACTGAAAGTGGACAGAGGCTTTGCAGTCTCCTTCCCATTTGTCTTGTCTTGATTCAAGTTTGTTCGTTATTTGGGGGGCAGCATGTGGCTCAGTGGGCTAAGCCTGTGTAATCACAAGGTTGCAGGTTCAAACCCAGCCTCAGCATGTCTGTGGGTCCTTGAGCAAGACCCATAACCCCCAGCTCCCTGAACGCCCCAACAGGTGGCAGCCCTTCGCGGACAGCTTGCTCTACAAAGAGCAAGTTGAGGGAGGCGTAATAAAGAATTTCCCCAAAAACGGAATTTCCCCACGAGGATCAATAAAGTTGTGATGATTATTATTATTATTGAATGAGAATAAGACTCCATTGTTTTTCTCTTGGACACCCTAACGTCTCTAAAAATGGGGGAGTGAGAGTTTTGGGGGACTTCCTGAAAATTGCCTGTGTGGAACAGGACGTTATGTATGTTTCTGGTAGCCTAATTAAAGAATTTTTTATCTGTATTTACTAGCTGAAAATATGAATCATATATTAAAGTAAAAAGAGATCTTGTATGGGATACTGTATCTGTAAGGGAAGTTGTGTATCGGAATCGGATTGGAACTGAAAAAATGTGGATCGGCCTATCCAACAACAGTGCAACCTTATTTGTTTTAAGCGTTAATCTTTTTTTGAAGCATTTTTGAGGCATTTTCAGTTCAATTTCAATATTTTGATATACGCAAGTGGTGAATGCTTAAAATGCCCCACAATTTTTCTCCCACTGGCAACAGCGTCACTTACACTTCGTTGCAACAGCAGCCCCTCAAGCGGCAGCAAGTGCGCAGAACAGCCCCAGCTAGCGCCTCCCAAATCATGAATTGCATTTTGTTGCGTTGTCTTGCACAATTACACGTGCTTTGTTTATCGGGGTTTTCCACTAAACGCTACTCCTACCTTTCAAAACTTTGTTTTTACAAAGATTGCAAATCGCTGTGCTACTAGTTGCTGATAAACACGTAAAATACTTCCAGATCGTCACCCTATAATCTCTAATGTTCTTATGCTCCCCCTACTGTGATGGGAATGCGCATGATGTCACAGAAGGGGGAAGTCACCGCGGTCACACCCACTGAGTGGTGAGAGGCAGTGTTGGCGTGTAACCTGAATGGCGCAAATTCTGGTAAGCCTGACCCTCAGTCGTAGTACCAGACTATCAGGGAGACAGTGAAATTAGAAATGCGACGAGGATCCCCCCCCCCAGTTCAGGTGTGCATGCTGTTGGTATAAACGGAAGAGTTCTGTTTTTCTCTCAGGCGTGCCTAATGAGATGCTGATGCCCATTCTGCACAGGTCATACCCGAATCTGACGCCTGTTTCTTTACCTTCATGGAATGGCTGTTATTTGTTTATGTTTTGTCTTCCGTGTATCGAATTCTCCATCCAAGGGCATTTGCATAAGGGGGGGGGTCAGATTTGCTATATCCACAGTGTGTATATCCACACTTCCCTACCCATCCCAGTATTATGTGGTTCAACCAACCCTCCCAGTACAACTATCGTCACTATAAGATCATAACCTAAAATCATGCAATGAAACACCCAATGACACAAATCAATTTCAAAGACAGAAAAGAATTTGGTTATAAGCAAATAATGGTGAATACTTATGAAAGGCAATAGTTTTGTATGTATCTTGGCAGCTTGTAAAATACTAAATCATTAAAAAGCATTAATGCATCTCATGTTCCCTGAGATGACCATTATATTTTACTGACAGCCAATGTGCATATAATAACAGAGATATAATATTATAATTAATATCTTAACAATAATTAAAATATTATTATAATAATCTTTTTTCTGAGATGTTTCTGTTGCTGCATTTTGTTATTAAACATTTTCTGTGGCAGACCAGTAAAAAGCAAGTGTGTAATGGTCGTGGATTAGTTTCTTAGCATCAGGTTCAATCCGTGCCATGTGAGTATTGTGTGTCGTTTTAACCCCAGTTAGCTGTTTGTTTTAGATCCCATCTGGCACAGTGGGGCCTCCCTGGACTCATGTCGGCGCTTCGCGGCTCATCATGTGAACGTGCAGATGGCAGCTGTGCACCCCGCATCCTGAGGGGACGTAGTGCTCCTCCTCTGCAGCTGTCAGGGTGTATTAATAGGTGCCGCATTCTGCTGCTATGGTCTGGACTCTTTCGCAACCCCTGGCATGGTCTGGGACCCCCAGCTCCTGAGCTTTTTTGGGCAGGCACAGTGGGTGTACCAAGATAACGTGTACAGTGGTTCAAATAGGGTTGCGCGGGGGACATCGCTGCTTTGAGAACACGCAGCGCTGGCCACATAGACATGTGACCTCGCTTAAAGCCGATATCAGGTCGAAAAAAAAGCATTGAAAAGGCATTGCTACAAATTAGGCTGACATGATGTGCAATCCTTCTGTCGAAACACCACGATAGCCAGTTGCATTGAGATTAGCTCTGCATGTGTTAATCAAAAGACATTCACATTCCGCTGTATGGAAATAGTTTGGATTCCATAGAGACTATATTGAGCAAAAGATTTGTTGGCACTGTTTTGTGTCTGTACAGCTCACAGGAACACCAATGACTTAATTGACAGACTCATGGTAGAGAATATGTACTATTTAGCTTTAGTTTATTTTTAATAAATTTGCAACTTTTTTTTGCTTCATGAATTTCTCAGCAATAAAATACCCGACATGATATCTGAAATGTTTCCAGCATTCTGCAGCCCTACTACAAGTTTAACACTTACTAAACAGCATCTTCTCCTTTGGATAAAGAGAATTGAGTGGGTATCGCCTCAAAACACTATGAAAGTTTAAAAAAAGAAATCTGTGATTCACTGTTTCCCTTTTCCTTAAACACGGTCTCCACCTCAACCCCTGTCAGACAATTCACTGGACACTCAGTTGGGATTAAGTTACACAATTAAATGAGCCATTTATAGCTAAGCTCTTTTGAATGTACGTTTTCCTTGTCTTTTGATTAATGATTGTGAGACTTGGAGGTTTACATCAACAATCACAGAGGCAATTTGTGGTTTTGTTTTGCCTAGTCGAGGGGGTTATTTTTCCGTAACAGTCCATCTGTCAGGTTCCATCCTCCATACATGACGTATGAATATTTTAGAAGAGTTGCCTTTCTCAGAGCCAAACGACACATCTGTAAATCACACTTAAGTAAAGGAAATAGGACTGGTCCAGGTGCTGCTAGTGAGCAGTCTGCATAGTATCTGTTTAATGATTTGGTTTCTCTGTGTGAGAGAGAGAGACAGATGGAGGGAGCTTGTGCGAAACATCCATTCTGCAGTACGGCTACTAGATGCCGGATGGCCCAGTTCACCTCCTGTATTTGAACCAGTGCCTGTGTAATGCACAGATTACAGAATAGACACAGATGTGTTTATTTGTGCAAGACTTTCACTGGTGCTGCTAGGTATAGAACATGATTTTCCATATGGCCCTGGAGTAACTGAACCGAACTTGTTCCAATTCTGTAAAGCGATTTTGTTGTGAACGTGTGTTTATTAGTTTTTCCTGAAAATGTGCCAGCAATGCTGTCTTTGTGACAGCGAAGCACCGGGTCCTTGAATCCTATGCTTTTGTGCTGGGGCAACAATGGCTTATTTTTAACAGTCGCTTGCTGGGAATGTGGAAGCGCAGGCGGAGAGTGGAAACCGCCCCTTCCTCTTTCAGCAGGGTCTCGGCGCTCCTCAGAAAAACAAGGACCCTCATGGCAGCCTCTGGCTCGGTAGGCTAGAGAATCTGTGCTGTAATAAAACAATGAGTACAGCGGACAAGATGGCAAAAATGCATCGATACTTCTGACCATTTTCTTTCTGTTTTTAACTTGGTATTAAAACGACCTTGAAGTTTTAATGAGATGATAAAGTATGTTTTATACCTTCAGCGCTGTTTCGTTATTATTTTTCAAACTGTTGCCAAGTGAATACATTTTCAAAGTTGTGATATTCAAGACTGATTTTTCTCAGTTTCATGCCTCATCTTTTCTACCAATGCATCATGTCTATAGTGGCTCTTTTTTGCTGAATTGGAGCAGTGTACAATACGTTTTACGAAAAATTTTACTGTAAGTTTCCCTGAAATCATGGAAGTGCATTAGGAGAAGAAGACTTCATAATCGTTTGGGCTTGTGATTTTAAGCAGTGATTTGTTTCCATAAAATAATTTACACTGGCTGACAAAATTATTCCCATGAAATATAGCACTAAACAAAGGATGACGCCCCTTCCCCCATGAAAAAACCAGAGCTTCATAACCCCTACCATAGTGATCGTATAATTATATGCCTTTTCCAGAGATTACATATGGTTCTCAGGCTAGTCCATTGCTACCACAGATACTTATTTTGACCCGTATCTTGTTAGTGCAATAACTCAAAAAGTATTTCATGGGTCCTTTTCAAACTTGGCAGAGGTGTTCAATGGGTAATGATGAAACTTCCAAATATTCAAATTCTGAAATAAATCCAGACAAATGGCAGCAAAGGGAAGGGTGACCGCAGACAGCTCTTGACCTTATGAATGTGATAAGATCCATCAAATACTTTGAGTTCTTACCACTTCACAAAAACATACGGATGAAGATCTACACCTGATTGTATTTCAAGACACATCGCACCAAAACTGAGCAGCTTCGCTGTATGTGCTTTCCCACCAAAGTTCAAGAACCAGATTTCGAGTTCCCGGGCCATGTTGACTGGGAGCTTTTGTGGTTCCAGGCCCATTTCATGTGTGCTTTCCTACACAGAGACTGTGACCTTTGTGTGTAGATTAAATTTCACTTGTAATTTCCTCAGTGATGAAGCTACGTTAACACCACAACGATGGAGGATGAACAAGTTAATTTGATAGTTATTGGGGGTGGGGGGTCAGTCGCACAAACTGAGAATATGGGACAGCCGGTGTCCTGTATCCAGCCCAAACTCATACAGGATGGGTGGCAACTCTGCTGAGATGAGGTCTCAAAGTACCACCCCCCTGCAACGTGTTAAATTTGGCCAGAAGAAACTAATTTCCGCAGAAGAAAAGCAATGTAATAGTGTAGGTACAATGTAATGGTGTAGGTACAATGTTGGTGAACTAGGTATTAGATGGGGGGGAGTAGGGGTGTGGTGTTGCTGTTCTGACAGCATCTAGTTAACAAAGACCTAATGGAGTCTTTAATACTTCTTTTTGTGTTGTGTAGACATAAATGTATCCTCAATTTACTGTATGATGCATTGCTATGGACCTCCTGCTGCTCCTGTACCAACCAGGGAGACTCCAGGTTGAAAACCCCTGAAATATAGGCAGTTATTTCTGCCCACATTTCTGAGTTTCACTTTCACATTTCATTTTTGTACTAGATCTAGCAGATTTAGCCTTCCTCAGAATTGCATGGTTCCACTGGGAAGGCATATACATCAGTCTTCCATATAGGAAGTACATATTTTAGTGGACTCAAAGTGCAATATGCTCTGCGTACAGTGGTTCTTTTGGAAAATTCTGTTGATTCCTTTTTTGGACAGCGATCCAGTTTTTACCATGCCAGCCCAGTTGCAACCGTATATCAAGTATAGGTTTAAATTAACGCTACGATCAAGCATGCAGTGCACTCTGCTGTATCTGCCTATCGCACAAATCTGGTTGGATGTACCAGTGAATTGTAAATGAAGCATTCTTAACTTGGATTGGTTGAGTGTGCACTACTTTTACGCTAAGCATTTGCAGACCGAAGACGTGTTTATATGCGTTAATTCGAAGATTGGGCTGGGAAATCTGATTGTGGATCAGCATAGGAGCTTGCTAGTTTTAAAATGGTTACATTTCCAATTCTGCCTGGCAACCCTTTAAGAACTAACTTGGATTGTCATCCACGGGTTGACAATCACTGCTCTAGTACTTCAAAAAATAAATATACAGAATCAGTCAGGTTTTTTCAGCATTGGGCACCTATTGATGCAGTTCACCTTTAATGCAAAGGCAAGGTGATGATGGGACAGAATCTACCTTTAGAGTTTTGTACAGTACTGCCAGACTGTTTTTATCCATCTGATTGATTGTACTCTAGAGTCTACTTACCTGGATTGTACTGGTGGTGACAGTCATTATAATAACTTATGTGAAATGTTTTAAGACGTTTTTGTATTTAATACTCATCTTTTCATTTATAAGAAGGCCATTTCAATCTCTTCACCACTTACTTGGTATTTTAAAGATATTTTTAAAAAAATATGTTTACATTTTCTCCATTTCCCTGCTTCCACTTCAAAGGAAGAGACTGTTCTTCATCTCAAAAGCGTACTGTTTTTCCACACCATTTAAATAGTAAACTGGGTTTCCTAAACCATGTCATACTTTAGTAACTGAAGCAGTCAGCAGTTTCTCATCCACCCTCTGCAAGGCAGGATATAGGAAGAACGTGAGAAAAGCCGACATGAGCCCAGTTGATCACCCCAGAGAGCAACTGTAGGATGCTGCCAGATCGTCTCACAGGGCTCACAGACCAGGGAACACCAAGGATGGCCTTTGTCTGTCAGGACGGCTCACTCTGAAGCTGGGCTTGTCATGGGGCAGGGATCCACAGGCTCTCACGGTCATGAGAGGAGGAAATAGGACAATCACTCTGGTATTTTACTACTGTGGCTCAGATAATGTGCCGCTGTTATTTCTGTAGCAGGCATTAGAGCACCAAAAAATCTAAAGCTAATGTTATGTTGTGTTTTGCATTGTTTATTCTGATTAACAGTGGTAGGCTTATGTGTCTTGCTGTCAGGAGGGAGCACAAAAAGCAGTAGATTGTTTACCTATGAAAAAAGCCTTCAGAAAATTGTCCTACTGGGGCCACAGATTTTCTGGACAATTTATGGTCTGTTCACATGAGTGAAGACTTTGAGATACAGTTACTGATTCATGCCTGCAATACTAGATATTTTGTATACTTTTATAAGTCACTTTGCAACAATCAAATCACAGCTGATATTTTGAAAACTAATATTTTTAAAATGTAGGTAATCAACAAAAAAGTGCACTGTAAACCAGTGAAGCCTTCCTACAACACTGAATGTTTATGTTGGCATATTATTATTTTTTTTTCTCATGTCCATAAACGTTTTGTCACTCTGTAGACGCTCCTTGCATGTTCCACTGGCCAGCTGCAGGTGTGTCTTGAGGAGTGGAAGTAGCTGAACACTTTTCTTACCAGAGAGCTGTTGTCAGAAATCGATCCCTGTGTCTGTGGGAATTTTTGCCCATTCATCCAGAAGAGCATTTGTGAGGTCAGGCACTGATGTTGGACGTGAAGGCCTGGCTCGCAATCTCCATTCTAGTTCATCCCAAAGGTGTTTGATGGGGTTGAGGTCAGGACTCTGTGTGGGCCGATGAAGTTCTTCCACACTAAACTCACCCAGCCATGTCTTTATGGACCTTGCTTTGTGCACTGGGGCACAGTCATGCTGGAACAGAGAAGGTCCTTCCCCAAACTGTTCCCACAATGTTGGAAGCATAGTATTGTCCAAAATGTCTTGGTATGCTGAAACATTAGGAGTTCCCTTCACTAGAACTAAGATTGTGATTTTTTTTTCTCCCAAGTAAACATGATGTAATAAGGACCTGAGTACCTTGAAACCTCATATCAGGCCTTTAAAAAAACTTGGGGTAATTATGGACAGTGATTATAAACTTGATAAATATGTAAACTCTATGGTCAAGAAGTTTTTCCAATTAAAGCTCTTGACAAAGATCAAGTTCTTTCAGAGCTTTGATGAATTCGAAAGGGTCACAACGTGTTTATTTCCTCCCGTCTCGATTATTTTAATTCTCTTTATGCTGGAATCAGTCAGGCATCTATCTCTCATCTACAGTTGCTTCAAAATGCAGTAGCATGGCTGCTATCGGGAAAGCAAATGTAGCATTGCATTTCCCCGATACTTGCTGCACCGCACTGGTTACCGGTGGGAAATACGAAAGTTGAAAATATCTACAATAATCTATATACCCCTAGTGTAATGGTCTGCAGCTCTGGGGGCCCTACGGCTCACCAGAGTAGCAAATATGCTGCCAAAAGTCATGAAGATGGTATCTATCGCATTGTGCCTCATTCTACCTTTTTTTCTTTTTTTTTTACATGTTCGGCAGTGGGCCAACATTTTTCTTGCAGTGGGAAGTTTAGACTGAACCTCACGCACAAGAGATGATGTTTGTCACTCTGTTGTCTGTGTTCTGGTGCTTGTGTGTGCGTGCAACGGAGTCCCTCCTTCATGGAATGCAAAGAAGCAAGTGAACAAACCCAGAATTAAACCTCCTTAAAAAGTCACGGACGGTCTCCCTCCTGGCTCTTTGTACACTCTGCTGACCTCTGAGCAAATAACTGTAAGCTATAATACCCAATATGGACTAAACAGTTCAACACCAGTATGAAAATGGGTAAAATCCTGACAGAAGTACAAAATGGATCAAAAACACAAAAATTGAACTGAAGCAAAATATTTACCCAAAATAGTTTTTCTAGCTGGTGGTAGAGTTATAAGTTGTGCCTGCTAGGATTATTCAAGAATGCTTACAAAATAATAACTCAATATGTTTTAAGTTTTATGTTAAATATTTATCAGCAGTATAGTTTGTTGTGATTTACCTGCTGTGTAATAAATTTTTGGTATAGTTGTTCTGAAGTTTACCTACGTGCACTCTCAGAGCCAGTCATAAAGATTGTGTGTCCTTGCTCACTCCGTGTGATGCGTTTGTGAGAAATTCGAAAATGAGTGAGGCCCCCAAGAACTGATCATGAGGAGACAGTCTTCCACTGTATGGAAACATTTTGGATTCCACAAAGAAAGTAAAGTATTGTGCAAAAATCTAGTAATTTGTTGGCTTTGTGTCTGGAAAATTTGTAGCAACAGGTATAAGAGAATATACCTATATATATATAAGAGAATCTGTTTCTGCTGCTGCTGTTAGTTTTATATGTACATTTAGGTTGTCATAATTGTCATTTAGAATGTTCTTGAAGCCCGTGTTCAGTGAAATTTGTTAATAAAATTTTAAATGAGTGAATTCTTGGTGTACCAGTACACGCTTTTTGGTGAGTTAACCAGAATGTGAACTACTGACATGCCTTCCCCAGTAAAGACAGACATTATTGGTAGGTAATAAGTTCTATATGGCTATAGTTGATTTTGGATAAATTTTCAACTACTCCTTTTTTGTTTTATGAATATCATGATATTTATTGCAAAGGTTTCAAATATTTCAGTGTGAATATTTCCAGTATTGTTCAGCCCTAGTTTTAAGACTGCTTTATGGTACCACTGTACCATTTCAGTACCAGTTGCAGATAACAGATATTTGGTAAAATGTTGGACTATCTTCTTATACTGTACATGCAGCACAAATAAATAAAAATAGCTGCATTGCATGCATGAAATGCGATTCTGCAACAGCGCTTTCCTTCTTGTGTTTTCTTCAGCACAAAAAAGTCGCATAGTGATGACGGAAGCATGCTCACGCCCAGAATGTTATTACTAATTAGAGAACTGATTGAAGAGTCCGCACACCAGGGTTTGAACAGCGACTTAAAGGTTATCTCAAAAACCTGCATACACACTAACCCTTTGCTCACCCCTGCCATACACATTTCTCAGTGTGTTTCGGGGTGGGGTTAATCGGCTAGTAATTCTGCCTGAAATGACCATCTGTCGTGCCAACAGACATTAAGGAGTGCAAACACATTGCTTTTGCTATCATCTGTCAAATCTAAAGTATTTCCATACAGCAGAAGACGATTGTCTTTTGATGACCAATTCTTGTTTGCGTTTTTCTCCTCACTCAGTTTGCACCAAACTCTCTATGTGTGAAGCTCTTCAGCAAGGATGAAAATGACCATGATTGTATTAGAGAGCACATGTAAACTTTAGACTTCTTTTGTTTGTTTAAACATATACTAGATAATCTTGAAAAGCAACAATCAAATTTGCAAAGCTTCCGAAGTTTTGCTTCTCTTGGCAGAGTAAAAATATTTCAGCATTATTGATGGACTCAACCTAGCTAACTACTCTGGTCCTTGCGATGTGACAGTTGCATGTGCATAACATGTGATGTTGATATTAGCGTTGCATATTGTACAGGTTTAGTATATAGTCTCATGCACTCATGTGACATACATATAGTACTGAGAAAAAGTATTTGGTTACTTATTTTTATGCATATTTGTCACATGTTTCAGATCAAACAAATTTTAATATTGTGCAAAGATAACGTAAATACAAAACGCAGTTTTTAAATGATGATTTCATTTATTAAGGGAAAAAAGCTATCCAAACCTGCTTGACCCTATGTGAAAAAATAATTGAAATCTAATAACTGGTTGCGCCACCCTTGGCAGCAAGAACTGCAATCAAGCATTTGCGTTAACGGGCAAAAAGTCTTGCACATCGCTGTGCAGGAATCTCGGCCTATGCTTCCTTGCAGAATTGCTTCAATTCAGCCACAATGGAGGGTTTTTGAGTATGAACGACCTGCTTAAGGTCGTGCCAAAACATCTCAATTGGATTTAAGTCTGGACTGACTAGGCCACTCTGAAGCCTTAATTTTGTTTTTTTGAGCCACTCAGACATGGTCTTGCTGGCGTGTTTTGGATCGTTGTCCTGCTGCATAACCCAAGTGTGCCTGAGCTTCAAGGCACAAACTGATGGCTGGACATTTTCCTTCAGGACTTTCTGGTTGAGAGCAGAATACATGGTTCCATCAATTATAGCCAGTCGTCCAGGTCTTGACCCAGCAGAGCAGCCCCAGACTGCTTGACTGTTGGTATGCTGTTCTTTTAAAAAAAATGCTGTGTTTGTTTATATGTAATGGGACACAAACCATCCAAAAACTTTTGCCTCGTCAGTTCACAGAATATTTTCCCACTTTCCCACAGTGTTAGGGATCATCAGGACGCTTTTTGGCAAATGTGAGACGAACCTTCATGTTCTTCTTAGTCAGCTGTGGTTTTCGCCTTGGAACTCCCTCATTGCCATTTTTTGCCCAGTCTATCTTATTGTTGAATCATGAACAAAGACATTAACTGAGGCAAGTGAGGCCTGCAGTTCTTGAAATGTTCTTCTGGGGTCTTTTGTGACTTCTGGATGAGTTGTCTATGCTCTCTTAGAGTGATTTTGGTCGGCCGGCCCCTCCTGGGAAGGTTTACCACTGTTCCAAGGTTTCTACAGTTGTGGATAATGGCTCTCATCGTGGTTTGCTGGAGTCCCAAAGCCTTAGAAACGGCTTTGTAACTCTTTCCAAACTGATATATCAATGACTTTGTTTCTCATCTGTTCCTGAGTGTCTATAGATGGCGGCATGATGTGTTGCTTTCTGAGCTCTTTTAGCCTACTTCACTTTGTCAGACAGGTTCTATTTCAGCGATTTCTTGATTTACCAGGTCTGGCAGTAATCAGGCCTGGGTGTGGCTAGTGAAATTGTACTCAGCTTTCCAATAATTGTGGTTGATCACAGTTAATTCATGATTTACTAGTCGAGGGCCTGGTAGGTTTGGATAGCTTTTATCCCTTAAATGACATCATCATTTTGTATTTACTCTGGTTTTCTTTGCCTCTTATTAAAATATGTTTGATGATGTGAAACATGTAAGTGTGACAAATGTGCCTAACAATAAGAAACCAACACTGTATAATATCAGCACTCATGTCTTCTAAAGCCAAAAAGAAGGACTCAGATTTGTCCAAATGAAAGCAAAGCAGAAATTAGGTCGATCATATAGGGCCTGCATATCCTGATTACTCATACCATTTAATTATCCATTTAGCCCCTTGTAAAACCTACCAATTATCTGAACTACTATGCATGTATAAGGGAGGTGTTAAGCTGTCTGACAGCTACACAGTAATATAAAACAGGAGAGTTTTAAATTCAGCATTATATCCAAGTTACTATCTGCTTTTGTTGCAGTTAGACTTAACCTGGAATGCCTTAATGCAGAGGTTGAACGCTGAGTGTGAGCACAGCCAGGTTCTCTGCAAATGGCCTGTGACCAAAACCCAGCTGTCTCCAACACCACAGGCTTGTAATCAGCATATTTTCAGATTTGCAGTACTGTTCTATTTTGTGTGTAAATAACTGAGCAGCGCTGATGTCCTGCCAATAATATGAAAATGGCCATGCAGCTTATACATGCATCTATGTACACAGTGTTCAGGTCCATTAATAATGAGACTGGCCATTAATAATGTACAGTATTTATCATCTGTAAACTTTGGCCATTAATATTATGGATGCTGCATCACTGTATTCATCTGAAACTGTTCGGACCAATTTGAAAATGAACCCAAAGTATTTTGCACCCATCACTGGAAGCTGCATTTTCTTTCACCATGGTGGATTCCCCCAAAGAGATGCATAGCCCAGAAGTGTATGTCCTGTGTAGCTCTGCGGCGTTGCTGCGTGTCTGTATGTGTCTCTCCGGATCCCCCATGTCTACAGGATCAGGTGATGTCTGGGCTTGGAGCGTGAATTCTTACGGAGTCATCGATGTCTCTTCCCGCCACGCTCCTCTTATCTGCAGTGCACCACATCCTCCCCCACCCTCATGAAATCACGCCTTTTCCCCATGCTTTTCATCAGCCTCCAGTGAACCTCCCTCTTCCCAAGTCCACACATGGTCACCCCCACAGGCTCCCCTATTCAGGGCTGGAGCTGTTTGTACTTCTGCCTTATTCTCAGACAGAGCCAAGGAGCAAGAGAAGCCCCCGGGGGAGTGAGTTCCGCATATGCCGATTACCCACCACACAGGAACACTGAAACAGGCGCTTTATAAACGCACATGTGCCCCCCCCCCCCCCCATCCCCGGAGTGGGACAGAAGTAGAGCAAAGGCCTCAAGTGGCACGCTGAAATGCCTCCCCCGAACCCTGAACGTCATTTCGCTTCACGGTCAGCCTCATGCCCTCTGGATTCACGGGGGAATGATGGAAAGCGGAACTGCATCCTAATCTTCTGCACATGCCGCACATGCAAGCCATGCAAGAGGCACGATAGCACGCACGAGGCACACACGAGGCACGCACGGCACGTTTCGTTAAGAAAGAATGTCAAAAGGCAGCAGAAAGCGCTTCAAAGCTGCCCAGATGGATTGTCCCATATCTCCCCCGTTGAGTGCAGGGAGTCACTTCCCGTTTTCTCTTCCCGCAGTCGATCCATGCCCTGACCCTCCCGCTGGAGCCATGGGGAGGCTACAGCTTCTTTGGATGGTGCTGTTTGTGCTGGCTGCCGAGGTAAGAAGCAAGCCCCGGCCTGTCTCTTGGGGATGGTTCCAGGGGGGTCGGTCACCTGCATGCCTGTGAACTCCCACAGGACGGCCGCTGCGATGAGCTGGGGACAGAAGAGTCATTTGTAGTGCCAACCGGCTTGGAGCTGAAGGTTTCCAGAGGACAGATCCTGTCAGCGCAGTTCGAGTGCTACCTGAAGATCATCACTGATCCTCCTAACGCAGAGAATGGTGAATGGCATCGCATTTAAATTTAATTTTCACCTACATACTGCTAAGATAACATATCCTTAGGGGAGGTTTTGAAATAGCTAAGCTGGCACACTTTGACAGACATCATAGTTTTACTCCAACATGAAGATCATTTAGACATTTTTCTTTGGCTGTCTAAGAGCTTTTCATAGTACAGTGTGTGTGTGAGTGTGTGTGTGGGGGTGGTCAGTCTGTTTTGGTGTGAATGTGTGCGTTGTGGGCTCCTCAGCAAAAACAGAGAGGTAGGAAACGGCGGCATGTTAAATAAGCCACTGTGTGAGGCTGCTTTGTGCAGCATTTCCTGACTGGCCGCGTGCTCTACATCCAGACTTCCTCGCATTGTTTATAGGGAATATTTGCAAGGGGCAGCAGAGAAAGC
Source organism: Mormyrus proboscirostris (assembly GCA_026779585.1). NCBI lineage: Eukaryota > Metazoa > Chordata > Actinopteri > Osteoglossiformes > Mormyridae > Mormyrus > Mormyrus proboscirostris. The sequence continues at coordinate 27,499,919 of JAODKF010000116.1, read as the reverse complement.
CACTGGGACCCAAACAAGGGCCGTAGATTCCCAGTAATCTCCCAAGGCCACATTTTCCATCCTGAAGTTTTATATATATACCGCTCCATTGCTCTCTTGAGCTTCTCTCATTTTACACAGTCCTCCTATAAATGCGCACGTGTGGAGTGCTGGCTCTGAGGCTAAGGATCTGTGCTGGTTCAAATCCCACGAATGCCCTGAGTCACTCTACTCCATTGGGCCCTTGAGCAAAGGCCCTTAACCTGCAATTGCTTCATCCTGGGTATGATGTTAATCTACATCCAGCCCTATAAGGAGGTCCTCCAACCTTCAGGGAAGCTTGAGGGTTGGTGGCAGGATTGGCTCTCCAGCCACTGGAAGAAAACTTCACACTGGTCCATTGGGCCTATTGTGGTGCCGAGGTATCACCTGCCACATGGCTACACTCAGGTTCTCATCCCTGAGGTAGTTTGTCATGTGGTGGGTGCAGCACTGTATCAGTGCGTGATCCTTACCTTACCTATAAATGTAGCAATAAGGCACAGAGTGAGCCAAGTACAAAAGCAATTTGCTACAAAGTCTCCAGGAGACTTTGTAGCCATTGTAGTTGTATTCCTAATGGAAAACTGATGTCCCTGACAGTCCAAGAGCTGTGACAGAGTAACTGTGTCTGTGTCCACTGTAGGTCTGCACCATGCCTCATGTATGTGTCTCCACTGCAGGTCCCTACTGCAATCGCACATGGGACGGCTGGCTGTGCTGGGGCGACTCCCCCCCAGGCACAGCAATGCAGTTTTGTCCTGAGTACTTCCAGGACTTCGATCCCACTGGTGAGGTCCCGCCTTCATGGGTGCATGTGTTCCATAATCTTCTGTTCCTCCATTCTACCTCCAGATACTTGGCTACTGGTGTTGAGTGGGTCTGGATCTGCTCCCAGTCAGCTCAGGATACATTGTGGCAGGGTGCTAGTTCATCATAGCGCCCACATAGCAGGCACTATAGAAGTGTCAATTAGGCTGATAGAGTGTCTTTGGACGACTCGGGAAAACTGCCATGGCACAGAGAAGACGCGCAAATTGCACACATACAGAGCAAAGGCAAGACATGACCGTGGCATTGTGAGCCGACAGTACTAACCAGTGAACCACTGTGCCTGTTTAACCACCTACTCGGACGCGGACGTGCCGTGCGATATGAGCTGAATTGGACGCAGCGTGTATTCAGGGGATAATCGGCACCGTTTCTGTTTCAGAAAAGGTGACGAAAGTGTGCAACCCCAATGGCCAGTGGTTCCGTCACCCAGAAAGCGATCGCATTTGGTCAAACTACACCCAGTGCTCTGCTTACATCCAAGAGAAACTCAAGGTACTTGAGCAAAACCCACTTGCAGAGACATTCGTAAATAACGGCCACTAACTTTCATATCATTCTCAAGCCTCAAATTTAATCGTGTTGATCAAAGACCTATGTTATATAAAACGCTCCAGACTTGCAGAAGTCTGACACCTGCTGTGACTGGCCCTGACTGTCTTCCCCTGTCTCCAGTTTGCTTTCAGCTTGTACTACCTGGCCATTGTGGGCCATGGCCTTTCAGTGGTGTCCTTGCTGATTTCACTCGGTATCTTCTCCTGCTTCAAGTAAGCGCCCCCTAATGTGCTGTGAGTGTAGTGCAGGGGCTTCTCTTTGGTTCCCCCTAGTGGCGAGTTGATGTACTTTAATAGTGGTAAGAGGTCTCCTGCCTTGGCTTACAATCTATCTATCTGTGGTTCTGGTGCTTGCTCAGGAGCCTCAGCTGCCAGAGAATCTCGCTCCACAAGAACATGTTCCTCTCATTTATCCTGAACTCCATCTGCACAGTCACCTGGCTCTCCGCTGTGGCCAACAACCAGCAGCTGGTGGAACGAAACCCTGTAAGTCTCCGGAGAGACATCGAACAGTCGTGAGAGCTTATGGCACCAAGGGACAAATGCTAGGCCTTCGGGCATATGAGTAAACAGTGGTTGCCTCACCTTTATACTTTGGTGAGGAAATTTTGGCCCGTAAGCAAAATATTTTAAAAATGGGCCTTCCTGTTGTTCCCTCATCAGGAATAACTTCAGCCGGTCAGCTGGGATTCTGTGTAAGACGCCGCCCATAAACAAACCCAAGTGGTGTCTATGTGTTGATTTCAGATAGGCTGCAAGGTGCTGTCTGTCCTGAACCTGTACATCTATGGAACCAACTACTTTTGGATGCTATGTGAGGGTATCTACCTGCACACCCTTATTATCGTGGCCGTGTTTGTTGGGGAGCAGCAATTGGGCTGGTACTACGTCCTGGGATGGGGTGAGTATGCTCTGCTGGCCCATAATCTACCCAAAACCCCAACCCCAAAAAGCTTAATCAGGTTCCAGTTAGGATGAAGAATTGGTGTTCTGTCCTCTGGTCCTATGATCTTTTCAAATTACGGTCCTCAGTGATCAAGCACTGCTGATTTTCCACTTCTGTTCTTCCTTTACCTGTAAGCCAGGTGTGAAGCCTCTGGCCAATCAGAATCAGTAATTATTAAACTAACTACCTGTGAAAACTGGATTTGGAATCGAGGTTCAGATTTGAAGAGCCCTTGTTTAGAAGCTTGATTTTGCAACTTCGAGGAAACTTCTTACACACATTTTAAAACAACATAAAATTAGGTTTTAAGGCTTGCCAAGCTATTATCCTTATTTTTCAATGGAATTACCTTCACCAGAAAGTTTATACCATTTATCATCATTTTTATTGTGTCATACAAAGTTTTGTAGTTGGATAGTGGAATATTATTTACCTTGACTAATCTCCTGAAGAAGAGAAGAATAAAGCTTGAAAATGGAGTTCTCTCAGCCCACGTACATGTAGCCATTTTGATCTATTTTTTTACGTTTTTATTGTGTTTTATTATGTTTGGGAGCTATGTTAACAAGCTGAGCAGACGCACTGACACAGTGCGACGCTAAAGAGAGTAACCTCGCGAGGAGGGCGGCTCATTCGGTGAAAGCCGCGTGGTCTGAATTACGAATGTTAACGTGAGGGATGCCCTTAAATAGAAAGGCAGCTTTGAGGATGCTAAACGATGCTAATGTTAATGCTAACACACACCCCCTCCTGACTTGGACTCTTCCAGGCTTTCCCATCATCCCCGCTGTCACACACGCTGTGGCTCGGTGGCTCTTCTACAATGACAAGTAAGGGGCCGGCCTGGACAGCATCGCTTAATGCGTCAGCACACCTCTGAGGCCGTACGCGGCATTCCGCACCACTGCACACTTCTCACTGCGCTCTTTCGGGCACCCTGTAGTTTCCATGGCGTGGCATCAAAGCTGTTCTGCCGTTTTGCATCCGAACATGGTTCTGTCCGTCTTTTCAGCATAAAAGCGCACAGCAGTAGACTGATGGCTATGCGAGCCAGTACATTTTCTAGACCGGTTAGTGTCTAGGCCAGTGTTATCCCAATCTGGTCCTTGAAGGACTCACAGTCAGTCCATGTTTTTGCTCCCTACCAGACAGTCCGCATTTTCGCTCTCTCCCAGCTCCCCATAATCCTGCGCTGTAAGTGGGTCCCCAAGGATCGGATTGGGAGGCATCGGTCTAGGCACATTCAGAGTGGACTCCTCTGTGTCCTTGAACGTATTCTCTGGGAATGGAAACACCCGTGATAAGCATATTTAGGGATGTGTAATACACGAAGGAAAATAGTCCTCCCTCAGCACTGAAGAAAAAGAAGTGTTTCCTGTACATGCAAACAGAGTGTGTGTGTGTGTGTGTGTGTGTGCTTTCGATATTCCCCCCAGCTGCTGGATCAGCTCAGACACCCACCTGGTGTACATCATCCATGGGCCCATTCACGCCGCCCTGCTGGTGAGTGCATGAACTGCATAAAACATTCTTCCTTTCTTTAAATGGACTGAAAATAAGAAAACATTGAACATGTGCTGCAAGATAATTGCAAGCAGCTGAAATTCACAAATACCTTACTAATTTAGTCATTATTGTCTTTTCAGCTGTGCATGCTGAGAATTAAATTTCCATGCAAGTGGTTTTCTTCACTAGGGAATAATCAAGATGGCCAAGATTACTCATTCCCCTGCTTTTCCCTCCTTTCCCCTTCTGTTCTCCGATCCATCCACCCTCCAGGTGAACCTGTTCTTCCTGCTAAATATCGTGCGGGTCCTTATTACCAAACTGAAGGTCACCCACAGTGCCGAGTCCAACGCTTACATGAAGGCAGTGCGTGCCACCCTCATTCTGGTGCCACTGCTTGGGGTGCAGTTTATCCTGGTACCCTGGAGACCTAAGGGCCGCGTGGCTCTGGTCGTCTACGACTTCATCATGCACATCTTCATGCACTTCCAGGTGTGTCGGCCCCGTTCACTTTCCTGCACTGGAGTGTTTGCTGGCCTCAGGCCCGGCAGGCAGACTTGAGATGTGTGTGCGTGCTGCAGTTCTGAGGGTGTTCCTGTCAGCAGCTGCTGCTGGAGAGGTGTGGGATAGCATCTGCCACCAGGTCCAATGCATATTCAAGGCACTCCATTATTGTAAATGTCATCTACAGCAGCTTCATGCCATGTCTTAATGACTGCATACTTCTCAGAGTGACTGAATAAAGACATGGCCCTTTGGGGGGGGGGGGGGGGGGGGGGGGGGGGGGG
>JAODKF010000116.1:27484033-27495266 GCA_026779585.1 Mormyrus proboscirostris | reverse complement strand
CCTCGGGGACCCAGAGAAGGTCTGCATTTTTGCTCCCCCCCATCTCCTTGCCAGACAGCCCACAAAAACCTGCACTGTGGGTTCCCAAAGACCAGATACTGAACACTGTTCCCCCTCTCGCCCCCAAGGTGCATTAAGTAGGTCGGGCAGCTCAACAATAGTAACAGAAATAAATATATTCACTTCTTCTGCCTATGTGCTCTGAGTGTCAAGCATTATCCATCCATCCATCCATCCATCCATCTGCCCAGCTAAGTGCATTACCTATCCATCCATCTGCCCATCTTTCAGCTGTATTTCCTAGGTCATGAGGGCCTAAATATGTTATGCTGTATAAATTAGATTTAATACTACATCCCAAGACCTGGGTAAGCTGTTGGGAGATGGATGGATGGGAGGATTCAATGATGTAATTCGGTTACAGTAAGACTGAAGAAGAATGTTATAGAAATACATATAATCCCACACAGCAGGGATATACATATAAACATGTTTGAAATTTTAATATTCAATATTTGACATTTCTAGTGTGATTTGTGTATACTTCAATCATTCAGTAATTCCCCATCAAGCTTACACAGTTGGGCTGGTTATGCATGTAATGTCATTTCTCTGTGAATATGTTACGGATGTATGCTTCAATCATTTCATTCTCTTTCTATGCATCTCTTCACAGGGCTTCTTGGTGGCAGTCATATTCTGTTTTTGTAATGGAGAGGTTAGTACTGCCGCGATACATCGTGGAAAGAGCAAAGCATTCTGGGTCGTCATAGGACTTACTCCAGAGTGCGGCTCAGACATTGTATCAGTGAAGTGGTTGTTTTTCAGTGGTTAAAAAAAAGATTATTTGCGAATGGATGTGTTTTGAAGCATTTGGACATATTCCGAAATTTTCACTGGGGCAGCGGGGTGATTCTTTGACAGCATGGATGAGTGTAATTTCTGCCCCCTCCTGATATCTGGCAGTGCCTAATGTCATGTTTTCTCCCTCAGGAATGTATTTTGTGAGCCAGTGTGGCGTGTAGTGAACCCTGTGATGTTCTTAATGACAGAACAGAAAGGGTAATTGGCAGATTTCAAACCCTGTCCAATGGGAGTAGGCCAGTCTTCTCATCCACCAATCAGGGGGCTTGAGTAGCAAGGGAGGAGGAGCCATGATGTATGCCTGTTTAGCCACTGTCCTAAGAATCTGAGCAGTGATGAAGCACACAGAGGGGCTGTGACCCAGGAAGGCCTGGCTCTACTCAGCCCCTCCCTCTACTTAGAACCCTGTCCTGTTCTCACCAGGTGCAGGCGGTGTTGAAGCGGCACTGGAGGCGGTATAAGGTCCAGTGCAGAGGACGCCTGATGGGAGTCGACTGGCACTCCAGTTACCATACCAACTCCTCCATTACTGAGATGAGCCGCGCCAGCATCAGCCTAAAGCCCTGTGGTCCTGAGACGCAATTCAACGGGCTGAGCAACGGCAGCCACAGCTCCAGCGGCGACCGGGAGGGCCCGGGGGGGGGCTTGGAGACGTCTGCCATCTGAGCAGACGGCCACCACCCCGACCCACCACTGCCAGTCCCAGCAGCATCACACCGCCCCCCCTGCACCAAGATGGTGACTCTCACAAAGACACTGCCAACTGCTAAATCACATTAGGCTCTGTTTGTCCACAGAAGGTGGGTGCAAACATTTAGCAGCGCACACTGAAATGGGATGATCTGCCAGGCCACGCTCACTGGCACAGCAGTTTGTCCAGTCTTTGCTCTGCTCTCTGGAGTTCAGCGATACAGACGCTCGCACCCTCGCCCCACCACACCCTCACCCTGGGGTGTCGTTCTGACAGGAAGCTGTGCGTGACCAGAGCCTTAGACTGACTGCAGTAACAGACCAACATCCTGAATCCCAGGATTCAGTGTAACCTGGCTTTTTCTACCCAAACTGTTTGACACCCAATTTGCAACTCCTACATATATTATTCAGTTTGAATTTTTTTTTTTATAATTGATGTTCCGTGATGTTCTCAATGACAGAACCGATAGGGATACTCACAGGTTTCAAAGCTTATCCAATGGGGGTGGACCAGTCTCCTCATCCACCAATCAGGGGGCTTATATAGCAAGGGGAAACAAAATTGGGGAATTTTTAGAGATTGCAGAACTTTATTGAACTGTCGCTCCAGTTACTTATTTTAATCGTCCAGTGTATATTTGTAACATTCTCTGTCTATAAACAGTACCGCCAATATTTGTGTAATAATTTTTAAAGTGTAATGCCATAAATGCTAGAATTTTGGCCACTAGTGTATGCTTGTCTAGCCACTGTCCTACGAATCTGAGCAGTGATGAAGCGGACAGAGGGGAAGAGCCAGGAAGGCCTGGCATTGGGTTTTATGCACAGACCGTGCCACTGTGAAGGTTCTCACTGTGAAGGTTCTCACTGTGGTCTGAAATTACTGCCAGTGAAGAGGATGGCTGCCTTGAAAGCCAGCATCTGAGCTGTATGACTGGGTGGCACCGGTGTCCAGCCTGGGACTAACTCACCCAAAGGGAAAGAGCCATGCATTGAAGAAAGCTGAAAGGCAGCTATCAGTGTTCTAAGAGGAACTCGCGACACAAAGTGTCTGAGAGTTAGGAAGTAATGCAGTAACACTGACTTCTGACTGCAGAAACTGCAGAAACTGGCCAGTTGCAGGAAGAGCCAGAGCAATTTGTGTTGGAGAAGCAGCGTAGAGACCCCTGAATGTGTGCCAAGTTATAAAATAAACCCTTGTAGGGCAGGTGGATAAATGATAGCAATAATTAATTACTGCCTAAACAAATAATCAGCAATAGGAGAACATCAATCTAATATTCCAGAATGTTACACCAAGACATTCCAGTTGATAATGACTTTAATTGCATTTAAACATTATATGCACTCTTGATTCAAACTCATATAACTGTAAAATGGTATAACATATATACTTTTTTCACTTTAAGGTTGTACTGAAGCAAAGAGAAGATTTTTAAATAAAAGGGTTCAAGCCTGAAAAGCTTTTAGAAGTGACTTTCCTTTGTAGTAACTGCACATTAAGTAAGATATGGGGGGGTGAGGGGGCGCATATTACTCTCTCAGCTTCATTACTGGTAAAGAAGACGAACGGGCATTTCAGTCACTTCTACTCAAGGATTCAGGGCTGCAATCAAAAGTGATTTAAGGAACTTCTCAGGACAGAAGGGACAGTAAAGACTCCCACAGCAGAGACAATAAAGATGACAAGGACATTAAGTGTAAATGATGTGAGAATGACTACAGGTCTATCAGCAAACAGAATCACCTGATGTTTATTGTTTATTGCAGACCAGGGGCCTGTATCGCAATGCAGGATTTCTTTCTTAGCCAGATGACTTGTTCGGATTTAAGATACCTCAGTTGAAATGGGCTTTATTTTTGTTCATTTACATTTAGCCCAGACTACCTTAAATCTGACTGGCTGCACAAGATATCCTGCTTCATGTTACAGGACCTCAATGCCACATAGGTTCACTGAGGCTAAGCGTGAATGGGGTCAATAAGAGAGAGAAAGTGAAACAAAGCACTACTGATTCAGGAAGAAACAATAATATTCAATTGAATTTGGCAGAATATCATGCAGTGTATGGACAGCCCATTTACCAAACCCCCCCCCCCCCCATGCCCCATGTCATCACTCCCTGTGTGTAAATGACAAAAACCACATCCCTAGTCACAAAAACAATGTGTGTCTTTTGTCTAGTCATAGTCACCAAGCAGATACACATTGCCACATTGACAATGCATACCTTCCTAGTGTGCGTGAAGGTGAAGGAGCTTCCATCTCCTGGTCCCCCATCACTACTATATGCAAGTACCAGTGCAGCTGGGGGGAAGCAAAAACTGGGACTGCCTGGGGGAGTGGATTGGGTAACCCTGGCGTATAAGAAAGAACAGCACCCCACACACTTAAGGTAAAGAATAATTAGATTCTTATTTCTTTTGTCCTACAATATATTAAGGGAATTAACGTAAAGAGAGAGACCCTGTAGCTTCCCAAACAAGCAACATTAAACCACTTGTTTACATTATATTAAATTTGGCCGACACCATTTGCAAAATTCACGTAGGTCAAATACCAATAGCTAAACTCATGCAAAGTCTAAAGTAAAATTGTGTATGTGGAACTATCTCTTTTATTTGGGAGTTTGAATATAAAGTGATCAGCAGGTTGCCAGCACTCTCCAGGGAAGCATGAACAGTGGGTGGAGCTGTACTCTGGATGACCTACAGTATACGTGTTATCTTCCATTCTGCTCTCACCTTTGAAGATCATATAAACTTTCTATCTGAGACGGCTTTTTTTCACCTGCGCAACATTCCACGCCTTTGTGCTGCACTCAGCACCAAGGTTGCTGAAATGATCATTCATGCTTTTATTACGTCTCATCTAGATTATTGTAGGGCCCTGTTCGTTGGTCTCCTGGCTAAATCCATCGCTGTCTCCATTATACTCAAAACACCCGTGTCCTGTCCGTGTCCTTAATATACTAAATGCTCAGCACACATCATGTCTATACTCCATGACCGTCACTGGTTTTCTGTTCTTTATCACATTCAATATAAAATTCTTCTTTTTACATGTAAAGTACCTCATAGCTATACTCCTCACTATCTTACAGAATTACTCCAGCCCCATTCTCTCATATGTAGTCTTAGATCATCATTTTCTGGTCTCTTTTCTGTGCCGAGATTTTTGCTTTCCACCATGGGTACTTGGAAATTTAGGGCCTTAGCCCCCAGGCTGTGGAATTCCCTCCCCCAGAGCTTTTTGTAAAACTACATATCTCCCCATATTCAAAACTCAGCTGAAGTTGCCTCTTTTCTCTCTGCTTTCTGCCTTTTTCTGATCATTGACTGTCATCTTTTCCATTCTGTTACTACGGTTTGAGTTAGTCTGCTGTCATTCTCATGTTATTTGTAGTTATGTCTTATCTCTTCTGTATTTTATTTGTAATTGTTACCTTAGACTAGAGACATGTTTTATTGATTATTGCCATATATTTAGCTTGGTAACAACATGTTTGCTTAACTGGCATGAAATGAATAATTATTACTGTGATAAATCAATAATATTAGGGTTTTTCTTTACCAATATGCATTTAATCGCAGAGAATTGTTTATAGTTATAACTTAGTAAGAAAGGCACACAGTTAACAAGGGTTCCCTCTTAATATACTCTACACAGTGATCCACAGAACCTCTAGTAGCAAACAAAATTCTATAATTCGGAGTGTTACAGCTGTTGTTGTGTTATGATATGGCAGTACAGACGCTCCTATACTTATGAACTTTCAACTTACGGACTTTCAGACATATGAACGAAGAGGACTGTACGTCCAAATTGTGTTCGTTGGGCTCCCGTTTCCCGTTTCCTGTCCGCAACATCATTTTTTTTCCTGCTGGATGACCCAGTACAGTATACTGCCGAATAGGCTCGAATAGGGTGACCACCTAACCCATGTCAAGAAAGACACTTTGAGCTACTTCAGGTTTTACAAACTACTTTAAAACTGAAAGGCTCCTGTGCTCAGCTAAATAGTTCTTCTTGGGCTTTGACTGGTTTGTTTCCTTCAAAGGCTCATCTATCTGTTTCACATTAACATTAGTGGCACAGGCATGACTATAAAAGACTGACCAATTAGTACACAGAAAGAACTCAGTGTTTAAATGAAAGGTCTTTTTGACTGAAACAGTCATTTGAAAATCTTGTCCTGTCTCAAAGTGTCCTCCCTGACATGGATTAGGTGGTAAACTTAATCTTAGATTTATTGACACTGTACAAATACAATGAGATGCGATTTGGAGCAAGCCTGTCGATGCCATATTAAGGGATATTACAGAACAAAAGGGTGGCATTGGAGAGCTCAGATACAAAGCACCTGCGTGCCACCATCTTGGTTCATAAATCTCAGGGTGTTTCTCAATATGTGTTCTTGACTGTACTTGTGTCCTCGTGTACACATCACTTTACATCATCTTCCATTGCTGAAGACCAATTCCAATACTCAAGAACAGAAGTACAGACAACGGTAAAAATCCCAGGATGTCGTTCTTGCGCCACCCCAAAATATCAAGGATGCATCTGTGGCAAGCCAACAAGAGTGGTCTTGCCAAGACCACAAGTATGATCTTCTCATTCTTGGTATTAAAAAACAACCTCAGTTTACGTTTTTATGTTCAAGAATCATGCTACGTTCACACTGAGAGCGTCAAAGCGACCGGAAGTCATTCATTCCCTATGGGAGGGAGCGCCGGGTGGCGTCGAGGAGCGGAGCGGTGCGATCTGGGCGGCGGGAGCGTCAAACAGAATTTGAATCCCAGTCAACTTTATGGTAATGAGCTGTGATGTGGTTGGGCGGCAACCAATGGGAATGTAGAGATGCTCCGCTAAAGAGAGCGCCGCAGAACATAAGCGTGTAAACTTTTGTTCCGACGCAACCGTTCCTAGGCACAATGGAGGAGATACTTATTTTTGCTGTGCCCTGGTACCCAGTTATATATGATGTGTCTCTGTTTGTATACAGGGACATAAATAAAAAAAAATGAGGCATGGACCAGAGTGTCTGAAACAATCGGTGTTCCAGGTGAGATGGTGAAGTGCATAATATATTTTTTTGTGAAAAAGGAGATCAGTAGTAATTTTGGCGCCATAGCAGAGAAAACAGTGCAAATTGTCGGTAATGTTAAACCTATTTATAGCATTAGTGTTTGTCAAAACATAATTATGTGTTTTAGTAGAACTATCGTGATACATTTTAAGTATTATTTATGTTAACTAAGGAAAATAATGATATTGCATTAAAATATTAATGGCATTAAAAATGGAATTAAAATATTAAGCGATAGCACATGTATAGTTCGAACATTATATTATTAATTAAGCACATGTGACATTTTAGGGAAAATTAAGCCTGGCATTCTGAGTGGCCTTGTCCACGCTCACTCTATGGCATCATATAGCGTCTCCAGCATTGGCTAACGTCTCGTTCAGGGCGGCGGGAGCGACGGCTGGCGTCTTTGACGCTCGCGGTGTGAACGTAGAATAAGAGTCAAATGGCTGAAGATTAGAACACTGCTAGCTAGTGGACGGGGTTTAAATACAGCACAAAATGAACCACCGTCTGCCACAAACCTTTGCATGTAAAGTATTATTAATTAAAAATCAAATAAAGTTAAGGTTAAGACTGGGTAGGAATTAAGGTTGTCATTGGTGGCATTAGGGTTTTTCCCGCAGAAACGAATGGAGAGTCCCACAAAGGTATAGACACCTTATCGCTCTCTCTCTCTCTCTCTCTCTCTCCCTCTCTCTCTCTGAGTGTGTGTGTGTTAATGACAAAAATAACAATAATGCTTATTGTGTTGTGACAATAATAATACTCGGGTAGCCAATAGTGATGTAAGTTGGGGGTCTGGTACAATGCCATTTAGGTGGCAGCAATGACCCAATGAGGACTTGTGGTGAACTGTAATTGGTCTTCTTCGCAAGCCATGGATTGTCTATAATGAACACCATGTTCAAACACAGGGATAAGTGTGAATGGTTCCAGAGGACCCTAGACCAGTGGCTCTGATCCTGAGGGACCCCCTGTCAGAATGTTTTCTTCCCAACCCTACCTTAATCAGGCTCAGATGGTCCATAATAGGCTAGTAATCAATGTAGCAGGTTGAAAGTGTGGGTTGGAATTAAAGCATTCTGGTAGGGGGGTCCTCCACGTACAGTACTGAGATCCACTGCCCTGGAACAAAGGCCACTGGCTGAATTTTTGAATCATCAGTCCCGTGGCTATGTGTTTGGACACTTGGATTCAGTGCATGGGCAGGAAACTGTATGGACCAGGGTGACCCAGAAGAGCACTCATGCTCTTAACTAATTCAAGTCACACTGCCAAAAAAAACTCTCCCATGTGTTGACCAAGGCTGGGAGCCTTGAGCATGACAAGCTCCGTTGAAGGCCTCAGTCACTGCAGTTGCCACAAAGTGCATTTGGTGCCCTGCCATGGCAGTAATCTACTGGTGGACACCAGTGGTGAAGAAAGCTGTCAAGATGAAGAAGGAAGCCTTTAGGGAAATGCCTGGATGTCTCATGAGACAGATGAAAAGTACAGAGAAAAGAGCTGCAGTGAAGGCAGTTAAGATGCCAGAAATCTGTGTAAAGAAGGTGTTTGTAAAGGCTATGGAGCCCTCAACATCTCAGGAGGGAAAGCTGGTGCACTGATCAGGCTGAGTTCACCAGGAGTGGGAAGTGGTGAACTACTCTGCAGATATTGTTAAGCGATAAAAGGAACAATCGAGGAACTACTTACAGTAGATGTAGAAAACTGTCACTCATTCTGATGCTATGATGGTCTCTATGGTGCAGAGACTGCACAGGTAGATGAAATCCTTCCTGGGATAATTTGGAATTACTATGATACTACTTGTTGTGGTGAAATGCTGAAATTTAGTGACACACTGCTGAACGGCTAACCCGAAGAGAGACACCTTGGATTGGATTGTCTTATTCTCCAGAAATTGAAGATGAATAATTGATACATGGTGGTTGCCCTGCTGAGTGGTGAGTTTGTTTTTTTGTTGATACACATTTGAGAAGAAGGTTGTGTTTGTGTGTTTGTTTGTTTATTGTTTATTTAAAATATATTCACATATTCACTTTCACCATATTTACATAACATATTTCCAGTCGTTTATGTTTGAAAAGGAGTAGGCAGAAGTATAAACTTATTTAGCCCATATTTCTGTTATATTTTCCAAATAACATATATTTAGTTTTATTTAAATTTAATGACAATTGATTTATATTCCAATTTTGCTTTTTTTCCAATTTTCACTTTTTAAAATATTTAGCGTCTTCTCATTTCTTATTCTTTTATACATACTCTTACCTTCATCTCTGTTATCTTTATGATTAAGATTCAAGATTTTTAATTATAGATCCAGGATTACAATTATAAGCTGCAGAAACCGGTACATGATCACATATCATTGATTAATAACCCACTTTTTATACAATCCTTCATTATATTTGTAAATATATTATCAATTAAAGTGGCACTATGTGATTTTACTCTAGTTTGTCTTGTTACCGGGGGAAAAAGACCCAATGCTATACATGGCATCAATATATTCATCTGTACTTTTATTATGATCTGGATTCAACAAGTCAATATTAAAGTCTCCACAAAAAAAAACATCTCTTTCTGACTTAAACAACCCCTCCATACCATTATTAAAAATTTCAGTCGTAGATCCTGGTGTTCTATATATGCAACGAAAGATTATGTTTTTCTTTCTTTCCATCCAAATTTCAACTGTTAAGCATTCCATCACTCCATCAATAATAGTCGTCATCCTTTCGACTGAGTTTAAATTTTCATCAATATAAAGTGCCACCTCCCATATTACTTATCCTATCTAAATGAAGGAATTCATATCCATTTAATTCAAAGTCTTCATCTTTGTCAGGGGCTTTCCAATATGACTATCACACTGAATGGTCTTTTAAACTGTCTTAAATATTCTTTTATGTTTTGAAAGTTTGCATATAGACTTCTACTATTAAAATGAACTACTGTTATGCCATTTTCTTCCTTTATGTTAAACTGATCATCTGTGTAATAAGTGCAGTCATTTATTCGACTGTTATATAAATTATAGTCTGGGTCTATATTACTGTCAAACTGCAATATTCTCTTATTTGTATCTGCTTGGGTTGTAATATGTAAACTGTCAAGTCTTTGTATTCTGTCCATGTTTTTGAGAATAGGTGAACTAGTGTTTAAAGTGGCCGGCAGTACACTGGTGTCTCGTAATAAGTGTTTCCTGGGGTAGGATTCAGGAACTTCCATTACTGCACTTGATCAGCAGAATGGACGATAGGCCTTTCAATATCTCAGCAGGGCAATTTTGAAGTACTTATCTTCGCAGAGTAGAGTACTGAGTGGAACCTTTTCTACTTCTGATACAACTTCAGTGACACAGTGAGCGATCTTAGCTACAGCCACTCACAGTCGTCTTAGAACCGTTAGCTCTGAAAATTCGCATTTACAGAGCCAGTGAGAAGCCTCACAAAATCGTGAGGTCCCACCGAGATTTGAACTCGGATCGCTGGATTCAAAGTCCAGAGTGCTAACCATTACACCATGGGACCACCTACATGAAACTTCCTGCAAAAGTTCATAACTTGTGTTACGGTACTACAGAAATTAATGTCTGTTGTTTGACGTATCAATTTTTGATTGATTAACATGATTAGCAGCCAGCTCTGCCATAGAGTACCAGTCATATGCGCACAACTAGAAAGGGAAAGCTGCACAGAATTCAGTTTCACGTCTTTATCGCTACTGACGAACTCTCGCGATGCTTCCAGCCCGTCTGTCGCTTCCACTAATATGAAACATTCCGGGAAAAGAATTTTTATAATGGAGCGTTAATAGTTGCTTTTGATTTATTGTAATGATACACATTATTGGATGGATAGATGGATGGAGGTACTAGGTTTGTCACACATGTAACACTATATGTAATATGTAATAATAACAGCAACACATGACTAGTTACCCATCCGTAAAAATCCTACAACCACCACTTAAATGTTTATTGATATTTTTATAGATAGACGGGGAAGATGCGGCGTGGGCTGCCCCTAGTGGTCAGTGAACGACAGACATCGAGGCGAATCGCATCGCGCACCCCTGAAACACATACATCGTGGTACATAGTGACTGCCAGATGCTGTCGCTGTCAGTAAATATCATTTGGCTGAAAAGTTATTAAATGCAAAAGAAATATATGGAATACAAACGGCATGCTGTGATGAATTGGAAATTTAAAATATTTGTTTGCAGTGTTTAACGTTATTCATAAGAAACTTATGGGGGGCAGAGCCTATCCCGGGAACAACGGGCACAGGCAGGAACCAACCCTGGGCAGACGCCAACACACCACGGGGCGCACAAACCCACACAGCACACCCACACCTACACAATTACAGGGACAATTTAGACACGCCAATCAGCCTACCCTGCATGCTTTTGGACTGTAGGAGGAAACTGGAGCGAAAAAAATGTGGTTAGACCTGCGGGAAAATAAGCGTGAAGGCAGAATAAACTGAAACTTCTCATCTTTTGCTTTCCAGTCCATTGGAAATTTTACAAAGGATGAATAATAGACACAATATATGCAATCACCAAAT
>JAODKF010000116.1:27465067-27483933 GCA_026779585.1 Mormyrus proboscirostris | reverse complement strand
GCTACTTCAATATTAGTTTAAATACTAGAACTCGTGGCCATAAGTGGAAATTAGTGGGAGAACATTTTAAAACAAATCTGAGGAAGCACTTCGTTATGTAGCATGTAGTTAGAGTATGGAATAGTCTTCCTGCTAGTGTAGCGGAGGCTAAAACCCTGGGTTCCTTTAAATCAGCTAGATAAAATTTTAACAACTCTGAGCTATTAGATAAACTCTCCTCAAATGAGCTTGATGGGTCCGAATGACCTCCTCTCATTTGCAATATAGTATAAACATAAGAAATTTACAAAAAGTACTGGGACACCTGCCTTTACACACATGAATTTTAATGACATCCCATTCTTAATACATAGGCTTTAATATGGAGTTGCCCCCCCCTTTGCAGCTATAACAACTTCATCTCTTCTGGGAAGCCTGTCGACAAGGTTTAGGAATGTATTTATGGGAATTTTTGACCATTCTTCCAGGAGAGCATGTGAGGTCAGGCACTGATGTTGGATGAGAAGGTCTGGCTCACAGTCTCTGCTCTAATTCATCCCAAAGATGAATCAGGTTGAGGTCAGGGCTCTGTGCAGGCCAGTCAAGTTCCTCCACACCAGACTATCTCATCCATGTCCTTATGAACCTTGCTTTGTGCACTGATGCACAGTCATGTTGGAACAGGAAGGGTCCATCCTCAAACCGTTCCCACAAAGTTGGGAGCATGAAATTGTCCAAAATGGCTTTGGATCCTGCAGCATTAAGAGTTCCTTTCACTGGAACTAAGGGGTCAAGCCCAACCCCTGAAAAACAGCCCCACACCATAATCCCCCCTCCACAAACTTTACACTTGGCACAATGTAGTCAGGCAAGTACCGTTCTCCTGGCAACCGCCAAACCCAGACTCATCCATTGGATTGCCAGACGGATTCAGACAAAGCGTGATTCGTCACTCCAGAGAATACATCACCACTGTTCTGGAGTCCACTGGCAGTGTCCTTTACAGCACTGCATCAGATACTTTTCATTGCACTTGGTGATGTAAAGCTTGGAGGCAGCCGCTTGGCTACGGAAACCCATTCCATAAATATCTTGACCTAATCCAAAGGCTACACAAAGTTTGCAGGTCTGTAGCTATTGACTCTGCAGACAAGTGGCGACTTCTGCACACTGTGCACCTCCGCATGCGATGTCCCCACTCTGTGAATTTACGTGGCCCTACCACTTTTTGGCTGAATTGCTGTTGTTACCAGTTGCTTCTGTTTTGGTATAATATCAATAACAGTTGACCGTCGAATATTTAATAGCAAGGATATTTCACAAATGGACTATATTGCACAGGTAGCATCCTGAGAGTGACCCATTCTTTCACAAATATTTGTAGAAGCAGTCTGCATGCCTAGGTGCTTGATTGTATACACCTGTGGCTATGAAAGGGATTGGAACACCTGAATTCAATGATTTGGAGGGGTGTCTCAATACTTTTGGCAATATAGTGTGTCTCTCTGTGTATATAAATAAAATAAGACGCACATAGTTTAGTTACAACTACTATGATTGATAAACGCAAGGGAAACGTGCCTGAAATTTTACGTCACACATATGACATTAAAATCACGTAAATGTTAGATGTGAATTAGCACGGTGACCAGGGTTGTTTTTATATTTCTTGCGTTAATCACGAGGATTAAAACTGAAAAATATTAATATAGCTTATCAGTTGTAGTAATGAAGGATGTGGTGCAAAGCACAGAAAAGTATTGTCACCTCGAAGCAGTCGTTTTTCGAGACTAAACATGAAACTTCGCCCTTTATCTCTAGATTTAGACTTGATTCCCGATATATAAATTGTTGTGTTTTCCTGGACATTCTGCACTTTTTTTCTCGTGTACTTCGTTTTCACATAGTGAACTTGGTGTTTTTATCATCTCGGTAAAAATAGTGCTCCGTGTAATAGAAAACATCAAAGCATTACATTTTTTTGCGCGTCCTTCGGTTAAAACTGATAGGTGAAACAATATTGACCACTAGAGGGGGCGATACGCCAGCATATCCGCCCATCTGTGGCCAGTCCCTTAGCAAAAAGTAGTTTATTCAAGTGTACTACAAGTATACTTATTTTATACTAAAACTGAGGCAGTATACTTGAAATTTACTTTTTATATACTATATTTTATATACTTAAGAATAGTATAGTGAAGTATACTTGAAAAGCCTAAGTGCATTAATACTTACACTTATACTTCAATACTAAAGCTTATAGTTATACTTTAGTATACTTTACTTCTCAACATTCTGTCGTGATTTTGCAAATACATTGCAGTCTAGTGTACATACAGTATGAGTTAAATTTAAGAATGCTTTAAGAAGTAGATTTCAAGGATATAAATACATAGTATGCTACAAGTAATATGCTAAGCAAACTTGCAAGAAGTAAGATGGTGGCGCAGGAGGTAGTGCTATCGTTCGGCAACCAGAGGGTTGCATATTTGAGCCCTAGTTCCTCCTGACCCCCTCAAAGTGTCCTTGAGCAAGACACTGAACACCAAATTGTTCCCGGTGTGCAGGTTGGTGCCTTTCATGGCAGCCTCCGCCACCGATGGGTGAATGTGAGGCATGTATTGTAAAGTGCTTTGAGTACTTGTAAGAGTAGAAAAGTGCTATATAAATGCAGTCCATTTAGAAGTATACTTAAAGTATAACAAGTGGACTGGTAAAATAGCAAAAAAAAAACATTTTTTAGTTTTAATTCTAAGTTCATAACAGTATACTTCAAGTGTACTTCAATACACTAAAATATGGACTAGAAGAATATACCTTGTTTGAGCGATTTTTGGAGAAATCACCGAGAGGCTAAAATAGGGAGGTCTGCCTGACTCGCCTTCCACCCAAGGAAAGCCAGTCCATAATTTTCTTGCCAAAACTTATTTATTTGATTATTCACTATCATACAAAACAAAAAAACTAGGCTCAGGACATAGAATCGCGAGCACAACCCAACATAGGCATTCAACAGAAATTGTGACTCCCATATTCACCCCCTCTCCAGGTCCATTAGCGGGTGCTCAGGTAAAATCACAGTTCAGTGCGCCCAACACCACGTGATGCACACCCTCACCGTAAAACAGCGAAAGCAAGCGCAGCATGAATCCGACTCCAACATCCCGGCCCCTAATTATTACCTATGATAATAATTATTGCATGTAAATAAACGCTAACATCACACCAGCAAATAAATTAACCAAACTTTAATAATCCAATTTTAATATCCTTAATGACGTCCTCTTCTCTAGGCCAGAGGTAACCAGCACATGGCCTAGGATGAGACTGATCTTTTCCACCACTCTTTCCACCCTCCTTGAAGATAAGTCACTCAAGTCAAAATTGAGTCAAGCCTCCTCAACCTCTTTAAGAAGACAAATCTTTGTTATCTGCAACAACCTCCACAATTCTTTCCATGATCCAAGAATTCCGAGATGCTGAATCGTCCACAATCAACACAATATCACCTGGAAGAAAATTGCATTGGACGTTTGGCCATTTCTGACGTGCCTGGAGCTGTGGCAGATACTCTTTGTGTCATGACCTGTGTGTCCAAGCTCCTCCATGATGAGATCCACCTGGCGGATTGAACATCCACTTGATGCCTTTCTGCAAGAGTTCATCATGTATCTGGTCCTGATTCCACATTTCGATACACCATTTCAGTTCACGATAAGCACCAACAAAATTTGTTCCATTATCCGAATATAATTCCTTAACTTGTCCTCGCCTAGACATGAAACGTCGTAAAGCATTGATAAAGGAATCAGTTTCTAGAGATGTAGCTACTTCAAGGTGTACCGCTCTCACTGTCAGACAGGTAAATATAACTCCATACCTTTTCACTAACACTCTCCCTCGCATTATCTCAAAAGGACCACTCCAACAAACAGTCCACTCCAACAAAAGTGAAAGGAGGTTTGTCTGGAGTTACTCTGTGGTATGGCAAATCAGCCATCTGTTGACTTCCAGGTACTCCATGCATTCGTCGGCAGACAATACATTTCGAAATTACCTTTCTTATGGGAACCCCTGCACCAAGGATCCAGCATTTCCCGTGCAAACGGGATAATGTGTAATTTCTTCCTCCATGACCTGTCTCCTTATGTATCTGCAGCAAAATAAGTTTAACAACAGGACACTCTTTTGGCAAAATGATGGGATGTTTCGCTTCATCACACAACAATAATTTATTAAGCCGCCCAGCCACTCTCAAGACCCCCTCATCGAGGATTGGACTAAGTTTGTAGATACGGCTCGTCTCCTTTACGTTGTCTCCCTTTTCAAGTCTAGAGAGTTAACCGGGGAAACCTTTCCTCTGACAAAACTTGATCATTTGAAGCTCAGCTTCTCTGAACTCATCCAGGGAAAGTGAGACCTGAAGGGACTTCTCGATCCTCTTCATTTCACTCTCTAGGACTCTCATTTGTTCTCCTTTATGTGACCCGAGATAAGAAAATTTGACTTCAACCTCTTTCCTTTTTCTGCAGAGCCTCAACAATAGATCTTTAAACCTCAGGATCCAACCTATAACCCTAATCAACCGGGACCAGGATGAGGAACCATTTATCAAATGTGTCACTGCATCCGCATGTGGTTCCACATGTGTCACTGCATCCGCATGTGGTTCCACATGTGTCACTGCATCCGCATGTGGTTCCACATGTGTCACTGCATCCGCATGCGGTTCCACATGTGTCAAGTTGGCTAGAACACATTTTCTAACTTCAGGATCTGCATCACCTGACATTACCCAATCTTTAGGAACTTCTGGCCAATCCTTCTGGGAATACATCAGAAATGGTGGCCCGCTAATCCAGGTAAACTCTTTAAGAAAAGATTCCACTCCGATTCCTCTTGAGGCAATATCGGCAGGATTATTTAAAGTGGGGACATACCGCCACTGATCTGGACTAGAAGCTTTGAGAATCTCTGGAACTCTGTTAGTCACAAAGGTCCGAAACCTAGAAATCTCATTCTTAATATACTTGAGCACTGAAGTGCTATCAGTCCAAAACACTGATTCAACCAAATCCATCTGCAACTCCTTTCTCCACAGTCTATCCATACGTGCTGCAACTACTGTAGCTGTAAGCTCCATTCGCGGTATGGTAGTCGGCCTTAATGGGGCAACCATAGCCTTTCCCATAATAAAGGCGATGCTTGATTGTAAGATGGCGTTTCGCAAGAGCAGATAAGTAACTGTTCCATAGCGGAATTCACTTGCATCTGCAAAGTGGTGCAACTGAGCAAAGGTTGACTGCCCAAAGTTTACAGGTTTAAAGCATCTTCTAACTCCAAAATTCTCCAGCAGATGGAGATCTTGCACCCATTTCATCCACTCTTCAGCCACAGGAGCTGGTATAACATCATCCCAACCTAAGCCATTCCGACACAGTTCTTGTATGATCATCTTGGCCTTCAAAATAACTGGAACCAGAATTCCCAGCGGATCATAAACAGAACTAACTGTGGACAAAATCCCTCTACGGGTTAAAGGTTGCTGCCGGATCGTTACTTTGAACTTAAACTCGTCTGATTGAATACACCACTGAATGCCCAATACCCTTTCAACAGACAATGCATCATAATCCAGATTCAGTTCTTTAACCTTCATTGCTCTATCTTCCTCAGGTATTGCAGTGAGCACATTGCGACTATTGCTGATCCACTTCTTCAGCTGAAAGCCCCCTTTAGAAGAAATAGCTCTAGGTTCACCATAAAGAGCTGTAGCTTCAGCCTCTGAAGGAACTGAAACCCAACCCTAATACAACCCTAATCCTTTTCTTCATAGAATGGTGAACTCCATGGTGTGGAATATACCATGTTCTACCTTGGTCTCCCTGTAGGTCTTCCACAGGAACTATTTCAGCATAACCCTTATGGATAATGTCATTCATAAAGGCAACATAATCAGAATGAAATGAAGCATTCTTCTGAAATTTACGTTTCAAATTAATAGCACGTTGCTGCGCCAGTGCACGGTTGTTAGGCATATTCACCCCAGTTTTCCTTAAAGGCAAGTCAATACAACAATGACCATCCAATAACCTTGCAGATTTCTGAACCATACTCATGAACTGATGATCTTCCCTTGACAGTCCCAATTGTTCATCCTGTTTACACTCAGGAAAGTCCCTTTCAAACTGTCGTTTCCATAACTCATCTAACTTCATAACTGAAATCCTGTTGACAGTGACTTCAAGTTGTGTCATTCCTCCCTTACCAGCATCGCCACCTATCGGCCCATTCACTGTCCATCCTAGTGCAGTCTTAACTGCATACGGACCCTCCATTCATGCTTGGAATTACCTCTATGGGCTCTAGCCCTCTTGGCATATTCAACCCAATCCGTAGTTCAACCTCTGCATCAACATATGGTAGCCTGACACCACACAGAATGAATCCGACTCCAACATACCTAATACACTAGTAGTATATAGATGAGTGTACTTGTACAAATTATCATTAAGTATACTTTTGTAAAATTAAAATTACCTTATAAAGTATACATAAAGTATACTTTTATAAACTTAAATATGTTCCAATTTAGTCCAAAGAAGTATTAAATTGGTATACTTTCTAGTACATAACATGTACAGGGTCCATAGTATACTTGCTATACTTATACTCAAGCATACTTAATAACATGAACTTCAAGTATACTACTTTTTGCTAAGGGGTAACAGTTGATAGCTAAGAAAATTTGTATTTACACCAAATAAATATTACAAGAATCGTTTAAAATACCCATTTCCTTATGAGGAATCTCGACATGAAGCCACAGGCTGGTGAAACTGAGTACTTCCAAATTGGTATTGAGGAGTTATTGTAGAAAATGAAGAAAATCTGATAACAAGAAGGTCCTTTAAGCTCGATTACTCCTGGAGCACTGGCTGACCCTGCTCTCTGACCACCTCTCTTATGTTGATTTGGACAAAAAATATCTGCTAAATAGATAAAGCTATTGCCTGCTTAGAACAGGCATAAGCAACTAAGGATCCAGCAATCAATATGTAATAGACTGGCTCTCTCGACAAGGCTGTGATGAAAAAACTGAGGACAAAAATCATTCAAAGTACTGATATGTCTCTAAGAATTAAGATAAAACTGGGCAGAACATTGTATTTTCTGTGGCTCTTTATGAATGTGAAACCCGGAAAATAAAGTAATTCAAGAAGAGTCTTGACATGTTTGAAGTACGTGGCTGGCAAAGACATACAACTAGATTCTTCATCAAATTAAGCCTGGACTTTCACTTGAAGCACAAATAACCCAATTTAAGCTGTCTCATTTTAGGCATATCAGGAGACCCAGTGATTTGGGAAAGATGTAACGCTTTGAAAAAATGATGGTGAAAGCGGAAGTGCGTGAACAGCGACAATGTAGACTGACTCACCCATCACAGAAGACCAGACATTCTTCTTGTCTATATGGTTACAAGGAATCAATGTCGACGTGATGGTACCTGATAATAATACTACAATTCTAATTCCAAGTGAAGGAGAGAATACATGAGGTCGTGACAAGCCTGGGGAAGCCGCTGTCACTTCC
Organism: Mormyrus proboscirostris; assembly: GCA_026779585.1. Lineage (NCBI taxonomy): Eukaryota > Metazoa > Chordata > Actinopteri > Osteoglossiformes > Mormyridae > Mormyrus > Mormyrus proboscirostris. The sequence goes on along the minus strand of JAODKF010000116.1, from coordinate 27,476,358 downwards.
GATTTACCGTCGTCTTACAGTAGCTTTCCTGCAGAAAACATCCCTTCCCTGGCCTCAAGCATACATACTGGGCTACCAAAAAGCCAGCATGACTGAGAAAATATGATGAATTGCGTGTTTTTCAAGCCAAACTTAGAGGACAAGGAATCCTAAAAATGTTAAGCCAGGTCAAGTGCACGAGAGATCACTGGGGAGGGTTTGGGGTTTTTCTGGGGCAGTAGCCGGAGCTGTTTTCTGGGGCCCGTTGTGGTGTAGAAATTCACAGCAAAAAGCCTGGATTTAAGATGGAAAAGCTGAGTACAGAAGTCACCCATAGTGCACAAGCACAGCACTGAATTTTACCACAATAACTAAAAATAAGCAAGGGCGTAGCTCTTATTTCAATGTTGGTGGGGATCCAACTAGCCCCAAACCCCTCGTCACCATAAACACACACGGTATTCACACAATATTGGTAAGGACATATCCCTACTGTCTATACCGAAATCTATGACCTTGAAACTAAGCCTGGAATATATACATTTCAGTTACTAATTAAGTTACTAATTTATTTGCTATGATCAAAGAGTCCACTAGGTTTGTAGTGCACATTAAGAGGTTCAAAGTTCTTTATGTCACACACTGTCGCACCATTCCACAGTCACAGAAAAGGAAGCTGTAATTCATTTTGAAAATGCCCAACATCTGCAATATAATAGGAAAAATATGACATGTGGAATGATCGAAGCAGGCCATACAAAAGTGACGATGGGAACACATGTGCCCATCAGCCTCAGGAGGCAGTGCTGGCATTAGGTGTTGCTGGGGGGTAAATGGTTGCATGGCTGGCTGTGCCCTGAGGTTCTTGGTGGCATATCTGTCACTAAGGCACGAACTTGGAAGTGGTATACAAGTGTGCAGACAGTACCAAGGGGAAGAAGAGCACACGTGTTAGGGAGCCACAGTGACTGAAGGATGTGCAGGACTCAGAAGGTGCTGCATGCTCCCTGTAGATAAACAGACTTGCTTCCAGGGAGAAAACATGGGCTTACCTCAGCCATGCTCCCTAGGACCTTAGCTGTGCTCCCTAGGACCTCAGCCATGCTCCCTAGGACCTTAGCCGTGCTCCCTAGGACCTTAGCCGTGCTCCCTAGGATCTTAGCTATGTTCCCTAGGACCTCAGCCATGGGGTCTTAGCCGTGCTCCCTAGAACTTCAGCCATGCTCTCTAGGTCTGCTTACTATACAGACTTCTCCACACTATTTTGCCTAGCAGGGAGGCTGTTTCAATACCTTCCAGCAAATACGAGCTGCCCCCACAGCAAATGTTAATTATTTGTCACAGATGCTGATCATGTGATTTGCACAGCTGAAGCCGGGTGCACCACATTTCCCTCTGTTTCTTTGCCGGAAGCACAGAGAAGGCGAGTTACTCCTGGCCAGGAAGTGTATCATTAGCGCTGGCACACAAGGCTCCACAAACCACAAGGCTGGACAGACTGGTCTCCTGGTAAACATAAGTGTTTTTGAGGACAATCTCCTTCCCCCTCTGTAGCAATGCTAAACAGGACTGGGACATGGCAGAGACAAAGGAATTGACCGGCCTGGAACTGTGCACAGGCCTGGTCCCCTGACCATGCCTCACGATCAGCCAAACAGGCAAAGTTTTGGTGTTTAAAGAACTCTTTACAACGAGGGCAAGGTTCTGCGGAGCCACTCACTGGTCACAGAGCTGCCTTTCTAAAGTCAGCTCCCACAGAGAAGCTGGCCACCCAGCGATTCTTTGGAAAATAAGAAGAGCTAGCTCAGGAACAGTAGACAGGCTTGAGATGCAATGCTGTGGAAGACTTAGGTTTGGCTTCTTCTAATGAAGTCTGTGCCATTTATAATCCTTTCAGTAGGAGTTCAGGAGTTCGGTGTCTTTACGCTTCACCTTTCTATACTCCCCCCCCCAAAGGAATTATGCCTTTTTGGAATTCAGGCCTGTAATCATCAACTTGCCAACTTTCTTTAAGATAAAAAAAAATATGAGAAACGATAAAAGCATCCTGTTCTGTGCCGAGTTGTGTTCCTTTTCTGTGTATTACAGAGATTTATGCCTAATGCATAACCAGCATGCACGGACTTGCATTCCTTCACCAAACATCTGGCTTTTTTTCAGGACTGCTGGTGGATAAAAATGCTTGAAAATCACCAACTGCTTGTGAGGTCACACAATGGAATGTTTCATGTGTGACCTCTATTGGAGCGATCACATGCCGGAAGGCTGTATGCTTTGAGCCTCTCCCTGCCGTGGGTGCACACAGGTTCTCGCACACTTCACTATACCAGCTACCGACAGAGTGATGGCAGTATAATGTAGGGCTGGGTAGGTGGATATTGAGTGAAGGGTGTTTTTCCACTCTTGTGCAACTCTTGACATTGATCTGGAGCTAATGAACATTGGGAATGCAGTTGATTTAGGCTTCACTATAGATTTCAGAATCATTTTCCCTCTCTTTCACACTCTTGGTGCATCCGTCTTCCAGCTTTGCACCTCGCGGTATCAGACTACAGTCAAGAAGGCATTTTGTGAATTCACAGAAGGTGCTTGTCTGGAAGGCAGAAGATGATGTGAGCATGCTGATTTATGATCATGTGATATGATGTTGCACCTGCGTAATGGCGCTTGCCTTTGATGCAAATCTCTCAGGTAAAAGTGTAGCTGCTGATTTCTTGGAAGGAGGACGGTCAATGGCAGCAGTTAAGGGCGGCGGTAAATTTCCACAAAATGGAAATGGGTAGGTACTAAATAATCAAATGCTTGGTTCAGAGAAGAACTGAAATCTTCGCATCACTCTCCAGTCACAGATCAAACGGCAATAGTATAAGCTTATGTGTCTGTAGACACTGTTACTGCAAAATATATCCTGTTAGTCCCTAGCTGATCATTTTTGATCTCTAGTAAGGCGACAGACTTAGAGTTTCTTAGTTTTACATTTACGAGAGAAACACACGTAAACAGATAAATCGATTTGTTGAATGTCTCCTAGGAAAACCGAAAGAAGGTCTGGAAAATGTAATCCAGTAATATACCTCTGGTGTTTACAAAAGGAGAAACTCAAAAAAAATCACGTTTACACTGACAAAAAATTTGATAATACTTTACTTAAAGCAGTCATAACAATGCATCATAATGCATTCATAAAACATTAAAAACATGGATATTAATATTTATCAAAAGACATAACACATTATAACCATGTGTATTACAGTATGCATTACGAAGCTCTCGTCTATACTGCACTATAGATGCCTTTGTAATGCATTATAATGGTTGGTATAAGCATTAAGGATGCTGTGTACTGCATTATAAAGGTATGTATAGTGTATCATAGATGAGAACTTCATAGAGCATTCATAATGCATAATAAACCTGGCTATGATGTGTTATTCCTTTTTATAAATAATAATAGACACGTTTATAAGGCTTTATGAATGTACTATGATGTATTATGAGGGTATAACGCATCTATATGACCGCTTTAAGTTTTACCAAAAATTCTCATTAAATTATTTACCAATAGCCTAATGCCTTACTTATACTAGACATTAGATGCCTGTCACCATTCACCTGACACTAAATAGACTGGAGAGTCAGGATAGGCACTGATATACCTAAAGCACTGAATGCTTTAAAGAATGAGGGAGCTATACAACTACATTTACAGCGTGAGCAAATGAAGCGATGCGGATGGGATTACCAGTGCAGACTGTTCAAACGTTTAGCGCCACCACCGGGCTGCGGAAACCACCAAAAATCAGAGCTGCAGATTGGTCGCAAGCTCAGTACAGACACTGCGTGTGGATTGTATTGTCTAGACTGTATGTATAAGGACAGAGAATCTGGATTGACTATTAGTGTACTGTAGGTAAGGTTAAGGAGAATAATGGAGGAAAAGCAGAAACAAGGCAGGAAAATAAGGCTTGTTCTGCGTTGTACAGCACTGGCACTCCTGCCCTCTACAATGGCCCACCACCACAAAACATCTACCACAGCGCAAATAACTGCATATTGAGTATTTTATCATGGAAATTCACTGCCCAATACTTCAAACCAATGACATACATTCATCCTTCAATGTGCTTACTTGCTCAGTAAGTACGGAACTATTAAATTGATACAGGTCTCTTTTATGCTTTTGTATAGGGTTTTGTCTTTGCTTTTGTGCTTTACAAACAGGAACATTTCTAAATAATAACTAAAATAATACAGAGTGCCGAAAAGAGGCTTCGGAGCAGGGTGAAAAACAGACACATAAAAACATAAATGTTCAATCTTCACAGGCAACACGCAAGCACCAGGACTCAGACATATTCATAGACAACAAAGTTCGAAGTTCAGGTGCTGCTGGAGAGGTGGGCATTATTGTTTTGCCTTTAAGCACGTTCAAAGTAAAAATATTGAGCTTTAAATTAAAACACGTTACCTTTATATACTTTCAATACTAGCCAAGGAACTAAATTATGTAAATAACACCATAAAATAACATTAAGGTATCAATACACAAAATAATACAAAGACACGCGCCATTCAGCACTTCCGGCATTGCCATGTGGGGATCAAGCACGGTGTGATCACATGGCTGAAGGGCACAGCGAGGTCAGAGGAAGCCGAAGTGAGTAGAACAGAGGTCGGTCTCTTTCACCTTTGCCTTATATTCAGAGATTTTCTTTTTGACTTCAGAAAGTTTTGCTTAAGTTCATTAAGTGATAATCGGCGGCACAGCGGTAAGTTTCTAAAGCATTGATGTCGGCAGGCTACTAAAATTCATAACAGTAACATAATAAAAGCGTGTTCGTGATTTTTCAATTTTGAATTAGACTGAAAAGACAAGACGGGATGCTATGCATGCAGCAACTGGATAAAATATTTTCCCGTAGTTTATCAGCGGGACCTCTATACAGCGCATGGGCATAATAATAAATCACTGCAGAACATTGTGCAGTTGTATATTTTATATAGGAACGACACCTTCAACCTCACGAAGTCCCAAGTTGTTTACCTCTCAGCCAGTTATCTGACGTCACGACACACCCCTATTTTGGAGGGGCGTTGTCCCGTGTAAGTTTACAAGCGTTGGATTCGACCAAGCAGAATGCGGCTGTTAGACGATTCGGCCAATAGAAACGGGGAATACACTCCGAGGCGACGCTCCGATTGGCTGTTTCCGTCGCCATGAAGCGCAATCTGTCTATATGCCAATGTCTGGGGCGGGGTCAAGCAGAAGTGATGTCTAACTATTTAGAGGCTGTCCTGGAAGATAGGACTCGCTCCTCGTGTGAGTTTTATTACTTTTTTTCTATACTTTGTTTTTTGTTTTCTTCCCGTGCATGGAGTTTTTCTGTATCACGTGTCGGTAATATGCGATCGGAGACGTAAAGGTGTGTTGCAGTGTCTTATATAGTAAGATATGCGCCAGTGTAGCCAGCTACGGACCGTGTACTAACGTGATCATTGCTGATCAGAAACTTAGTAACGTGAACGTTAGGGAAGGGGCCTGCCGGCCGATGCGTCAGGAATGGCGGTTTCCCGGCGAGCAGCAGTAACGCAGAGTAACATTTATTCAATCACTAGAGGTGAGGAGTCAGCTCGATTGTTGCCTAGCCTATGTAGAGAAATAGATAGATAGATAGAGAGAGACTGTTGCTGACTGATGTGCTCGCATGTCGGCAATGTCAGATACTCCAGCTTTGCGAAAGGCTGCTATCTGTCCGGCCACCGGGTCGGTATTTGGACGGCCGTAGGCTTGCAGAACTTTGTGCTGATGTGCCGTATGTTATGCATTTACCAAAGTGGGTCAAAAGCACGTCTGCTTGGTTCTCTTCACTTCGCTTTTACATTCCCGGCTAAGTAATGCAATTTCCACGTTGTTTGCAGATCTGTGCAGGATCGCGAAGAGCGCAGTTTGCGGCAGTTTGTGGCTGTTACCGAGACGCGGTCGCCCTGGCGGAAGCAACATAAGGCAGCTCTCATATACAGGCTTTAAGGTGATGGTAGAGCAGGTAAGTCATGCATTTGTAATTTGCTCTGTTGGTATTTTTAAATCATGATATACATATCCAGGTTTCTGATTTATGACGTGCCGTGGCAAGTTTATGTGAACAGCGAGGTGATACGATCCTTAACTTTTCAACAAGCACTTACTGGGGAGTTGGTTGTTTTCCTGTTGGACATGATTTCACGTGTAGGAATTGCCGTCTACCCTATCTCATGACCTGCTATTCACCTGTGAAACGCCATCATGTTTCATAGATATATATTATATTATATTTATATTATATAAATTCTATTATATTATATTTATATTATATTATATTAGTAGCCGGACAAACTGTGAAATGAACGGGTGCGGAGCCGAACCACCTTCCCGGACTTAATAGAAACTTCCTTTTCCGACTGACCTCTGAAAACGTTTGCGAGCAAATCTGTTAAGGTGGGATCAACACCGTTAGACCTTGGACCTGTCCTATTTTTCCTTATCTCATTAATAACGTTTTTTTTCCCCCTGCCTCCGTGTCTTCAGCGTATCCATTCGCTTTATAAAGCTGGTATTCCCTTACTGATGTTTACATTACCCCTCCTTTATGCTGTCTGAGATATAGTTTCTCATGACTCAGAGGAACATAACAAAGGTGAAGCGTAGTTTACATGATGGAAAAATGCTAAATCCTGCCGGCCAAGGACTCTGATCCCTGTCCCAGAAAAGACAGTCATGGGAAGGTACGTTTTATGAGGTATTGGAAAAACCAAGATAAAAACCATATTCAGTTTATAGTTTGTAATTGGGGTCACTTTCTCTTTTAAGGTTTATTCAATTGGGGGTGGGAGGGACTGAAAAACAGGAAACAGAGGCTGTCTGCTCTGAGAATAAGCACCCTTCAGCACTCCACTGCCCCCTGGATACTGGAATAATGGTGGTGATGGTCCCTCCCCCCGCCGAAAAAAAAAATATCAAGGCATTGGTTAAAATGTATGAATTTTTGGGGAAAACGACAAAACCTCTATCCCTAAATATATGAATTCCTCTTTTCAGGGACTGCTGAGCTGGGTCACGCTGTCATTAATCAGAGTAGCAAAACCGTGAGTGTCACTTAGAAAACACTGGCAAGCATTTAAGTTCTCTTAGTTGGTATACGAACAGCAAGGTTAGTCCTGAGGGAAGTGTTCTCACTTTAGAAAAATGAGCCAGTAGAATTGACAGAATCAAAGCAACATACAGACAGGAGAGGAAAAGGAATGTTTTTGAGCAGCCAGAAAGAGGCATCACCTGCACATCACCGGCACATCACCTGCACATCACTCTCTGGCAGCTGAGGTGCTCTACCATCTGTGGGCCTCTGCCACCCTCCTGGAATTTACAGGTCAGGTGATCATTTTTCCAGGTGCTTGTCTCAGGAAATGAGCGATATTTAGTTTGATAGATTGCGTGCAGCCTTCATCTAGGTACTGTGCCTGTTAACGTTAAATTACTACAGACATGCACCCCTGAGCATAAACCAGCTGCCATTTTTATATACTTATGCATAATGCACGCAAATTTATAGCAGGCATCTTAAGAGGATGTTGTTTTCCAGTAGTGAAAGGTTCAGGCCCAGAAAGTATAAATCCAGACCAAGGTTTTGTTCCATCCAACCACCTGAACATAAAGAGTCTCAGTCAGAGTATTTAAGTGGTTGGTTGGAACAAAACCCTGTTCTGGATTTGTACTTTCTGGACCTGAACTTTCCACTTCTGGTGTCTTCGTCTTAAGGTGAGATCATGATTTTTTTTTTTGTGCTGCCCATGAAATCTTATTCAATTTTAACGAATCTCGATTGCGTGGCACTCGGTGGTCGTGCATCTGCGTGGCACAGAACTGCACAGAGCATCCATGTCTCGTTGAGAGGGGGGGGGTCTTCGTTGTTGCGTAAAACAAGCAGGGCCCCTGGTGCTGAACTGCAGCAGAACTCTTAAAAGCCAGTGTGCTGCACTCAACTGCACGCACGTACACGCTGCTGACTGCCCAGGCAATTAAGATAATGGAGATGGTCGTGAAGCACATGTCTGCGATTCAAAGTCATTTCTGTTGGCAGGAGAATCGCTAATGTGAGTTTTTGTGAGTGGGGGGGATTGCTCCGGTGAAGTTAATTTTTACCCGAACTGGACATGAATTACATGCAGCGCAGACTGCGAAGGGGCAGTCTGTTCTTGTTTGAAGATATCGATCCACTTGAGTGAATCATTGTAACAACCTTTGTTCTGCTTGGTAGGTCTCCCCTTTATCTGTTTTTTTTGTTGTTTGTTAGTCTTAACCGTCTTACATGTATGTAAAGTACAGCATCACCGCCGTCATCGTGCTGTAATTTTATGCTGTTTCGTTGCTGGTTTTTAAATTCTGCGCGTGAGGCTGTGCTGTCGGTGTGACTGTTTGGCTCTGACAAAGCGAATGGGTGGAGATTGGAAATTCCGGTCACCCTGTCATTAATCTATTTTAATATACATGCGCGCACACACCCATATGGAGAACCTCCACTTTTGTTACAGAAACCCGAAAGGCATTTGACTTAATAGAAAGGTTAAAGGTTGGCGCGGTGTTGACTCACAGCCATCTGCATAATCCATGACCAGCCATAGCGCCCCCTTCAGGGCCCATGCTGTTCGTGCGGAAGGCCTGTGGAATCCCTCAACCAAGCACGGGCTCTGGAGCAGGGTGTAGCTCCCAGTCAGGATTACGAAATGAGCCCAATTTTATTTGGGGCAGACATGGTGCACCGTTTATTTTTACTTATTTTCACTGCTCTACTATAATTTATCATTTTAATTAATTAGAAATGATGTAACTGTGGCAGAGATGCAGATGGGGTGGCCCGATAGCCTTGGATCAGGTCCAGTTCGCAGTGTTGAGTGGCTTTGGGAAGGACATCTTCAGGGCAAGTTTTAGTCTTCACTCATGAGCTGCATTTTGCTCCAGTGGTTTGTAAACTCCCTGGCCGGCGGTCGGAAAGGCAAAGCAAAGAATCGCTGAGGGAACGCAGCTGCGTGGGAGGCATTTTACCTCTGGTTCCGTCGCGTGGTTACCAGCATCACAGAGAGGCACCTGAGTCACCATAGCGGCGCGGGAAGACTGCGCATCTGGATGCGGTTGGAAGGCCGGCCGCCCGGGACGTGTAGCTGCGGGCTTGGCGGCGCAGTGGACGTCGGGGAATGTGGAACTCCCACGGGGTCATATGCGTGCAGTCTGGGGGAAACGCGTAATGCGAGAATTAGCATACGGCCGTCCGAAGTGCCTCGCTGCTTTTCCTCTCTTTGCAGGCAAATGTACAGTTAAGCCTAATGAATCACTTTTAAAATTGCAGCATTCCAGTAGCAGCGTAGGTCACTTTTAGATGAGGCTAATCACTTCCATGTGGCACTGATTTCAGCCAAACAAAATAATGCTAAATACCGTTTGGAACTGTAATGGTTTTGATGGTTGTTCTGTAATTAAGCCCTACCCTGCAGGCTTTTCAGAGCTCTGTGACGCGTGCTTTCCTTTCCTCTTCTGTTCGGACAGGTTTTTTTTTTTTTTTTTTGTCATAGGTTAAAAATGTCTGGGCAAGAGCAGTTTACTGAACTGGATGAGATCAGAATGAATATTTTTGCTTCAGTTGACTCGTCACTCGCCGTATTCATTTTGCCGTTTAGTCATTGTTCAGTCTCCTCTCGGGCTGTTGAACATGGTGGAGGATGAGGGCCTGTCCCAGTACAGCCTTGGGTCGGTATTCGTGTACCATGGGGCACGGGGGGGGGCGGGGGAGTTTACAATAGGACTTCCCTCTGCCCTATGTATGTATAAAATATATGTGATGAAATGCGATAAAAACCTGTTGTTCTAACGTTGTGGGGACCATTTTTTCATTTAATTTTTTTAAAAATCCGTCACTGCAGCCAAAAGAAACTAAAAAATACAAAGTCTTGCATTTTGTTTGGTTATTTATGGTTAGGGCTGGTAGTGGTTAAAGTTGTCACTGTTTAGATTAAGGTTTTGCCCATAGAAATTAATGGCCAGTCCCCACAATGATATGAGTACAGGTCTGTTTGAGTGTGTGTGTGTGTGTGTGTGTGTGTGTGTGTGTGTGTGTGTTTTCCTACGCTGCACCCTTAATTGAGATTCAGAATGTACCCTGGGGTGGTACTGAGGCCCCCACACTCTGTCTAAACTCGCAGTTAGTCTGCCAGAAATGCCTCCCCTTTTGTTTTGATGCAGCTGTAAATGGTCACTTTCTGTGTGATTCTGAGAATTCCCCCTCCGTCGGTAACGGGGCCAGTTGAGGTTCTGCCACCTGTACGTGTCCAGCTGGCACGCCGATGAGATAATGCCGCCCCCCCTGCCCACCGGTAGTTACCTTTTGCCTCTCAGATGCCTGTCTTGTGCAAAATACAAAAGGCTGTCCTGTAGAATTCTGGGAAAGCGCATGACAGTGGCTTTTGCTATGTGTAGTATTGGAATTACTGTATAGTTCAAAAAGTGAACTCTAAGAAAGACTCCTTATTTAGACATTCGCTCAAAATGTTAGTCATTATTTTATGTCACTAAAAAATCTGAATAATTTTACTTTATTACAATCGGTCTTGTCTCACAGCCAGTGATTTAAAGTGAGTCAGGCTGCAGTAAAAGACTCAGCCTTCAATGTAAAGAATAGGATTAGCTTTGTTGGATTTAAGCTGCATCAAAGTTAATCATTTTATTGTCTGAATTCAGTGGGTTACCAGCGATGTGTTTTTTCTTCTTTGCTGACTGCGCACCAAGGCCAACTTATTTTCTTTTGTGACTGACTACTTAATTCATGCATCCCACAGGAAAGGAGCCGATTGGGTGATGAGAGGAAAATTTCTGTTACTTCATTATTTGTCTGTTATCTGATGTGGCGCTCGCCAGCCCCCAGTGCGACAGTGTAAATCAACCGGAGTCTCCCGGGATGGAGGCGATCTGTCACCTGATCACATGGGCAGGTGTTTCATGAATGATCCACGACTCCCTTTGCTGCATCTCACCTGGCAGCTTGTGTGTGTGTGTGTGTGTGTGTGTGTGTGTGTGGGCCTTGAAATTTATTTATGAGTATTTTAGGTTATTCAGCTTGCTGGGTGGACCCACACCTGTCAGTGCCCCCCCCCCCAATCAGGGTCTCCTGTATGTTTCTATGTCTTTACTCAGAGTCAAACCCCACCCATGGGGATGATGCTATTGTTCTGCCAGTAGAGACCGACTTTGCTTACTGATTTAACAACAATTTGCACCTCGCGTGGTGCGG
>JAODKF010000116.1:27335555-27351149 GCA_026779585.1 Mormyrus proboscirostris | reverse complement strand
TTAACTGGAAAGACAGTCCATACAAATGCACATTAAAATATAAACGTGTGAGAGTATTATGTTAAGGTGCAATAACAGAGTTCCATTTTCACAGAAATAGTTGATATTAAGCAGTATTTCAGTGCTCTGTATGTAACTCTCATGTTTTCGGTAAGTAAAACACATTTTAAACAAAATCCTTCACAAGGAACCCTTTGAAAAAGGGAAAACTGTGTATTTTAGCAGGCCTGTTATTGGGGCCAGGTGAACAGCTGTGTGGATGAGCATTTAAAAATATATCTGTATGCAAACTTCCAGATGCAGATTGTGAATTATGATGGTGATTGATATTGGTGACTTCTAGCAGTGGCCAAAGGCTTCAGGGTCTCAGCCCTGACCACCCCCCTCCCCTTACTAGGCCGTGGAACCGGCCCAGCACTTTATTTAGCTGACATCAGGTCAAGATGGTCAGCAGTGGTTTACAGCCTCAGAACATGAACATGCACCTACCAAAGGACTCCAGAGCTTTTTTTTTGTAAGCGACTGATGAATGGACTTTTTTTTTCCTCAACTGGGACAGATGTGATTACCGCTTTAAGTATATTTATATATAGATGTGTCTTATTGCAAATTCAGATCTCAAGATATTGTATTAATTTGATTTGTGATGTTTTGTTTTAAATTTAAAGAGAAGAAAAAGAAATAAATCCATGGGCTGTTGCTCTCTTGTCCTGCTTCATTTGAAACATGGGATGAAGCTTCCCCAGTAACATTATGATCCACCTTTAAGTTTAAGTTAAGTTAAACCTAAAGTTACCTTTAAGTTATGATGAACATTTTATCTTGATCAAATATGCAGGGAGAAATAGCAGCCACTCAGGGTAGGTTCAGGATTACAAAGAGACAGTCACAGCACATGAAACGTGTCTCAATTGGGGAGTTTGTTAGCTGGTACCGCTAACACTGAGTCACGGAATAGAAGACGGGACAGTCTTTCTGCAGCTGGTGTTCAGCACAGCGCTACTTCCCGGTATTTACCATACCTCACTGTGCTGTTTGGGTGTGAGAATCCAGCCATTGTGCCTGCATTTTTAATCAGCTCTTCATTGCATAATTCCAGTGTGCCGTGTCTTTGCACACACAGGAAGTATGTACACAAAAAGATGAAATATGTGCACCACTGTCCTTTGTGATTGGACATGGAATAGGTGAGATCAAACTGAACTGAAAGGCCAAGGTTTTCCTCTGTCTGCATTAGTTGAGATGTCCCCCTGCATTTCATAAACATTATGCCTTGTTTTTTTATTCAAGTTCATTCTTTATTAACATGGCCACTTCTATGCTTTTTTCAAATCAACTTAGGGGGAAAACAAAGATGACATTCTATATATAAAAAGGTTTTACTAAACACGGCTCCATAGTAAAGGGTCCTGCCTGCCAACCAAGTAAGGAGTTTTGGAGCGACTTACTGGGGACACGGATTCTTATAGCAGTGTTTTTCAAACCAGTACTCAGGAAGTCCCAGACAGTCCATTTTTGTGCTCTCTCCCAATTACATGGCAACTGGCAGAGAACAAAAATGTGGACTGCTGGAACACTACTTTATGGAACTGTGATGGTCCTCCCAGTGAGATCTGTGGATGACCATTGAGAGCAAACAGGAAAGTCTCACTGCAGTTTTTAAGTCCAAAAAAATCTCATTGCTTTTTATTTGATCCTCTGGTAAATGGACTTGGTCATGTGTACTTTTTAATTCTCTTTAGCATATGTAATTGGAATTGGGACACGTGTTGGACATATATTGCTTTATGCATTAAATATTATGGTTAAGTAACTCAGCAATAAGGATACTTGGTTCAAAATGCATAGGAGTGCCTCACTTGCTGTTCATCCATCCGTCTTCCAACCACTTATACTCTTTGGGGTTTGGGGGGTTGGAGACCATTGCAGGCAGTGATGGACATGAAACTGAGCTACACCTCAGGTGGGATGTCAGATTATTTACCTGCTTATGCTCTTTGGGCAATTTATACACAGTAATTAGCATGACTAAGTTTTCAGACCAGTGTTTCTCAATCCGGTCCTCGGGGACCCTCAGACAGTCCTGTTTTTGCTCCCTCCCCAAAAATGTGGAGTGTCTGGCAGGGAGGTGGGTCGGAACAAACATGTGGACCATCTGGGGGTCTCCAAGGACTGGATTGGGAAACACTGATCTGGACTGTGGAAGGAAATCCATATATCAAGGGGAGGGCTGCACACACACTGGGAATTTGTTAAAATGAAACAATGGAGGAATGGGATCTTAAAACTGGATTTTTATCTTGCTGTACAAAAAACGATTTCTGGCAGCTGAAATTCTAGTGCTACTGTTTACCTGACAATTTTTGATATGTGACTGAAATGGATTGATTAAAATGTCTCCATCTGCATTCATTCTTATCTGTTATATTCTTTATTGAGTCCAAGACACTTAAGTATGTAGGTTTGCCTTTACTTTGTTTACAGTATTAATATTTTATTTAACATTGCCTAAGGTTGTTACATAACTGGTTATGTGATATTTTAGTAATATCGTCTGACCAATTGCTGGTTTTTACGAGGAGTCCACTGAGGCCCCTTTGGTATGACGTAAAAAAGATTTTTTATTACACTTTATCACAATAGTTGCAACACAGTGAGTCCCGGATGACCACGTTTTAAACACACCATATCACTGCTTGTCTTTCAGAATGTCAATGTGCAATGCACTAGAGAAGATGCCTTGAAGACTCTCCCTCCTCACCTTTAACCTTTCAAGTCTTTTTTTCTTTGAACACCTGGTGCTTTTCAAATGTAGAACCATTGCCTCAGGAACATTGCCCCCATGTGGTTGGATGACTCAGGCCTTCTGTGTAATGGTGCTGGCCATGTTTGTACATATTTATTGTAATGGAACATATTTGAAAAAAGTGCAAATACGTATATACAACGTAAATGTCCTATGGTTTTGGATATTTTTAATGGAATGGAATTAGCAGTGTGTCTGCGTATCATTTAATATAATGATGAAATTCTACAGTGGGATAAATTCTCTCAACCACTGACAAAACCTTTAGCTACAATTAATTCTTTAATAGCAAAGGATTGGATATACCCATTTTACAGATGTCCACAAATTCGGTGAGGGAACAAGCCAGATAACATGAAAGCTTAAGTTTTTCTTAAAGGCCTTTATCTTCTTGCTTCTCCAGTCAGTGTGGACTGGCTTGTGCCGCCTACAAATTTTGACCCAAGCATCTCGGTCGGGGATGAAACTGCAAGTGGCTCCCGTCCAGCAATCATCCTCTGCTTCAAGGCACTTTTGAAAAGCTGAAGGCCATCCCTTTTACACAGTCTGAACATGGACATTTCCTAAACTGAGCTCTAAGCTGCATACAATAGCTGCCTTCAAGACTCTTTTAAGCATTTGAACATTTGATTTTTTTTATTACAAGTGCATTGTCTGCATATCCATATTAGGGCACGAAATCATAATTGTAATATGTTTCAATATGTGTATGTATTTATGTAATACTTGAATGACATTTGTAATCAATATTTAGGAAATGAACACAATGTTACACTCCATATAGCTTAATTGATTAAGCACTATGTTTTTCTTGCATTACAAGTTTACAATTCTCAGTCTATAGTTTCCAAGATAGGACATATTGATCTGTACTCCTGGCCAAACCCAAACAGTAACACTGTCTGTATTTACCTCGGTTGCTATGGAGCACCCCTCACCATGAATATATTATATATTTATTTTATCTTAATAGACATATCATGCTTCAGTGACTCTCCGACTGTAAGCAGTGCACTTTGTTTCATATAAATGTATGGGTGATTGATGAACCCTGATGGATGGTGTGAATCATATTCCAGTGTGAATCATATTCCAGTGTGTATCCCATTCAGAGAATGTTTTGTGCTTTTGTTCTATTCAAATTTTTTTATTGAACTATTGCAGTCATCTGATCTTAAAGAAAATGTGTCATTAGAAAGTCATACTGGATCTACAAAAATGTGACACAGTACTAGGCACAGAACTGATTTGCTTATTCTCTGTATGTCTATGAAGTTTATATTGGCACCATCACTGTGTTAAGCTACAAAAACAGGCATCAGGAACATTATAATTTGCTGTTAAAGATGGTAAAACTACATGACCCAAGCAAATTTAAGTTACATGCAGATATTAATGTCTGTTACATATGAGATGCTATGACTGCACTGATTATGGAGTCTTTCAAACAAGGACAGCCGAAACAGATACTGCCATCACTGTTATATGGTAAATCATTTGTCATATAATACAAAGAATGTATATTATTCCATAGACTGACATGCCCAGTCCAGCAAATTGGTTCTGCATACAGTCAGGACAGACTGTCCAGCATACTGCCATTTCCTATTCAGCTTTCCTATTCCTCAATTATATTTTTTATATCATATCAATTATATCATAGCTTCCTCAATTCACAGACAAAATAGCAACACACAAAGATACAAACAAGCAGTAATGGGCTTTAATTGTCATCATCAATAACACAATATTGTATCAATCACTTTATAATCTGTATTGAAATACAAGAAAGGTATTTTATGGACTTTGTTTTGAATGTTTTTAGTAACAAAAAAAATATTTGTGTATAAAAAAAAAACAAAACATTAAGTTACTGGAACAAAATTCTCAGTGTTTCCCTGCCCTCAGCAATATTGATTGAGTTAATTAAAGGACCCGCCCTGGTTTTGTTCTGAAGGCAGAAATGAATGAGAGAATATTTATGTACAAATACCGATATTCTTAAGTGCAGGGATGCCCTATGGACAGAGGCCATACTCTCTTGGTCAGTTGTTCTCTTTATTGGTTTTCCTTGCCAATTCTGTGCCCCATAAGCACCTCTCTCTCTCATTTGGCCCCTAACCCATCCCCACCTTACAGGTAACCATGGTGATGGCCATGTTATGGGATTTGCATGTGGAAAGCCAAAGTTCTTCAAAACTGCAAAGTGCAAAGAAGGGTTTGGTTACAAAATTGCATTTCTGTTACTTTTCTATTCAATGAAACTTGTTAAAAACGTCAACATTTGCATAGTTTCAAAGGGGAGATTAGAAATCTAAGTTTTATAGTTATGTAGGCTTTTGAATGACTTTTTTGAATGCTACGCTGATAATAATAATAGCTTTTTCAGTTTTGTGGATGGAATTATTCTTTACTTAAGAGAATGGAGACAAGCATAAAGAGAGACTCACGTTTTTGAGGAATTCTTCTGCAACAATGCGGGCACGGGCATTAACGGACAGTTTCATCTCACTGATCTCCTTGTCAATTTCCTCCATGAAGTGGATGACAAAGTCCACCAGCTTATGCTTGTACATCTGCTCCGTATGGAAGTTGGTGATGAGGAAGCTAATGTCGTAACCCTGGAAACGTGAATGGAAAATATCATCTCAAAAGATATGCAATACTGCCTTCAGCCACTGGCCAAGCTTTACTAATATTTTTTATGCACTGCTCAGCATTCCAGACCTTTCTAATGGACACCCTCTTCCCACACCCACCCGGCCATCTCCTTTCACTTTCTCTCTCTCACCTCCACAGGTTTCCTCCTCAAGATGAAAAAGTTCTCTGCTCTCATCATCATGAAGCGCATGAACTTGTGGCACAAAATCTTCTCAATCTCATCTGCCTGTTAGAGGAACAAACATCTCACTCATCGGGATGCTGAGTCATAAAAATCATAAAATGCACCTCAGTCACACAGGAGAGAACATCAGTGAGAGCCAGGAGCTTCACTGGAAGGGCTTTGATAAAACACAGCTGTTGGCAGTTAAAAAATTAGTCTGATGAAACACCTTGGCCACAATTTCCCATACATGCAAAAAATATTTTGAAGTGATCATTTTCATGATAAGCTGATGATCTGATGATCATTTTCATGATGAACATTGATGGGTGTGAACTGATGGTATCTGGCTAACCTGCTTAACAGCAATGCTGACACGGACAGAGTTGATGGACCCCTCGATCAGAACCTTCTCCTTTTCATTGCGGCTGATGATCACGGGCTGCAAGAGTAGTTCCTTACTACTCCTGAAGGCACAGGAAGAGAGAGGCAGCCACAGCCGATGCATCAGATGTCTGACACTTGAGGTTAAATTGAGATGAACGTGTATGAGTAAGCTCACGCCTACGTAAATGAGGTGACTTACCGGACCTCGACTTCTGGTTTGTTGTGGCGCTCCACTACCTGAGATGAGAAATTCTCCAGACAGAGGGCCGCCTGCAATGTGGCACGCACGGCGTTCAGGTACGGACGTAGAGTCGCCGTCTGAGAAGAAAATCGAGGATGGGGAGAACTTCAATACAGTGGCAGCAAATCATTATAACCTTGAGTATTAAAGGATCCCTGTACATAGAAACAGTCAGTCAATTGGCCTGTGTGATCATATTATGACACAATCAAAGGTTATTGGTCTAGAATGATGTATGCTGTTGCAGGAAGTTAAAACATACTCCCTCCTAACCCCACCCCACCCCGAAATGAAACAGAACGGTAAAATAGCTGAAACTCGCTGACACACAGGCCTCGGCGTGCTGCTGGAATTCCAGAAATGCTGCACTTTTATGCAGCAATGGAGAATCCTTGCAACTCTTTTGCTGCTCTCCTTCTTTCGACACCCCAAACCAAAGTTATGCATTTTAAGATTTATGTTGTGTTAATGGACAGAGCTATTAAGAGGGTTGTATCAGCTATGTGGTGAAATTCACCCACGCATAAAAACTCTGACATTTGTGACGTGGGTCATATAGCAGGCATACTTTTTAAAGGTTTTGTAAACTGTGGCTCTGGCTATGTATCTGATACTGATAAAAGAGGAAGCACTGAACTCAGGGAGAAGTATGCACTCCACAAATATCAACTTCTTATTATGCACAGCTGACATGAATTTCTGCTTTTTCTGTAATATTACCAATGGCTATAAGTGGTTTCCTTAAACATGTTTATTATAAGATGGCGTGAATGCATAGCATATCTAAGCCTGATTGGGCTCTCAATCTCAATATTAATGATAGCACGTCCGCCAGCACTTTACTGTTATTAAACCTTAACATATTTCTCCTTCTAAAATGGTACAAATTAAAGATTACTAACCAGAACATTTTCCTTACCAGCCAATAAACCAAATGTGAATGTGAATAACTCATGCACGGGGTTATATTGATATTTACAATGAGGAAATATTGCATGTTAATACTTTTCTTCAGGGATAAATCGTTATGACACCAAACTGATACGCTGTAATACTTTCAGGTTCGGTTTGTAATGCCCATAACTGCAGGTTAGCTACGCTTAGGAAGGAAACAACTGCTATGCAGACTTAGTAGGTCTTCACTAGATATCTCCAATGTTATTTTATAATTTTACCATGAAATACAATAAACTGATCATGCTTGCAGGTATAAAATATTATAAAGGTAGCTAGTTGTTTATTCTGCGTTCAACTAGCTACACATTTCTCCTATGTTTCATACATAAAGCATGCCATTAGATCCAACTCCACAGCTGGCTTCCTAACAAACAGACCGGCAATTCGAGACTAGCAGGAAGCAGCCAATCTAACAACCGTGACGTCAATATTCCAGATGCATTACGACCCAGATTCCTCAAATATCACCGAGGATTCGACTTAGATATTTTTATTTAGTGAATAAGCCATATTTCGTTATGAATAAGTTTGTAATCACCTAGAATAATCAATGCACATTGCAGATTACTATCTATCTGGGTGGGGATTTCAGCTTTCTCGTTCGGCCGGCTGTGCGAATGACTTCATAGTACAACCAAGACTGTATCAGCAAGAAAAACACAAGTACTGTGGATTCTATATGCAACGTGGCATTACAGACAACCAAGCATATGCGTTACTTTACCGTTAAATAATCTGTCACCTACATTAGCGATATTAAACAAATATGCAGTTTTCTTACCATTTCGCCGTGTCAAGAGTGAAAGAAGATGCAAGTGCACTCGCCACGCCTGCTCTTCCGCGAACGCTGTCCCACATAGGACTATACCACCTATGGCTAATAATGGGGAAATTTAATGTATGATTACAAAACAGTTATACATTTAATAGTACACGACGTTATCAGTTTTCTTTATTTGGCATCCTATACATCTTAAAATAATAAGAAGTTAAAAGCATGTTATCTATATTGTGTTCTACCTCGACATTAAAGCGTTTATTCTACAGTCACCCCTCCCTTTTATTTCTTAATTCAGGGTTTGTACTCGAACCTGATAAAATACATACATTTTTTGCTTATTAAAGCATAGTAGCCCATTTAAAAATAATTATGTTGTGAAATATTTATAACTTAGTGTATTTCTTAATTCTCTTGAATTTTACAGCCTCTATTTCCATTGATATTACATCGGACCGATAGTTTTTTCCTTATAAGGCAAAATGGGACACGGAACTGTTCAGATAAATTTAGGGGAGTTGAGTTTACCACATAAGAAAACAGACTTCTGTGCTGGAAGTAAGAATGTTTAATTCTAGAAGAATAACCGAATCATTACAGAAATACATCGTAACTAGCAGTACCCTGAGTTGTACTTATACTCTTTTTTATACATTTGCAATACACATACCAGACGTCCCTCTACATTACTATTTGCCACTATTGAATATTGCTTGCGAAAAAGCTTTAACGCGTACCAATAAGCTGGAGGACTGAATGAATTATTCCATCATATTAGGCAGGGTTATTTAAAGCATATACGATCATGTAGTAATCAATGTGCCATTAATGTGTAAAACCTGTGTAAGAATTTGATGCATTATTAAAAAAAAAAAAAAAAAAAGTGTACTCGAGTACTGGTTGTCCCCTTTCCTTCCTGATGGTACAGTCGATAATGGACACTGCAATCTGAAGGTAAATCGGTGGGCAGTTGTTTTGGTGTTTATTTATTAAAACGGTACTTCGATGAC
This sequence comes from Mormyrus proboscirostris, assembly GCA_026779585.1. Taxonomy (NCBI): domain Eukaryota; kingdom Metazoa; phylum Chordata; class Actinopteri; order Osteoglossiformes; family Mormyridae; genus Mormyrus; species Mormyrus proboscirostris. The sequence goes on along the minus strand of JAODKF010000116.1, from coordinate 27,342,146 downwards.
CACGCTTGATGCATATTTTCACTTTGTGAATTAATGCATAATTGGCGACAGAGACCGTTTTAAGCCGTTGATTGCTTTACGCCAAGCTGAAGACCTCGTATATGTAGTTAGCTAATGAGCTAGCGAGCGGCTGCTTCAGCCGATAGCTCGCGGCGGCGCATGTTGCGATAAGTGCTGCCTGTGTATATAATGGCCCGTCGTCTTCTGCCATGTAAATACACGTGTTAAACTGTATAACGACCAGTATATTACGTCTACCTCTGTTGGACCAGTTAAGGATGGAGTCCATAGTATCCATGGTAGCTGGCTTGCCACATTTTATGAACCCAAGTGCGTTAAAATCTATATTCTGATAATTGTCAATGAATTCTTCTTCTTCTTCTTCTTATTATTATTATTATTATTATTATTATTAGTGTTGTTGTTTTGTTTAGCAAGATATATAATCGAGGGCAATTTTCATACTTGTAAAGTGGGATCTCTTCATGGAACAGTTCAGGCAGACTAAGTACCAGTTTCATGGATACAACCGTGAATTCCTCTTGGGACATCAAGGAGGTTGAATGTGAATCCACTGTGCTACAAGTGTGGTATATCTCTTGTTTTTGCAGCCCTTTTTCATCATCAGGATGAGTGAATTAAAAGATTGCCCGCCTCTTAAATATTATGATTTTAAGCCAGTTGAGCATGGCAAGCTTTGCCCGCGGTACACGGCTGTCCTGAGCAGGTCAGATGATGATGGCATTGGAATCGAGGAGCTGGACACCTTGCAGCTTGAGCTGGAGACACTCTTGTCTTCTGCTAATCGCCGGCTTCGTGCTCTGGAGGAGCAGAGACAGGTAACCAGGGGAGAGAAGCTTTAAGAAATGGATAAGGCATCCTAACTGTTAAAGGATTCTGTAAAACGATATATTAGCGTAAAAAGAGGGGGTTATTTAACTTCCACAGCTCTTCTACAGTGCAGTTAATTTTTCCTTAGATCCTGACAGACTGGCAGGATAAAAAGGTGGACAAACGCTTCCTTAAGCCGGGGAAGGAAGCTGATCTCATGACCACGCCCCGCCACTCCAAGCCAAAGAAGCAGAAGCTGGACGGCAAAGGAAGCCATGGTCCTGGGCCTGGTCCCGGCCGGCCCAAGTCCAAGAACTTGCAGCCCAAGATCCAGGAATATGAATTTAGCGAGGATCCACAGGATGTACCCCGTAATCCCAAGAATGATGCACCCAATCGGTCAGTGATATGTGCATCCATCTGACTGCTCTGTCATGAATGATATGAATGGTATATATACAATAGCTGTTTCATACTATGCAGAGTATCTTGTAGCTGAAATACTGTTTATTTTTCCCGTTTAACTCTGTCACATTGTTAACAGGAAGTGCTTACCTTTCTTTAATAGGATCAATACACAAGAAAAATGAATGAAGATTATTGCCAGTGTGCTCGATCAGAGGTTCTCAAACGGAGTGTTTGGAAACCCCCAGTCTTGTGACCCCTTTCTTTCCATGTCCACTGATCTAGCTAATGCTCTGTTTCAGAGGAACTTGCCTTTTTTCCCCCCTAACTCCATTTGTGACACAAAGCCAGTTGTGGGGTGAGGGGGGGGTTCCAGACTATTGCGACCCACAGTTTCAGACCCACTGTAAGGCACGTGTCTGTTTGCCAACACGTGATTGTGATTCTGGGCGTGCCTGTGGACGTGTCGGACGCTTGTGCATGCCAGGTTCTGGGCGTCGGTGGAGCCATACTGTGCTGATATCACCAACGAGGAGATCAGAGTGTTGGAGGAGCTGCTGAAGCCGCCCGAGGACGAGGCAGAATACTACAAGGTGCAGCAGACGAGCTCCACTGCACACACAGGAAAGGCGTCATTCACGAAAGGGTGGAGTGTGTGCCAGGGGCACTGCTAGCTGCTGCACCACTAGCTGTGGCACTGTGTTGTAGGTACCGGCCCTGGGAAAGCATTACTCCCAACGTTGGGCTCAGGAAGACCTGCTGGAGGAGCAGAGGGACGGAGCCCGAGCCAATGAGAAGAAGAAAGGAGTTATGGGACCGTTGTCTGAGCTGGATGCCAAGGGTAAGAGGGCTAGGAAGGGCTGGGAGCCGATGCTGACCATACAGCTCCGGGAAAAAAATAAGGGAAATTAAGAGTTTCACTCATTTCACAGTTTATGGGCATGATTCTGTATAAAACAACACTCCAGCCTGGCTCTTCCCTGCTTCTCATTAATGAAGGGCATCTTCCTTGCTTTACTGGTCTTCAGTCCTGCTTCTAGGAGCCTGTTTTAAATTGCCCTAGCAGTACACTTCACACCTGCACTTAATGCTTATCCTTCTCTTTGAAGGTCACTTTGAGGTCATCCTCTGATGTATGAGGCCCTGCCAGATAAGTTGACGGTCATCTCTGGCATTAGTAATTTGCATCTGCTCTCTACCTGGCTGGGTTCAACTTGTTCGTGTGTGCTGAGCCTGGGAGCAACTTGCTTCTCAGTGTAGCCAGAACCAGGGTTAAACCAGGATTTAAAGATGCAGATGGGTTTTTATTTTTATTTTTTTTTAAATAGTGCCCTCTCATTATTATTATTATTATTATTATTATTATTATTATGTGAGGAGACAAGCAGTAAGAATGAGGCAGATAGACTGAGAGTGATCCACACCCAAAGATGAGTTCTGGCCAAACAGAGCCCACATGCAGTGTTTCTAAGACACTCATTGTATGTGAATTCCAAGCCATTCCAATGAGTCTTTTCTTGGTGAAATGTTCTTGTTAAAGTGGCCGGCATGTGAATTTGTGCCATTTTTTGCGGAACGTGTACAGCCATTCAGCAAGCTGTAGATTCGATTCGATTTCTTTTCATATAGCACCTTGCATCATGCAGCTTCCCCTGGACACTTGCATAGAATGAATTGCATTGCATTGTTAGATACTAAGTTGTTCATGATATAGGAAAAAGGGAAAAATTCTTAGGATTATGGAGTAGAGGTACCAAAAATCTAATAGTAATGGAAAAAAAACTCCCAAGGTTTGACTCTGCTTCACCCCAGTGGACATGCTAATGTTCTAGAATTCAGAGCAAATTATACTTATGCTTTTATTAATGTTAGGTGTCAACTGTGGTGAAAGTCTGTCTGTGAGCCAGTTTCCCATGTAGATCTCTGTAAGCTGGGAAATTACAGGCCACATCCACACTGTGTTGTTCCAGGAACTGTGAAAGAGGTGTTCTTAAAGTTACATTTAATTGCACATAATGACATAAATATAAAGCTGTAATGTTTGGGATGCAGTTTTACACTCTTGTTCATTTGCATCGTTTTATGTTGAGAGGATGATGATGAAAACTATGATCCTCAAGAAGACTTCCTTCCATGGGGTTACTGTGGTCGTGGAATATGGTGTGTGCTGAATAAGGTGATGTTCTCCTAGATGTGGATGCACTTCTGAAGAAGTCAGAGTCCCAGCACGACCCACCTGAGGATGGCTGTCCCTTTGGTCCTCTCACGCAGCGCCTCCTTCAAGCTCTTGTGGAGGTTAGCAAATGTTCTTCAGTAAATTGTACAGAATGACACTTCAAGATTCAGGTTTTATTGCCATGCCTATTTGGAAAATACAATGAAGTTGTTGTATCCCAGAGTCTTTGTTATTGTAAGAAAATACAATGCAAGACAGCAACAACTCAACAGGACAGTAATGTACAGTGAAATACAACAAGTAGTGCAACAGTGTTGGAATAGTACAAGAGAACTGTGCAAAACCAGTTCCATAATATTCAAATTAATAATTTACAGTGTGCGCAGTATTTACAGGATTCGGTAACAGCGTCACAGGGTGTTGACAGTTACAGTTGCATGTGGCATGAAGCTGTCTCAAGCAATTAGGGTGGGTGGAAATAATGATGGAGGTGATACGAGTGGATTAGAGCTGTGGAACTTAATGACTTTGAATCTTCGGCACAGTTTCTAATTCACACTATGGTAAGACTAAAGTGGTCTGTAGTGTTTGTATAGCTTAAAGGAGGTGTCAGATCCTGGGTGCTGCATGAAGGACATCAGTGTAGTTGTGTGTCATCACTGATATCTCCTGCAGTGTTATCAGTTTGACATGTGTATAGTGTGAACAGCACATATTCTTTTACAGTTTATTGTATTTTCAATGATCTAACAGAAATTTCTTCCCTTCTGTTGCAAGCCCCATGGCCATCAAATTTGAAAGTTTCATATGCACTAAGATGCTCCTCTAATTGCCATTTTTCTCCTCGTATACCACCATACAGGCTCAACTGCAGAATTTACTGCAGAATTATTTGGGCTTTTTGCGAATATCCTCATAATGCCTTTGTTGATCCAACAGGAGAACATCATCTCACCCATGGAGGACTCTCCGATTCCTGAAGTGTCAGGGAAGGACATGGGGAACGATGGTGCGAGCAGTTCCCCGCGCAGCCAGGGCAAAGCTTTCAGGTAATGGAACAGATTTCTCTCTAGAACATGTCAAAAAAAAAAAAGCAAGAGTTTGAAAATGAAATGGAAATTTGTCGCTTTGCTTTGGTGTAGTAGGACTCAGTAGAACCTAAAACCGTTTGTGCCTGTCACTGGGCACTTTTCCACTGCGCTAGGTACCGTACTCCTGGTACTTTGAGAAAGTACCAAAAGTGAGATACTTCAAGGTGGTGGTTCTCCACTGGTGTAAAAACTGGTACCGGCGCCGATTGACTTCGCAACGCATTGCGGGGTATTTTATTCTGAATTCTAAAAGTGGCTGTGCTATATAGAGCCGCACAATGTGTGATATTAATACCAACATTGCATGTTATGCACATTCAGTTCTTACATTGCTAGTCGCTATATTGAGATCAGGCTTTTTTCATACCTTCAATTCTGTACAGACATTTTGGTAAAACATTTTTACTCTGTCATAGGAAGCTAGTTTGCAGTTTTATTATTGTTCCTTTTGTAGATTATCTGGTGCATATTTAAAAAAGCATTTAAAGTTTACCTCGTGCTGGTTTTGAGTGCTGCGTTCTCCCAGACAGTCATGATCATTCTCATCCTTGCTGTTTAAATCACTCTGATGGGTTTGTAAGGAATTTATGAACTCCGTTTTTGCTTTATAAATACTCCAATATTTCTTACAACAAAATCACATTGCTATATTTACAACAAAAATAGCACAGCATGCTATATGCTGTCCTAGTGTATTAAACAAAATGCTTTTTAAAATTTCTTGTCATACCTTCTTGATTTTTTTGTTGTGTCTGTTCATCCAACCAGATCGCAATTAATGTTTTTTTTTTTTTTTTTCCTTTTTTGTTGTCTGAGATCGTAACTGTTTTCAAGGCGGCGTTTGCATTTCAGCGGCAGGCTATTTGCATAACCATTCGTTAAGGAAAGCCTTTCATGTAGGTACCGAAAGAAATATCCCAGCTGGTTTGGCACTTTTGGTACTGGAACTTGACCAGAATGGAAAAGAGAACGTACCAAAAGTACCACACCAAAAGCACAGTACTTGGTGTGGTGGAAAAAGTACCAATTGGTTAGTAGTGTAGGTTGTCTTTCAGTTTGCATGTCTGACTCCCAGTGGCTGATTTGGGTATGACAAGTGTGATGGTTGTGTAGAGACTGGAGTCTTGCTGCAGGTCTGGGTTAGACAGCAGCGGCTTTTCTATCCTACCTGCTCTCTCATGAACCACAGCTGATGACTGGCAGATAACTCATGAGGTAGGATAGGAAACCTGTTGTATTCTGGCAGTCCAGCGTCTGGGTTGACTGCCCTTGCTGTAGGCAGTATGTTGAATATTGCTGTAGGTAGTATTTTACATCAGGCACCCTGGATTCTCTTTGGTTTTCCCAGTGCTGGTCAGCAAAATCTTTTTGGAAGTTTCCCAGCTATGTCTCTTTCTTTCTTCTGCCAAAACGTGTTCAGCATATAAGAAATATTGATGAATAGCCAGTGTTGGTAGTCTTGTATTTGGGTTGGTTACTTATGGTTAAGGTTAGGGATGGGTGGGGATTAAGGGTGTCATCATTGGGATTATGGTTTTTCCCATAGAACTGAATGGATGGTCCCCATTTAGAGAGGAAGACCAATTTGTGTGTGTGTGTTTATATATAATTCAGCAATCTAGGATTAAAGTAACTCTCCTCCAAGGGAAAATTGCTAAGACTTTTCTAGAATTGGAAATACAATGGCTTGTTAATTAAGTTCTGGTACTTAAATGAGCCTGTAGATCACGGTAAGCTTCTGCTTGTTCTCAGCACAGACTGTGGGGCAGAAAGCTTAATGTCCCTCACCATCTCCATCTGTCCCCTCCCATAGTGTCCCACACACGCGTTCACTGGAGGTGCGGATCAAGGAGGAGCTGGTCTCCCAGGGGCTCCTGGACACAGAAGAGCGACAGGGAGCGGGGGGTGACTCTGAGGACGAGGTTTTGGCCGAACTGCATAAGCGGCAGGCAGAGCTGAAGGCCCTCAGTGCACACAACCGCGTCCGCAAGCAGGAGCTGCTTCGGTGAGCGACAGGCTCACAGAGCCACCGGGGGGGGGGGGGGGGGGGGGGGGGGGGGGGGGGGGGGGGGGGGGGGGGGGGGGGGG
>JAODKF010000116.1:27317417-27335455 GCA_026779585.1 Mormyrus proboscirostris | reverse complement strand
CTCCCCCCCAGTAGCGCTGTTTTCTATTTTGCTCATGCTCACCTTTTTTTTTTTTATTTTTATTTTTATAGAAGGTACCCTAAGGAAATCCCATTAATATGGCCAGTATAGAGGAGTGGCAGGGCCAGTTTGGTAGCATTTACAGCAGTTTTGTTAAGACATCATTGAGGTTTATATTCATGAGTAAAGGGTAGTTGTACATATGTGCAATTTTTTTAAATTGCGTAATTGGTATAGGGTGGTGCTGACAATGGTAAAGTACAGTCTATCCTGGTAAATCTTTCATAAAACATTAGCACTATATGCTTATTTATAGTGTGTGGTTTTTAATTGCAGAATAACATTTAGCAATTGGAATATGGTGAATAAATTTAATTCAGTTTGCTTTCAGTGCATGCACATTTTATGGCATTGTAAATTTCTGCTAATATTTCTTGCTGAAATATGTAAAGTAATTGCTTGTTTTATTTTTCATTAGCATGAGTATTCTTATGTTTATTTAGGGTGGGCAGCACTGTTACTTCATATATCCAGGATTAATGGTTTAAATTCCCCATTATATCTGTGGAGTTTGCATGTTCCCTCTAAATCTGCATGGGTGTCTGCCAGATACTCCAATTTCCTCCTGCCTTTGAAAGACATGCAGTTTGGTGAACTGGCATCTCTAAATTGCCCGTAGTGTGTGCCCTCTGATGTAATGGCATGCAGACCAGGGTGTAAAAGCATAGATAAAGCATTGGAAGGTGGATTTTGTATTTAGAAAAAATTATTAAAGATAACACTGCCAGTTTAGCCTTAGTAGCCTACTAGTCAGCAGGTCCACTGCTTGTACTTTAGTCCTTCCTTTTATTTTTTTCCCTTTGGATGATCTTGTACCCTTTTGTCCCTACTAATGCTCTGTGTGAGGGAGGAGAGAGAGGGCCTGATCAGCATCTGTTGGCCACTACAGGTTGGCCAGGGAAGAGATGCGTAAACAGGAGCTGAGGCAGCGAGTCCGGGTCGCCGACAACGAGGTGATGGAAGCATTCCGGCGCATCATGGCTGCACGACAAAAGAAACGTACCCCCACCAAGAAGGAGAAGGAGCAGGCGTGGAAGGCCCTGCGTGAGAGGGAGAGCATCCTAAAACTACTCGATGGTTAGAGGAGCAACTGAAAGGAGCAGAGTGTAGTTCAGCATTCTAGACAGGGATACTGAATGGTGACTGCATTCTTTTTCAGTGGAGTTAGGACTCATTTAGACGTTATACTTGATATGGTAATTGAGGTAAACCAGCTGTTTTTTTTTTTTTGTAAAGTTTGTACTATGTGCTTGCTGTTGAATCCATGGACATCCACTTTATTTTAGTGTTTTTGTTGTCACATTTATACATATGTACAAAATCAGATGTTTTAATAAAAAGAACTTTGTGTAAATAATGCACTATTGCTTTACAAAAATCTTCTGAAAGGTTTTGAAACGGTTTAACCATATTTAAAGGTAAAATATTGTGCAAATAACTCTGCCAGATACAGGACAATCTCCAATTTCTCTATGTTTGATTTGTAAAAAGATTGCAAATGGCACAGCAGACTCGGCAACTTTTTTTTTTTACTGTTTTTTGAGGTCTGAGGGTAACGTGCTTGACATGCACGTAAAGGTTTACAGGAAATGTAATTTCTTAAGCGAGCAGAAAGCACGGAAGTAGACCCATGATTTCAAAATCGGAGCGTTTCTGTAACTGGCTAATGAAAGTTTGGCCTGGGCGTTAAGAATACCCTATTGGCTGCTTTGTATATCAACTTCAATCTAATTAGCCAATTAGAGCACGAGGCTTATGTCAATCACGAGCCAAAGTTAAGAGGAAATACTGAATAGCCCTGTGAAGAAACCGTAGTATCATCCATTAAATTAATCGTAAAATTTAATACGAGACATTTCTCATCTTTAAAAATTTTATTAACACTTTAATACACATGTAAGTCATAATCGCAGAGACTGGAAAAAGCACAGCAAGACTTGCACATGGTATATAAAGTGGGCCTCAGTATTTTTAAAAAACATTGTTATGGTCCCGCCACATCTTAATTTAACACATATTATTGAATTTACAATGGCACTGTAATATTTCCCCAATTAAGTAACATATGCATTTAATAACTTTAAATTTAACATACTCAGCTGGGCGTTGTCCGCAGAAAGAAACGAAAATCAAAAAGCAATAGTCTAATCATGACATCAGCTCCATGTTGTTACCGAATAAGTCAATACTAATTTACCAATATGTTACAAGACAACATTCACGAAACTTTCCCCAAAAAAGCAAACGTGCGCCAAATATACGTTTTCGGCTATAAAATATATTGAATGGCAATGCAAGACATTTCCAGGTTAATGGGTATTAATCAGTATTGACACAAAAGTCGTAAAAAAATAAAAATCTCCTTAAGTCCATGTTTTCTACTTTGACTCCTTGGGCGCCTTCTTGGCTTTGGGGACTTTGGGCACGGACGGCTTGGTGACCTTCTTCGGCTTCATCTTCTTGACAGCGGTGGCTTTCTTGGCTACTTTCTTTGGCTTAACTACCGCTTTCTTTGTCTTAACTGCCGCTTTCTTGGGGGTACCTCCAGGCGCGTCGGGCTTCTTCTTCTTCGGACTGGCCTTTGCCTTGGCTTTCTTGTCCGACGGCTTTTTGGCTTTCTTGACAGCCGCGAGGGGCTTTGCACTTTTAGATGCGCTCTTCTTGTCGCCCGATTTCTCGAACTTCTTCTTGTTGATTTTGAAGGAGCCGTTGGCCCCGGTACCTTTCACTTGAATCAGAGAGTCGTTCAGCAGCAGTGCCTTGATGGAGTACCGCAAGTAGGTGCGGCCGTTTTGCTGGTCGAACCAGCTCACTTTTTTGGCTTCGTTGTAGATCTTGACCAGCGAGGAGCCATTCCTCTCAGCCAGTTTACGGATAATGTCGATCACGAGTATGCTGTATTTTCCAGGTTGATTCTTCTTTTTGCCAGACTTCTTCTTTTTAGCTGGTGTTCCAGACGCCGCTGCTTTTACCTTACCGGAGGAAGGTTTCTTTTTGGGCTCTGTGGGAGTCTCATCAGAAGCGACTGGCACTGTTTCTTGGGTGTCAGTGGCCATGGCTGAAATTTTATTGATAGAGCCTGATAGTCGCGATCTGTGTAGTAAATGATACGCTGGTTGCAGCGCAAGGTATATATATGTATATATCACCGGTAAGCGGACGTGATTGGGAACAACAACACAGCTTGTCGCTGCGAGAATGAGGTTGTGTTTTTTGAAGTTTGTTTAAAACTAGTTATCTCCCAAATTATACAATTATCTTACATATTTTGAAGTCAGATATGCAGACTGACCGATAGAATGTGTAATGATGCATTCGGTAAAGCGATACGTTATAAACTGCTAGTAAGAAAACAGAAATGAAAGAGCACTCCCCAGATTTGTATATTTAAGTAGGATGGGGGGACCCAGTTCAAGAGAGAAAATTTCGGAAACTTGAAAGTATTCCTGCGTGCGCCTGCTTTATGTTTCCGAAATCGGGAACTACCAATTTAATAGGACCAATTTCATTTCACAGAAGTGGCACATTATTGAAATATTTAATGTTTAGTTTATTTTAACTAGCACACCAGACGCCCTCGTGTGGTAGCATGCAGAATATTAAGAGGTTTGGGCGTTGCGTCACGCCTCAACATAACGTTGATTAATCGTTTTTAAGACACTCGATACACTTTCCTTCTTGAGTTACTTTTGCTGCTTGTACTTATGCGTGTATACTATCCACATGTTTTGTTTTTTGCAATGGACACGACGTGTATACGAATTTAAACTATACATTGTAAATCTGAGTACGACTGGCATTATCGGCCACATGAAAACACACGAAAACATAAAAAGTTTAAGCTTAAACCTTAACTTTGATATCTCTCTCGTAGACTAGAAGATACGTCTGAAACTCGTGAAAAGTTGGGAAACTCCATCCTAACATGGTACTTTAGATTACTGGACTCCTTTGAGGTTTTGCTAGTGTTCTGATTTATCACAAAAATTATCAAATTTGCGTCGGTCAATGTAACAGTGCAATAATAGCTGCAGAAAATAATCACACATCACCTGTTAAATGATGCGTTTCAATACTCAAATTCCTTAATGTTCCTTAATGGCCGCTAGATGGATACTGCGCGCCAACTCGCCAAACGTCGCTTGTGTTTTAAGTTTGATTCTTAAAACATAAGGTGAGGGTGAAAAAAATTAGGGCTGTGTTTACTTTTATATATTTTTTTCCAAATATGAGTCACTGAGTCTAATTTATTTCAAGTGTTGTTACCAAATGTTACCATCTTGTACCCAGGGCTTTCATCTTCTGGAAGTGACGAGGAAAATCTGAGCTCGGTAAAATGAAACGGCAGACGCAGGGCAAACCAAACAGATCACAGGAATGTTATGTGAACAATGCATTAGGGATTAAAAGTGGTTGTTGTAAATAGAAATATTTTTTACACAACCTTAGATAAAAAATTTTTAAAGGATCGCCAGCATGTACTCAAAGTTGATCAGAATAGTCTTTACTTTTATTGTACTAACATCACCTACACATTTTAAATCAAATGGAATATGTATAATTTGTCACCTATTTTTTTGTGCAGACCATCTCACCAGGGTTGGCTGGTAACTTTTATCCTCAATCACATGTCCAAAAAATAAAATACAGATTTAATTCAAGAACCTTTTATTATCATTACTTTGAAACCCAAATATTTTGAAAACAGTCGGTATCTTATTTCTTGAATACATTATTGTTAAATTAATAATGCCAGAATGAGTACTTACAAGATTTTCTTTTATAGGGATTAAATATCCATTCCTGTTTCAGTACAGCATTCCACCACTTCACAAAATGTAATGAAATTTCTAAACACGGTATATGAACACACAACTTGTATCTGACTGGTTAAAAGTAATATAACAAAATATTTTCCAACCTGAGGCACCTGGGGACGATCAGGTGGAAGCGTGGAAATAATGGGAAACGTGCAGTTAGGCAAAATAATGATGCTTCGCAAAAGTATCAATAGCGGTAAAAGTAGTATTAACATCCTAAGAATAAATTACATAGTTTCTACGTCTAACTTTAAAAGGCCTGGTGACATCTGCTCATAGTGCGATTTTTCTTGTGAATTCAGTCTAAGAAGCAGAGTTAGCCGTAAAGAGGGTGAAGAGGAGGCCAGAGATGGGACTGAGCCCCCTCTGTTGCCCCCAGTGCTTTGTGGTTTCATGTGACTGGTGCCCAGTGGGTCAAGAAGTGTGTCAGCTCACTGTCCAAGCACACAATGCTTATGAAATTCTTGTCAATATCGAAGTGCAGGTGTGAACCAAACTTTAGGTGAAATACAAAATAAAGGTGCAAACACAATCAGTATGCTTTTGTTTGGCTCATAAAACTAATTTGCAGGAAAACTAAAACGTTAATGACTGCGTAGGTAATAACTTACTTTAAGTCATATAATAGAAAACTTAGCCATTTTGTAAAGTAAATTAGCAAAATAGCTCAAGTTATAACAAGGCTGGCTTGACAAAGTCGACAAAATGTACTGCTTATAAGTAAAATATCTCCTGAAGCTCTTAATCCCACTTGTTAGGTAACATAAGCTCCTTCTGGCTAAATGTCAGAGAGCAAGAAGGAACTGGAGGTTTTTTTAGGTGGTAAGGGGACACTAAGACTTCTGAAATAATAGGAAAGACTGTCAAGGAAAACAAAATGTGTGTGTATGTGTGTGTGTGTGTGTGTGTGCGTGCGTGCAGTACATCGGAATAAAGGAAGTCAACTCTCGTCTACCACCATACTGAATGACTCCTGCTGGCCAGTGATGATGGATTCAGGTGATGAGGGCCAATGCGGCAAGGGAGAGACAGGCTAGGAACTGTTATGGACACAGGGCTTTCAGAGAGCGCGGGGAGGATTTGAGGAGGTCATGGGAGACCTGAACAGCTGCAAAAGCCCCACTCAACAACTGCACGTTTCTGCAGAAGCCTTTGTCCTGTCGTTCTTGTCCAGTTTTATTGGCTCCGGAAACTCATTGTACAACTCTACTTCTGTCTCCTGAGAAAGAGAGAGGGGGCAGGAGTGAAAGCAGTGATGTGTGCAAACAGATTGATTTTAAACATATACAAGGGCAAAACATCTAAGTTCAAGCAAATAATGAGGAAAGCCAGAAAACATGCATCAGCCAAATAAAGAGTATAATGAGGGTGACACTGGCTCTTGGCCTCAGCGCCCTTTCACATGCCAAGGGCAGCGTCCTCACCTGCTTCAGAGCGTTGCGTGCTATGGTTTGGAAGGCCTGGTCTACATTGATGGCCTCCTTGGCACTGGTCTCAAAATAGGGGATGTTGTTCTTACTCTGGCACCAAGCTTGCGCTCGCTTGGTCGTCACCTGTTAGGCAAAGACAGACTGTTATTATCACCCTGTTTTTCTCCACACTCCATTATTTCGTATGAACACACACACACTCATAGACACAGACACATCTGTATTCATATCTCTGTGGGGATTGACATTCATTTCTAAGGGCCAAACCCTAATCCCAGCTATGACAGCCTTAACCCCCATCCAGCCCTAATCTTAACCATAAGTAACCAAACAAAATAAAAAAAAGTTTTTTGGCATTTAATCCCATTTTAGTGTTTTGGTTGCAGTCAGATTTTTGTAAAACTGGAGTTTCCCCTGCTGGAGACCAAAATTGGCCCCACAATGTCAAAATAACAGTTTTTTAAAATCACATTCTGGGAATTTGTTCATAATATATGTCTCTCTCTCTCATACACACACACACACAAAGTTGGTCTTCCTATCTAAATGGGGACCGTCCATTCATTTCTATGGGAAAAACCATAATCCCAATCACTACATCCTTAACCACTACCCATCCCTAACCTTAACCATAAATTACTAACCCAAATACAAGACTTTTGGCATTTTTACTTTTTTGATTGCATTCACAGATTTTTATACAACTGAGGTTATCCAAATGGGGACCTCAAAAGATGTCCCCAAAAGTAGGGAAATTTCAGGTTTTACAACACTTTGGGAAGAATTTGTTCCTCAAATGTGATCTGTGCAAACCCACACACACACAAAGTCCAGTGTGCACTAGAGTAGTTGGTGAAATGTTTGTACTGTAGTTCTGACAATCAAGTAACATAAAAAACAAATACTCAAAGTTCAGTGTTGCACTGCACTGATTACCTGAGTGTATCTGAAAAGTGCACTTCAGCTACGTTAAAACAAATGTCAGCAATTTGACCTGGAACACTCTGACCACGACGACAGACAGAGAGTTGGGCAGGAATCAGGCTAAAGGGGCTCTTTGTTTCACCTGGATTTTATAGCTTATTTTATATGAACTTATAATCAGGAATTGACATAACTGGTACACAAGTACACCATGGTCATATAAATTGATACGAATGGCAAATTATTGTTGTAAAAGACTAAATGTGTAATTATATTTTATGAGCATTTGCATTCTTATGATGATAAATTACTGGGCATATATACCTTTATATAGTGCTCGCAATCCGAGGTTTTACTGTAATAAAAACAGTGATGCCAGTGGCCGATTATCTGTGTATTTTAAATACAAAATCAAAATAATACATTAATAAATTATATCATAAATATAAGTCTCATGAGAATTCCCTGGTAACTGCTTCAACCGAATGTGCCGAATTCACACGAACTTGGCGACTATCGTGCAGCCGGATATGCACACAGCACAAATACTATAGATTATAGTATGCAGAGGGACATTGAAGGCAACATGGCTACAGACAGCCTATGAAAGAAAATGTACATGAGTTAAATGTTCCTGTGTGGTTTATATGACAATTTATCAAATATTTTTAGACTTGATTTGTCTAAAATCGATCTGTGCAATGTGTGGAATGTTTAAGAATAGTGGAATGTTACACTTTTATCCTTCCTCCATTTTATCCTTCCTCCCCTGGATGGATGGTGCCCTTAGCATTTCCTGTATTGCCTGTGCCACGGGCTGGCCCTAGCAGGACTGAATGCACATCGTTCAAGCCACACAACCCCCCCCCCACCCATTGTCATTAAAAAAACATCCATTCTAGTTTTCCACCTACCTGCCTGTTCTCCAGGTCAATTTTGTTTCCTAGCACTACAAAGGGGAAGTTTTCCGGGTCGCGTGGGCTGGCCTGGATCAGGAACTCATCTCTCCAGCTGTCCAGGGTCTTAAAGGTGTTGGGTGCAGTGACGTCGAACACAAGCACGCAGCAGTCGGCCCCGCGGTAGAAGGCAACTCCCAGTGACTGAAAGCGCTCCTGACCTGCTGTGTCCCATATCTGAGCAGGACATAAGGAGCAGGTCATGTGTGAATGTGGTGGCGATCAACCAGAAGAGACCCAGCAAACCTATTAGAAAATGCACTACAGACCACCTCATACAAAATGCCTTCTCTTGAGGTCCCAATCTAGCTTAAGTGTGTGAATAAATCATGCACCACTTTCTTTATCAAAACCCCAGCACAGTAAGGTTTTGAAGTGCTATTTTAAAACATTATGGATAGAGGCTACCAGTGCAAGCAGGTTTGCTAACATGTGATGAAGTACAATGTTGTTAAAATCTACTGTCTTTCTAGACCATAAATTTCACCTAATACTTCTTAAAGTCCATATCGCCAATGCTTACGGATTCCTCTGTGCTGCAACAGTTGAATTCAAGATATTTAACTGATAAAAAAAATCTGTGTATGTCTGTATGTGTTTGTTGTTTCTCATTAAAAGGTTATGAGCAGCCTCATGGTTTTGTGTGCTACACCCCTTGTACAGTGTACGGCTGTCATTATAGTACACTCATTATAGTACACTCATTATAGTACACTCATTATAGTACACCACATCCTGTCAGTCACGAACCACACTTCCTGATTCCTGATGAGCGTCTCTGTTCATGAACTGGCATGCTAGCTAACACAAAGTGCACAGAAAAGCGCTCTGGGCTGTAGGTACTGGTCAGAAGTCGTACCTGCATAGTGACCAGCCTGTCGTCCACCATCACTTCCTTTGTCAGGAAGTCGGCTCCTATGGTAGCTTTATACTGGTTACTGAACTTCTTGTTCACATACTGGTTCATCAGCGAAGTCTTGCCAACACTAGTAGAGAGATGAAGGGGGGGGGGGGAGGAAACGAGAAATGCAAATGTGATGCTATTATTAATAGAAAAACAAGGCATCATAGCAGAGAAAAATGGGGGAAAAAAATCTTAGATTAGAAGTAATTTACAGAAGAATGACTTCACTTTTTGTACCAGTGCAGTGCTGATGCGTGTGCAGATTCAACAGAGGCTACAATGCTCACAGAGGATACTGATTCCTTTGGAGCAATCCTTGTAAAGTGCACTACACTCCTTGTTAAGTGCATGGGACAGTCATTATAACATTCATTAGACAGTACTGACCAGTGATAGAACAGTGAGAAAAAAAAAGTAACAGATCTATGAGCAGCAGACGCCACTATCATATATGCATTTCTCACACACGTACAGGCGCACACACACACACAAAGTTTAACAGTTTACGTAATAAAAACAGATTTATATTCCAAATCATAATCCTTTACAACAGGCATCCTTGCAAACCGCGTACTTCAAGCACTATGAAACTTGTAATCCAGTGTGTAATTTGATACAGTAAAACAAGCTCATATAAAATTACTGGATATGCTGGTGGAGATACTTCTTAGTTTTGTCACTGCATCCAAGACATTGAAAAACCAAAATGCAAATATGTAAATGCTATATACATGATGGCAGCAGGTCTTTGGGGCAGTTTGGGGTGGGGCTAGAAAATGCTTTCCAGCTGGTTTATGCACTATATTACCCTCAAGCAGCAGATAGAGACCCTGAGGCAGTTTCTAACCTTTTGCAGAATGACGGCCAAGCTTAACTGTAGCCTAAATGAAGCATTATTTTAAAGGGACTAAATCAGGCCATTTACATCCTGGAATTTAAGTTTCAGCATCAATGGCCTATTATAGTCAAGTAGTTGTTACTGGTGGGAGTCAAACATCAGGCATCGCGAGTGACTATTAGATTAAGAGGTTGTGACTGTGATGGAGGTAAATTTCACTACAACACAGGCCAACAAAGCAAAAGTGTGATACTCACCCTGAATCTCCAAGAATAATGACTTTGAGTAGCACTTTCTTTCTGGATGTCATCGTGTTAAAGCTGAAGGAACATGGAAGAACATAGAATAAAGATTCTGGGGAGAGAGATTCAGTCCAAAGGAAACCTGTGTGAGGAAAATGTCAGACAGTCTGAACTGCTGTGTGTAATTACTTTTAAGGCATTTGTGCCACCAGCGGACTTATTCTTTGGCATTTGGCGGAGTCTGCGAAGGGCACGAATTACAGTGAAGCCCAAAGAAATATCAAAATCAAAGTTCCCATGTCAATTTAGAGCCTGTGCCAAGGGAGCAAAAAGGGTTTAAAAATAGAAAAACTGATTGAAAATACTGAAAAGAAATTGCAAGACTGTGAAGCTCTCAGTGAAGGTTCAGATGCTCTCCTGATTGTGATAAAACAGCCTACATGATGATTCTGACTGTCTAGATATGATGTATTAGTTTTGTATTAGTTTCATACTTATCAGAGTGAGTAATACATCACATTTTCCATGTATAGAATATTGTACTGTAGAGTACTGGGTATGTATGACTCCAAAAGTCATAAACCATATCTCAGTCAGTAATATATCCCCATTTACCACCCAAGGTTGGGGCGTATCAAGACCATAATTATAATATATATTGGGGAGGACATTGTGAACGCATCTGAATATTATACATATTACTATTTATAATAGCATACATTATAATTACGGCCTTGCATTTATCATCCATAGATTATTGTATATGTAGAATATTCATAGCAAATAAGTTTAATTCTTCTGAGGGACTAATCATCATCTTCAAATATTCAATCAGAATTAGTCTAACTTAATACCTGTTTTCACTCATGCCACTTTTATATCCTTCTCATTCACATCTGCCACCAAATACCTTCAGTCAAGCCTCTGCACCTAGTTAACTGATTATTCCAGTAAAGAGGATATGGAGAATATGATGACTAGATAGCGTTCAGACATGTGGGAGAGCAAAACCAGTCAAAGATCTGCAATGGTGAACCAGCTGTAGGTACTGAGCCTTGGGAACTTACAGGTGCAGTGCAGCAACAAAAAGAGAACATGGATTTAAGGCTAAGAAAACATTGCGTTTATACAATGCAGGGTAGGTGCATTACCCTAAGCACACGGCCTTCCCGCTTTCTTAAACCCGATTTTTGTGGTGCCTGCACACGCGCCAAAGCAATTTATTCTTTATAAGTTACAAGTGTGTTTTGAGAGACCCAGTGACTCCTGGTCATTGAGAGAGCACATCTCTGTGTGCTGCAGGACCTTATTAGGTTCATTTACCCTTGGTTCCATTCTGCTGGAAGGAGACCGACTAATCAAGGGTCCATAGGCTGCAGCATGTGCTGATGCTAACTCGCTAATGCTTGCTGTCCTCACAGCTGCTGGACGTCCTAACGGGAACACATCACACGTTGTCTCACACAGACACGCTCAGAATCGCGTAAAGCGTGAAGTGTCTTCTCAGAAACACTGGAAATTTCCATTTCCGACTCGCACATAATCTTATAGATGCTAGAAGACTTTCACCCCCTGCGGCCATGCGATGGCACCCCGCCCAGAGGAGACTGCAGTGAGGCTGTGCTAAACAAAATAATCAATAATCTGGACTTGCTGAGATTGATTAAACTGGTCTGCCCATCCAACAGAAAGCAATTATTACAGATTAGTACTAGCACTACTGACAATACACTACAAAACCTTTTACACCCAGCAGAAATAAAGCTCAGTAATTGACAATTTTACTAGCACCATCCCTGATGTTTAGGCATTTACAAAAGGAGGAAAACGCTTCTATTAACATCTCCATCAATGTGCAAAACAAACATTGTTACATCACTGTTGACATGCACCAACCTGGCAGGTCCAAGCAAAGCCCACCCACACACAGCCAACTTTGCCTGCATACATTCAATTATAGTAACAGCTTTTCTGGGGGAAAATAAATTAGAAACACAAATTTATGATTAGCAGGGGTTTGTTGAATTGTGTCCAGATATCACATTTTCCATGCAGAAATGGGCCCACATGTATTATACACGTATTACGTGTAATATGCAACTCAAATGTCTTGTATACTTTGATCTCCAAATATGACACATGACTGCATCAGAGATTTAAATGTGTCAGGCCCAGAGGGATCTAGCAGAGTTACAACTAAAACAACTAAGCAGAAATGAGAAAGACACAGATTAACAGCAGCCAAGAGCATTCCAGAGCATGCGCAGTAACATGCAAAGGTCTGTGCCCGACTCATGACATTTGCATCAAATAAGGAATGAAGATGTTAAAACAGGCGGCACCAGGCAACTGAGTTCTATTCTGGCTGGTAAGCCACACCCCCACAGCTGAGCTCTATTCAGGCTGGTAAGCCACACCCCCCACAACTGAGCTCTATTCAGGCTGGTAAGCCACACCCCTCACAACTGAGCTCTATTCAGGCTGGTAAGCCACACCCCCCACAACTGAGCTCTATTCAGGCTGGTAAGCCACACCCCCACAGCTGAGCTCTACTCAGGCTGGTAAGCCACACCCCCACAACTGAGCTCTATTCAGGCTGGTAAGCCACACCCCCACAACAGAGCAGCCTCACATCTCATTTTAAGCTTTTATTATAAGCTTCAAAAGGCTTAAATGATCAATATAAAAGCAGATCATCTTTTTTGTTCTTCCTTTGAACATTCTATCATTCAATAGCTTGCATTCATCCTCCTGTGCTTGTCTTGCAAAAGTTATTGCCTCAAAGTGAAACTGTAATTAATTTAATTGTATTTGATTGGAAATAATTAAAGCTGAAGTCTATGCGATTTTGTGAAAGCTTCGTATCAAAAATGGCAGCATTAACAAGCACCATAACAAAACATTATTTTCAGAAGAACAACTGAATATAAAATGGATCGAAGTCATAAGAAAATGTTGATGCAAATTGTAGATGTGGTTAAAAGACCATGCCTGGCATCACATAAAAATAGGCTAAAAGAACAATATGTAGTACAGGAGTCCCATGTGACCATTTCCCTTTGAGCCGCCATCATCATCATCATCATCATCATCATCATCCATGCCTAGCTACCAAGTCTTCCTGCTTCCTCAGTGGCACTGCAGTGGGCATCGGGACACTGTGTGCTGACACAATCACCAGAACCGGCACTTAAGGCCACAAATCAACCCTCGTGGATGAAATATTCCAGTTATACACATTAAATCATTTAATAAAAGTATGGTGAAACTAACAGCTCACTAAACTTGGACCTGGAAGCATGCTTGAATTCTACAGAATGTGACTAAAAGGTTGAATTTACACAGTAACTGTACGCTCACTGCAAAATTGTCCCCTTGTTTTCCAGTGGGAAATGCTGCATGTGATTTATGTTTAATTGTGTCCTCCAACGTGCCACTTTTCAGAGTTTTCCTTAAGCAAATTCTGTATACAGTACTATATTAGGGCTGTTTAGCAGACAGTAGCTTCAGTCGAGAGGCTAATGTTACCACAACCTACCAAGCTAAAATACAGCTCTAGAAAAAATTAAGAGACCATTAAATTCTAAAAAGAAAAATGCATTTTTAAATCCTGGTTTAATCGTGGTTCTGCTGGCAGGAGACTACGCTAAGCAGCAGGTTGCTTCGAAGTTCAAAATTTCTAAGACAGCAGTACACAAGAATAAGGTGAAACAGGAGACACTGGGAACGACCAGAAACCAGCCAGGTAAAGGGCAGAAGTGACTTTATAATGATGACTGTTCACTTATCCAACAGTTTCTGATGAATATAGGATGACACCAAGTGACCTTCAAAAGGAATGGGAAGCATTAAGTACAGTACAGGTGTGAGGTGCACTGCTAGGACAGTTTGTATCAGGATCCTAGAAGCAGGAATGAAGTCCCATAAAGCAAGGAAGAAACCCTTCAATAATGAGAACCCAAGAAGAACCACGCTGCAGCATATATATATACACACACACACACACACACACACACACACACACTATTCACAGACACACACCCATAAACTAAGAAATGTGTGAAACAAAAAATTGTGCTGCGGTCTCAAATTTTTCCAGAGTTATATATTAATGATGTATGCATTTAGTGCTGATGGGTCCGCCACAGGCAGCCATACAGCTGTTTGTCTGTGTGTGAGTTTTTTTTTTTGGTCTGTCTTTGCAGACCTCACACACTGATATGTGCCAGTCTCCACACACACCCGTCTTGCATCTTGCTTTCCTATAAACAGACTAAGCTCTATGAGCAGCAACAGTTTCCAGGTGACAGGCCACAGACCCTTGAACAAGATTTTTGCTGATACTCTGATCTTTCTACTACTCCACAGCTAGGCTTGCATTTTCAGTTGCTGTTCCAGAGGAATTACCAGGAATGGTAATTCGAACCCCCCTTTTTTTTACTCAGGCTCTCCACCAACCAGCCAGACTAAGAAGAAGTAGCTGCCAAGTTTTCTTGAAAAGCAGAAATAT
Organism: Mormyrus proboscirostris; assembly: GCA_026779585.1. Classification (NCBI taxonomy): domain Eukaryota; kingdom Metazoa; phylum Chordata; class Actinopteri; order Osteoglossiformes; family Mormyridae; genus Mormyrus; species Mormyrus proboscirostris. The sequence continues at coordinate 27,320,771 of JAODKF010000116.1, read as the reverse complement.
TTTTAAATGTATGTAGTGCAAATAACATCTAGGTATTTATTTCTGACTTGGATAAGGTTAGCGTACCTGGGATAGCAGCCCCCGTTTTTTTCCCTCTCCTCCTATTGCTGTTGTGCAACTACTAGTTACTAATGTTAGTGTTTTGTTTTCTCTCATTTCCAAACCCCATTCAAATTTTTACTACTGTATAATGTTAACGTTGTTCATGTGACTTCATCCTGCAGTTCTTGTTACGCAAGTCTACATTTAAAGATTTCAACCGATCCCTGTCTTTCAACCACAGTGCTTTTGACAGCCCCCGTTAAAGCAAACCCTTAACGTCAAGTATACTTAAGTCAGTATTTATTTAGTAAACCGGTCATTATTATGTAACTTTCACAAAAAAATAAGTGTATAATATCGTGATGCCAGTAGTGAGATTAAAAAATACAAAATGTCTTTTCAGCGTTTCTTGTATTTCCAGTAAATAAGAAATATAATTTAATAACTAAAACACATTGCAAATTCTGGGTTAACAAAATGTAGACTAAAAACTAAGTTCAACATGCACGCCTTATTTGCGTAAGGGTAACATTGCCACATAACAGCAAATACCATGCCATCTTTGTCCTTGCCAACTTTCCAACACATACATATCGTATAGCATATATTCTCTTGCAGACCATTTGTGTTTTACAGGCCTTTAAGTTACCCTTAATCGGGCTTTACCCCACAGCCGTCTTCAGTCCAAGCATGTACGCTAACGGTGGTACTATCAGGACCAACATGATGTGGAAGACAAGGGACCGCTGGATTGATCCATACCCCAGACTATGTCATCCTCGCTCTGGGCAGCAGGCGGCCTTTTCGCGCTCCGCTACCTTGCTTCTTTCCTAAACACCAACCGGTCAGCTGCTATTAATATGCAGATGTACTTTTATCTCCACACAGGTACTAATGTGACTAACGGTCTAGTTGTTTACACCTGCAGTTGGATTTTATATCGTCCAAACTTACCTTGCAGATACAGATGATTACGGCTAGCTATGGTCTTCTCCGCTGTCACGAGCTAGCTAACCAGCTTATAACGTTAACACGTTTAAAAAGCAAAACAATCGGCAGAGTAGTGTCTGGAACTATCTGACTGTATTTTTCTTTCTTTTTTTCACGATTTTCTTTGTTTCCGTGACACACACAAGTCCCCGCACTGACCAAGTCAGCAACCGAGGCGCTGCTTTCTCACTTCCTTCAAAACAAGCGTTGTGTCAGCGGACACCACGTCATCAGCGTGCTCGCGGAGACACGCCTTAAACCCTGCCCACCATCTGCGACGACCTCTTCTGATTGGTTCGTCTCAATGACCACGCCTCTTCTTTACCTGAGCCAGGGCGTTTCGCAGATTGCCAGGGAGGATGACAATAAACCCCTTAAAACTTTAAATACCAGTATATAATGTAGGAAGAGGTGAGGTGGAGGTTCAGTGGTTAGCCCTGTTGCTTAGCATTGTTGTGACACATCTTCAGGTTTGGCGGGGCGGGGGTATGTTGTCAATCTGCTTGTGTGGGTTTCTTCCTGCAATCTTAAAACTACGTTAACTATGTTATTAGGCTAATTGGACCCTGTGATATTCTGACACTGGCAAAATTTATCGCGAGGACCGCCAGTTGGCAAAATTTACCGCGTGTTATTATGCTTTTTATACTTTTTGCATATAACAATTTAGTGATGTGAATGTAATGCATACTCTGTGACAGTACAACAGTAAACGTTAATGGGCGTAAACTACTGATCGATATTTCACTTTGCAATAAGTCAGTTCATTCAGCTTGATACTTTCAGATCACAAATAATTATTTGTTTACTGGCATTTTCATATTCACTTACATTTTTCAGTGGACGTTTTCTTTTCATTGTATTTGCCAAATGAGCGATATTTAGCATATTGCTCTAACATCTAAAGTGTACGCTTATTTTGTATTTATTTAAATGCAACGAACAATAATGAATATAAACATGCACACCTAGCATCATGACTAGGGCAGATGTACACAACTAAAACGATTACCATAATGTCATTTATGACCGATTGGCATTGAGAGAGTAAGTGGCTTCACTCTTAAAAGAATTTCTTCTCTTTGTAGTAATTTGTTCTGTTTTTAAGAAGATCTTCCCAGAAGCAACTAATGCTGTCACAATGCACAAAGTCTTCCTTTCATAACTTATGTCATGAGAAGGAGCACATTAACTTGCCCAGAAGCCTTGGAGGTATTTGAGTTGTCGAGCGCGGGGGCCTTGTGTTTACTGCCACCCTCTGGCTTGGAGGATGTACAGGTCTTTGGATGAGGGGCTCCTCCAAATACACTGCCCGTCCAAAAAAAAAGTCGCCATTTGAATTTATATCAGCAAATACTTAAGAGCCAATGAATCATCATTACAGCTCAGCAATGTTATGCAGCAATAAAGTCAGCTGAGTACCTGAATCTACTGAATGGCCAAGTTACACCTCCATCCATCAGCAGTCAGTTTTTTTCTGTGTTTGCATGGGCATATTCCAGGACGAGAATGCCAAGATTCATTGGGTTTGAATTGTCAAAGAGTGGTTCAGGGAGCATGAGGGATCATTTTCACGCATTATTTGGTCACCACAGAGCTGTGACCTTAACCTCATTAAAGGTCTTTGGGATGTGCTGAAGGAGCTGAAACCCTGAGACTGCATCATGACATCAATGCTGCTACAGTACAAATAGACTACAAGCAAAGAAATAAACATATATGCAGTATTCTTCGTGTTGCAGCACAGGTGGTCTTTGAGAGTGGATGAGAGAAATTTGTGTTGTTTTCTTCAAAATAATAAAGGCAATGACTGTTTTGGTCTAAAGAGCTATAATTTATACCGCTTTCGTTTCAGCTCAGCCATAAATTAGTTAGTCTAAATCAAAGACGCTAATTGAATGTGTAGAACAATTGAAATACCAGAAATGTTAATAATGTTAAAAATAATGCAATAAAGAAGATGAATCAATGTTTCCACACTTGCTATTCTATTGTAATAGTACAAAATGCATTATTCAGTTCATTTATGATCTTTCATTTTTAGTACTTGAACAATTCACTAACTGAAGAATTAATTTAAATGAATCATTCATTTAACATGATTGCAAATTATAGCTAATAAAAGCATTCAGACTAAAGTTGTGTAGTGTTCAACATTATAAAAAAGCTTTAAAATATTTATTGTAGAATACATTAGGCCTCCTCTCCTGGAGCCGACACCTTATCATGGTGGAGGGGTTTGCGCGTTCCAATGATCCCAGGAGCTAAGTTGCCTGGGGCTTTATGCCCCTGGTAGGGTCACCCAAGGCAAACAGGTCCTGG
>JAODKF010000116.1:27306349-27317219 GCA_026779585.1 Mormyrus proboscirostris | reverse complement strand
TGGGTTTCCCTGCTGAGACTGCTGCCCCCGCGACCCGACCTCGGATAAGCGGAAGTCAATGGATGGATGGATGGACATTAGGCCTACTTGACATGTAATTAAAAATGTAGGTGTTATCTAAACAAATTATTTCCAAATTTTATGTACATTTGAGCAATTTTTCAAATTATTTTGTGACATCAACCCTAACTCTAGTGCTTGCAAAAAAAAATATATTTAAATCTCATTGTTAACTCCAACCATCAAGTATACAAGACTATATGCACATTTCTAAAATATGTTTATTATTAGCTGCCTATTGAGATGATGCACAGGAACAAACATATTTCCTCCAGAGCCCATTGTTCCTAATGCGATGGCCTTCAGCACAAATGTCAGGTTAAGATCTTTTTGATGGAGTCACTAAATACAGGCATGTACTCTTTCCTCTGTCACGAAGGGGCTGTTGTCTGTCAATTGGCTTTTACATACAAATCAATGTGAACTGAGTGATTATTATTGTCATGCCCGGCTCGTCCGATCCTCGTGTGTGCCACATTTCCCGCGTGTATTTCCCTGATTGTACTCACCTGTTGCCAGTTAGTTTCTACTTGTCCTGTGTATTTAGTCCGCGTCTTTCCCCAGTATGTGAGATCGGTCATTGATATTCATCGCCGTTTACGCCCCTGTTTCCGGAATTAAACCCTGTTTACCCCCGTATTTTGGCTCGCTACGTCCTTCTGTTCGCCTGCCTTCCCTGGGTCACAACAATTATTATGATTATTATTATTTTCATTATTGCTGTTGTGTTCTTTGGTCCAGAAAAGAATGTTTGTGTGTTTTGTGATCTATTTTGGGCAACCTCTCGGATAGTATATCAGGCAAAAGTTTAAAGAAAGAACGACGTAGGAACTAACAAGAGAGTTACAGCGCTCGTAAATTTACGAGCGAGACGACGAAATGCTTGAGTGACGAAGGGTATCGAGAAACACGTGCTAATTAACGATTGATCTCAGTGGCACAAGATATCAATCTACTTAGTGTTACGAAGCTTTTTCGAGAAACACACCACTGACCATTTCAGGTCTATACATGTTTCACCAGGCTCATCCACAAGAGGGCGCTCCAAAAATGGTGCATTACTGCTTAGAGTTCTTCTTGGTCGCTTTGGACACGTTATCAAATAGAAACGGTATTTATAACCAGATACGTAAACTTGCACAACTTTAAGTCAGTGTCTCATAACAGACTGTCATTTCTCATTGTTTTCAATTCATTTGCAAATGGTTTAGTTTGGTTCTTAAAGGTTTAGGCATATTCAGTTTGAATTAGCCCAAAAATCAGTTGTATTAATAATGTTGCGAAAATGAATGATACACTTCTCATTTGTTTACTTCTACTCTGCAAAACATTTAAACATGTGCATGGTGTCATCACATGCTAAAAATGTTAATTCAGCTGTCAGAAAGGTTCCTTCAGTTATGAAATATAAGACAAATAGTTCAAAAATAGACCAGCAGGAGTGACAGGACAGCCCAGGTCTTCTTCTTTACAGCATAGCTACCTACAGTGAAATATTACATACATTTTACTGTAACATATAGCTTAAAATGCATTTGGGAGACACGAAGATCTGACCTCCAGGCTTCCAATGCTGGTTCGCTGGCCGAGACCCTGCTAAGCGCTAAAGCCTATCAATGAAGACGCGAATATGCCTATATACACAGTAACATGTTCAGTATACAAATATAAAATAACACTAACTCTTGCCTATCAATAATTTTCAGATATCTGGCAGCAACAAAAGAATACAACACATTCTCATTTTAACAAAAGGTAAATCTATTTAAGACGGTAAATCTATATACTTTGGAATTCTCTCATTTCTTCCAGCTAATAAACGGGCTTTATTTGGGATCATTAAACAATCACTGTGATCAGTGGAGCTCGAAGACTTATCCTAAGCGTCGTCTTTCCTGTGCTGCGTAACACACTTCTGTGTTCAGCCTTTGGTTTACGGGCTAATCAAGGGCAGACCCACAAAGGAGCGTTTATCTGCCAGCAACTCAAACGCAGGACATTGGAGCGTTTGACGGGACGCTGGAAATTCTATCCCTTGGCTCCTACACGCGCTGGTGGCCTTTGTAGTCCTTCCAGACACATGACATTAATGCCAAGGTGTTCTGCGTTTTTCATACGCTTTGTAAGTACACTCAGTGCACAGAGCCTGAGACACAGAAGCTGACCCTGCGGAATCCTTTCAGCTCAGCTCCCGCAGAATCGCTGGCAGCAGCTCGCAGGCAGGCCAAGGAAGTGGCCAGCACTTTGGCAGGCTTTAGCAATAGGGCTGGGGAGCAGGCCTGCAGCTGGGAAGAGGGAAGGACACGTGGACAGGATTAGCTACCTGTCCCTTCAACAAGCCCCAATTTGCCATAAATAGTAGCCAGGCAATGAAAATGGTTTATCTGACCTCTGATATGGAGGAGACACAGACTCAGGCAGCTGCAGAATTTCACACACATACACTGTCTATAGAACAGCCAGAACACTCCCATACATAGAGTAACTCTGCCTTATATGCGAATGTCCTTGTCAATACCTCTGCCAATCTGTCAGAACTCAGCACACACGCATACACACACACGCATACACCCACACACTTACTCACATAAACACACACACATACACACATACACACACACATACACACACACACACACTCATACACACACACAAACACACACGCATACACACATACATACCCACACACATACACACACACATACATACACACAAACACACACACATACACATACACACACACACACACACTCATACACACACCACAAACACACACACATACACACATACATACCCACACACACATACACACACACATACACACATACACACACACATACATACACACACACACACACACACACTCATACACACACACGCACAAATGCTTGTTTAGAAATTTGTGACACAAATTTACCTCCCAGCAAGTCATGCGTCTTAAATTATATTCGGTGTGCGTGTGTGTGGGGGAGTTGTGTATATATTACATTGTGGGGACCAAATATTCCATAATATGATAAAAACCTATTATTTTGATTTTGTGGGGACCATTTTTTTGGTCTCCACAAGGGGAAACACGGTTTTATAACAATCTCTGATTGCAATCAAAAAACTAAAAATGCCAAAAGTTTTGTATTTTGTTTGGTTACTTATGGTTAAGGTCAGGGCTGGGAAGGGGTTAAGGGTGTCATTCTTGGTGTTAGTGTTTTGCCCATAGAAATAAATGGACAGTCCTCACAAAGACAGGTGTGTGTGTTTGTATGTGTGTGTGTGTGTGTGTGTGAGAGAGAGAGAGAGAGAGACATGGATGCCAGGAGAGCCCCTTAGGATCCTGAAGTCAGGGTGTGTGTATGTGACATACATTTTAATTCTGCAAACCAATATTTTGAGCTCTTGTATGCACTATATTAGTAAGAACTTCATTAGATTGTGTAATAAAGAGAAATGATATGAATAAAAAAACATATGGACCAACATGTTATTCTGAAACCAAGTGTATGATAATGCTGTCTGCGCATGGAGCTCTTCCCGCGAGGTACTGGTGGAATGTGCTGCCATTGGACTTGGTGCTGGTCTTGGGTGATCAGGGCCCTAACTGTGAAGTTGAGTGGCCTACCATTTCCCTCCCAAACGTTTCCACTTCACTTCACATTACTTCAATAACAGTTGAAGGGCTGAAAAATTGTTAGTCTGGCACACTGGAATGATGGCATCCTTCATCTCCTGTGATGATGATGATGATGATGATGATGATGATGAAACCCTTTATTGCTGATGCAATACACCATGTCACTAGTCACAAGTACCAGCAAAAAAACTGGCCATCAACCCGACCATACATATACACAAACATCACATTATAGGGGGTAGACAGGTCAGGAAGACAGGGGATATAGGAAGAACAGAGGAAACCCAATTTACATGAGGAGAGAGGAGGAGAATAAAAAAACAGCCCCCAGACTGTACTCCAGTAGGGAGAACATTGTAGGAACTGAAAAAAACACCTCAGCAACATAAGCACATGGTCACTACACCTTGCAACATAAAAAGTCATGACTTGCAACAGGGGAGGGAAGCGGGGAGGTGATTGTTGTGAGCAATTACATGGGCCGTATGTTACATTGTGTTAGCAACAAATGTGGCTTAATTAGCCAATTCATTTAATAAATAGGACCATCCACATACTTTTGGCCATATGGCACATGTGAAGTCAAAATCCCTAATTTGAGGAATGTAACCATCGTTAGGGGTAAATTACTGACACCTAGTGGCTAATGAAAGATGCATATGATAATGGCACAACATTGCCCTCTGTTACTGAAATAAAAAGAATTTTTTAAGCAAATGTTTTAAAAAATAATCACATACAAAATGGTATTGCTATGTATCAGAAGTATTATACGGTGCAATGCATTTTTTATTTATAATACACTCGTGTATGATTTTGCATGATCCATCCATCTATCCATCCATCCATCTATCCACTGACCTTTAAATGGTTTCTCCTACTACGATAATATGTATGTTGCATAAGTCAAACATAAAGGTCTGATCAAAAAAGTACCTTTATTCATGAGAATTACAATAATATAATAATAAAGCAACTTGCTTATTGGCTACCTAGTTTGTAAGATCCCACCTTTAGGGGTGAGGTGACACAGAGACTCATCGTCAGGCTGCTGAGGGTCAAGTTGTACTCATGAGCGAATAGTCACTGATGGCAGATGAAGCATCAAGGTACGGAACACTGCCACACAAGACGTGAGAGCAGCTCAGGAATATTACGGCTGAGCACTACAGACTATTGTCCAGAATAGTATCCCAGGCCTGACGTGAGAGCAGCTCAGGAATATTACGGCTGAGCACTACAGACTATTGTCCAGAATAGTATCCCAGGCCTGCCGTGAGAGCAGCTCCAGAATATTACGGCTGAGCACTACAGACTATTGTCCAGAATAGTATCCCAGGCCTGACGTGACTTTTCTCTTAATGGCTGCTTTCTCACTCTCTGTGATGCATGTCTTTGTCTCTCCTTCCTCCTCCTCCTCCTCCTCTTCTGTGCCATCAGTCTCGTTGACACGGGGCGGGCGGGGGGGGAGGCATCGAAGTCTAACTTAGTGTCACCACAGTATCCTGGCAAAGCATCTGTAGTTGGCTGATAGAGGCGATGCGGGAGGAGTGGGTCGCTTGTGCCGCCCCAGCCGGAAGCCCAGGACTGACAGCAGTTACCCAGCACATCCCCTGAAGGCAGACACACACACTTAGGGCATGGAAGGCAGCTGCTGTGGCCCATGTGACCTGGTGTTTCAACACTCCTGCCAGGCCAGATGAACAACATAAGAGCCCAACCGCACCTTGTGCTCGGGTTCCGGCTTCCGCAGGGGCAGCGCATTTCAGCGCATTTCAGTGGCTTCTCCGCCCAGACCCGCTCATGGGCAGCGGTAAGGTCGGGTCGAAACACTCCACACGTGTCACTCTCCAGGCTGCTTCAGCAATATCTACTGAACTGGGAGACGGGAACAACTGACAGACCAATACAGACAACCAGCTCACAGCAACATTTCAGCTTTGTCATTCATTAATGTCACACATTTCTGAATTCTAAAAGATCAATACAAACTAAATAATGCCAAATATTGTCATAAATACTGTTCATTCTAGACTAATTCCTAAATGTTCTCTTTCTTGTATGAAGTAGGCCTTCATACAAAGCCTGTACCAGATTGAAAAGAGGACAGTTAATTGTAACAGATCTTGACCTACAGGTGGCACTGTTGGGTAAGAAATATAACTCGCAGCTGCTATTTAACTATGGAATGCACAAGTTTAATATGGCGAGTTTTCATGACAAATCAATGTGAAATTTTCGAAACGGTAAATGTACTCTTTCAAATCTTTCAGAATAACAACTGCTGTTACAAAGTAAAGTAAAAATGTGTGAAATATTGTTGCTTGTATAAACGTTTTTGCTTGATTTTTCCTGTGCATTGGATCTTCTCTGTTTTACTGATTTCATGCTATATCATACTTTTATCTTTTCAGTTTGTAACTTAATGCACTTTGCAATAAACAAAATTACTACACTGAACAGGGTAATGCTACTGCATTAGGCATCTGGCTTGTAAAACCAAATTCTAACATTAGGAGGTGCTGCCACACCCAAGCTTGTGTATACCAAGAATCTTAGACTCCATGGATTATATTCCTCCATTTCTTTGTCCAAATTCCAGCTGTTTCCACATGTCAGGGTCATATGGCATCTTAGCTTATATGTCTTGTAATTGTAATTCCACTTTGCATCCTGCTTATTTGAGGAGTGAACCAATGAGATAAAAAAAACAGGGGAAAATGGAGGAGAGCTCAAAAACAGAAAGGGGAAGGGAGGTCTGTGGCTGCCACAATGTCAGAAAAAAAGCATAGCAATCTGTACCTCTGCTTGTAACTGGGGCTGTGCCCTCAAGGATCTGCCAGTTGTGCCCTTAGATAGAGATAGCCAAATGAAGCATCTTCATTTTTTGTATTTTTGACCCCACTTGATGGCGATCTTGGTTTGCTTTGGGGCATGAAGTGAGCCTTTTTTTTTAATAGAGAGCCCCATCTACTGGTGTCAGAAAATACAGCAGACGGTTCATAAAGCTCCATTTGGCCATCACTACAGTTAGCTGTAGGTACTTGGACCTTTTAAGTTACAGAAATGGACTATGAGGAACAATTGTGTACTAATGGGGTTACATTAATATCGTTTCTACCATGGGGATGTCTCTCCATTTCTGTACCTTATAGTAGGCCTACAGCTAGGGTACAATTAGCAGAGCCATGAGGATACAAGGCTTCACTGACAAGCAAAGGTACAAAATGGTACTCTTTTTTTCTGAGAGTGCATGATGAAAATTGTCTGCAGCTTCCATGTGTTTCAAGCAGGACCACTTGACCCAATGGCTGAAAAGCTACAAGTCTTTCTGAAATTGGCTGGTTCTTTCACATCTTTACAACAGGTCTCGCAGATCACAGAAGGGACACATCCCTGGTGTCCATACCCAGATCTACACCCCTGAGCAGATGCATTGCATCTCTTAGCTGTCATAAAAACAGAAGAGATTTGTATCTGGTTGAGAAATAAATGTATAATGAGTAAGTACTTGTATAGGGAGACACCTGTACCGGTATGTTCTGCACATTCTGCAGTTTCATTTGGGAATATCTGCTATTTCAGTATGAGTGTAATAATGTCAGTGGCAGTATGACAGCTGCTGTCACTTATAACCCTTTATGGATATACATGACTATATGGTGTCAACAATCCACAATCCATAAATAAATGATCATTTTCAGTGCACATACCCCAAAATCACACATACGCACAAAGGCTGGCATGCAGCACAGTTGGTTATGGATGGGGAAAAGTCCGTTACATTTGCCCCTCTCTGTTCAAAAACCTGCAGTGATCTATGGGATATATCTGCTAATTATACCATGGTTGCGGTTCTGCAGAGCTGAGCAAAATTCCGTTTGAACCGGAATTCATGAGCAGAAGTGTATCCTGATGTGGTAAGGAGTGTGACCTGAGATGAGACTTGTGTTGTAGGGGGGGTGGGGGTACTGTGTGGCTGAGGTGAAACTCTTAACTCCCTTGGTGGGCAGAAATGGAGGGGATAATAGGTCAGGGGCAGGTTTAGTGTCTTGTAGAAGTTCTGGGAAACACCACCTCTTAACTAAGATCAAGGCCTAGCTGAATATGAATGACTGATCAACATTGACTGAGAATCAACTTCCATTTATTAAACACAAGTACCCAAACATACATTGGTTAATAAACTCAAACATCCAGAATCCCCCCCCCTCTCTCTCTCTCTCTCTCAAACAGACATAGAAGCTTTTCAGGACCTGTCCTCTTTGGTTTATAAAATAAAAGCTGGGTCTTGATTATACCTAAGAAACTTTCTTAAAAGTCTCTTTAGCTCATTTCTGCACAATATTCACATCCACATTTTGAGGGCCCAAATCACCAAACTTCAGAGAACATCTCCATTCCCTGGGATAATGTCCACCATGCATCAGGAAATGTGAAACGTTTAATTCTGTCAGAAATGCCCGGATCATTCCAACCATAAAATACTAAAATGCAGCCAGAGTGTGGATCTGAAGAAACTATACACAGTGTATGCTGTGTGCTGATGGCTAATCCCATGTTCAGCTGTCACCCATCTCCATTACAAGAGGCAAGAACAGAGGAAAGTACAAGAAAACAGAAATGAAGGAGGGAGTGTCTGGATGAGGCGGAATCTAATCCTCATATCAAAGGGATTCCAAGATGTGATACAAGCTGATGTCTCTACATTAATCTGCAAGCAGACATGCACAAACACACACTCACAAAAGGCAGAAATACTGAGAGTAATTTTATGTACATTAAATATAGATACTGAGGCTCTGCAGAAGGGTTGGTCCATCCTGGGTTGTTCCCTGCCTTGTACTCACATCTTCTGGGATAGAGTTCAGACCCTCACAATCCTGAATAGGACAAAAGGAAAATGGATGGATGGGTTTGCAGAACACATTCCCAGCCACCACAAGAGGTCAGGAGTCTTTTACTAAAGAGCAACTCTGTAAAGAACAGGGAACTGGTCAGTGTCGCCTGACATACAAGGAGCCACATAGCAAACCTTCAGAGCCATTTCAGCATCATAATCCATATTTCAACCATGAAAATTATCTTTTAAAATCATTATTCTTGCTCAGTTGCTATCTTGTAAAAACAACATATTATCTAAAAGTGCTCTTTCCTTGATCCTACAAACAACCACCGTTTGTGTGTTTGCATTCCTTGGAAGGCACTTCCTATTGAGTCCAATTTTGTTGTAATTAACTATCCCTAATCCCTAGCCTCTGAAATCAAAAAGAGATACAAAATAACATACTATTATACCGCTTCATTTTTCAGCAGGTGATGTGATGACATTTTGATAAACCCCTCACAATATTCATTTATTTGACGTTGCTGTTTTTATGGAAACATTTTCTGAAAATTTGTTTTTACATACACAACACTCATATACAAACACACATTTCTGAACTCAGATGCTTACACAGAGAGAGAAAGAGAGACAGACATAGAGACACACACATGTTTGTATCCACATCTTTGTGGGGAGTGTCCTTTCATTTCTGTGGGAAAAACCTGAATCCCAGCTATGACACCCTTAACCCCTACCCAGCCCTAACCGTAACCATAAGCAACCAAACAAAATAAATACTTTTGGCATTTTTTAGTTTTTTGATTGCTGTCAGAAATAATAATTACTGTAATAAAGTTGAGTTTCCTCTTGTAGGGACTGCAAAAAAAGGTCCCCTAAAAATCAAAATAAAAGATTTATATCACATAGTGGGGATGCTTGGTTCCCGTAATGTAATATATACATAACCCAAACAGACACACACACTCAAAACACACACAGACGCACAGACAGACAGACAGACAGACACACAGACAGAGACACACACACTCAAACACACACAGACGCACAGACAGACAGACAGACAGACAGACACAAACACACAGACAGAGACACACACACTCAAACACACACAGATGCACAGACAGACACACACAGACAGACACACACACTCAAACACACACAGACAGACACACACACTCAAACACACACAGACAGACACACACACTCAAACACACACAGATGCACAGACAGACACAGACACACAGACAGACACACACAGACAGACACACACACTCAAACACATACAGATGCACAGACAGACACAGACACACAGACAGACACACACACTCAAACACACACAGACGCACAGACAGACACACAGACAGACAGACACAGACAGACAGAGACACACACAGACGCACAGACAGACACACAGACACACAGACAGACAGAGACAGACAGACAGAGACACACAGACAGAAACACACACGCTCAAAACACACACAGGCGCACAGACAAACAGACACAAATACACAGACAGAGACACACACACTCAAAACACACACAGACGCACAGACAGACAGACAGACACAAACACACAGACAGAGACACACACACTCAAAACACACTCAGACGCACAGACAGACAGACACAGACACTCAAACACACACAGACGCACAGACAGGCAGACAGACACAGACACACACACTCAAAACACACACAGATGCACAGACAGACACAGACACAGAGACAGACACACACACTCAAACACACACAGACACACAGACAGACACACAGACAGACAGAGACACACACAGACGCACAGACAGACACACAGACAGACAGAGACAGACAGACAGAAACACACACGCTCAAAACACACACAGGCGCACAGACAAACAGACACAAATACACAGACAGAGACACACACACTCAAAACACACACAGACGCACAGACAGACAGACAGACACAAACACACAGACAGAGACACACACACTCAAAACACACTCAGACGCACAGACAGACAGACACAGACACTCAAACACACACAGACGCACAGACAGGCAGACAGACACAGACACACACACTCAAAACACACACAGATGCACAGACAGACAGACAGACACAAACACACAGACAGAGACACACACACTCAAAACACACTCAGACGCACAGACAGACAGACACAGACACTCAAACACACACAGACGCACAGACAGGCAGACAGACACAGACACACACACTCAAAACACACACAGATGCACAGACAGACAGACAGACACAGACACACAGACAGAGACACACACACTCAAACACACACAGACACACAGACAAACAGACAGACAGACAGACA
>JAODKF010000116.1:27277830-27304280 GCA_026779585.1 Mormyrus proboscirostris | reverse complement strand
TTTTTGTTTCTTTCATCTATTCAAAATTGTTACCCATTAATAATTAATTGCTAGAATTTGTTATTTGGTCAGTCTTGCATCCACCCATTCTTTACCAGTCAGCCACTTATGTTTACTTCCTCTGCCCTCTTTAATTTATATATATTTTTTTTAATATATGGTATTTGTTTAACTTATGTATAACTCATGGTGTATATAGCACAGAGTTTCTCTTTTATAATTTTATTTCAGTTTCTTATACTCATATCTATATATTTTTTTTGCGTTCTCGTCTTGTGTCTCTGTGTGACTGTTTAGTAGTAACATGAGCAATTTCCTCCGGGATCAATAAGGTTTTCTGATTGTGATTGTGATTGTGATTCTTTGGAGAGCCGTGCCCTAACCCTCTCTACAGCTATCATCATCAGGGAAGGTTACAGAATGTGAAGAGTAGGTGGCACCTGAGAGGGCTGCAGGAGAAACAAATGGAGGGGGAATTGGCAGAACTCTCTGTCAGGAAAGCACGCCGCTCTTTACGCCCCACCCGTGCTTTGCCCTCCTGGTACACACTTCCTGTAACGACTCCACACACTTCCTGTGGGAGTCCTGACTGGAACATTCCTGTAGTGTGCCTCATATTATACACACACACATACACACACACACACACGCTGACACACACAGATTTGTAAATACATATTTATGGGGACTCTCCATCCATTTCTATCGGGAAAACTCTAATCTCAACTTGACGACCTTGACCCCCACCCAGCCCTGACCTTAACCAGAAGTAACAAAACAAATTACAAGACTTTTGGCATTTCTAGTTTTTTTGATTGGTCACAGATTTTATAAAATTGAGTTTCCCCTAGTGGGAACCAAAAAAAATGGTCCCAACATTATCAAAATGACAGATTTTTATCACATCGTGGGGACGTTTGGCAATCACAATGTAACAAATACATAATACACACACACACAAACAACCAGACCCCCGCAGCTTTCACGAAACATGCACACATACAGTAACTGAATTCTCTCACCGAATGAAATGCAGAGTGTATCTTTTCTCCATGGGTACTATAAAGTAACGCAAAACAAAAGTACATGAGCAAAAAACACATTACACATATATTGCTTTAGCAATAAAGCTCAAAACAAGTCAGTCAAAAGAAGCATCTTCCCAACAGAACAAGGTGCAGAAACAAAGAGGCGCATGAAGTACTTAGACTGTTTATAACTCTACAGCCCCCAGGACATTTTCAGAAAAAAATAAGTGATTGACAGCTTGTCAAACGAGAAATGTTATAAACCCTGACTTCCTGCTCTCGCTGGCAGCATGTTGGCAGGAAGTGAACTTTTCAACTCTGCAAAATTAGGACAAGCACTCTCCAAGACATTCATGATAGCTGCTAGGAGGGCACATACAAATAAATAAGAAACACGCATTTGCCCTGCACAGTTTGCCAGTCATCTGAAATAATAAATAATAATTCATATTCTTATCAAAGAATCCCACAATCTTTGGCAGCTAGCAAAAAGCAAACACCTCCTAAAGATCATTTGTCAGACTGTTTGGCAGCCTTCTCCCAATCGGCCTGAATTAATTACAAAAATATGTCAAACCACTTCAGACAAAATAGCCGTTGATACTGCACTTTCCTTGTACAAAGATTCTGATGATGTTTGTATAATTGTTTAATTGAATCCCTCCAAAGTCGTTGGTGTGATTGAGGTTTTCAGGAGAGAGTGAGAAAGGAGGGTGAGAAAGGAGAGAGTGAGAAAGGAGAGAGAGAAAGGAGGGTGAGAAAGGAAAGAGTGAGAAAGGAGAGAGAGAAAGGAGGGTGAGAAAGTCTGCGTGAACAAGAAAAAGGGAGGGGGGGAACTTCCCCTCCGTCTGCCCTCTGTAACCTTCTACAATAACAAACATGGCACACATTACCTGCATCTCTAGCGGACAGACCCCCTTGCTGCTTGCTTTGCTCTTTGACCCAGCTCACCAAGCAGGGAGGTCTTTGTGTGTATAACTCACCTCTAAGACTTTTCTGCTAAACCCTCTGCAATTTGAGGTGATGCGTCTGAACTCTGAATGTTGCTGTGCAGTGAGGCTTGGAGCAGAAGACAATGCTAGCGGCCTTTCAAATGAAAACATTCAAGCTAAAAAATGGCAAATGGTGGAAAACACATGCAGGGCTGGGGCTTTCTGCTTTCTGTGTGTGGTGTTTGCATATTTCCGCTGTGTCATGTGGGCCATGACTCTCTACTGGAAAAGCAGCTGGAAAATGAATGATGCTAAAAGACTCTGAGATCCATAGCATAGTCAGTAAATGGGTTATATTCCATTTTTAATGACAATAAGCTACGGTAAAAACAAGAACAGTTGTATTCATTAGCATAATGCCATACTTGACTTTTTCAGCTCTTTTTAAGATTAAATGTAATTTAGTCTTTAATCTGTAATTTAACCCATGGATATTTAAATGATCCATACAGTCACCAGTCAATGGTTTTTGCCACCTTTCCATTTATTTCATAAACTGCAGGTTTTTTTGCATTGGAAAGTCAAGTGAACAACTACAGTATAAATGAAAATATAAGTCAAATAAAACAAGCTTCCTTTATAACATGGAAAGAATATGAAACAGTGCATGTCTGACATCCTATTAACTGGCTGTGTGGTGATGGCGGAGTTAAACTCTAGGCTGTTCTTTAACAAATGCACCAATTAACTGTTTCATCCCATGAGACAGAGCAGCATTTAATGTCCCTTGTAGAAAAACAGTGCCTCGAATTTTCTCTGCTGTTGTAACTGCTAGAGGAGGTTACTTTGATGAATCAAAGATATGACACTTTCTTGTTAATAAAGATACTGAAACATACCAGAAATGTATTCATTAGCAAAGAATATTGAGTGTGCTTTAGTAAATATTAAGTGAGTAACATGCAAATGTAGAAAATCTCAGTGTGTGCAAAATTTGACTGGTAGTGCTTCAAATTAATATTCAGGTGACCTGGGGTTGGATCTACATGAATCTACATGAATAAGCACACAGTCCACAGACCAGTAAGACCGATGGTACTGCTTTAACACCCAGCACACACGTCATGTCATGATTTTCAATACAGGCTTCACCTTACACTGCTATGTTTTTTTTTATTTTACAGCAAAAGTATTCATTTTTAATGTAACGACAATCCAAATAAATACATTCCCTGGATTTAAGAAATTAGACTGACTATATCATCGACGTTTATTATTTTCATATAATATTTACAGACGTAGACTTTCCAAACACTACCGAGCGTAATCAAACTAAGATACAGTTGTCTAATTTCCTTTTAACCGCATCGTGTAGCTTTCCGCTGTTCCACTAGGTGTCACTATTCACCAGCAAATACTCATAAACCCGCAGGCACTGATTCTGCCGCACAGACACTCACTCTAATAGTCTATAATCATGTAATCGGGCATAATACATTTCTCCATGCCGACATTAAAATAATTACACACTCCGTAGTTCTGTATTTGTATTTGTGAAGGTCTTTATTACATCGAATGAATCGCAAGTTGCTCCGGTTATGTCCATGTTCTCCCAGTAGAACAAAAGATGGGTCAGTGTAATAAAATTAAACGAAATAACACAAGGATACATAAATATGCAGTCACGAGGAGGGTGAATATTTCAGGTTTCATGACTTTATGTTTGACCTTTCCGGAGAAACAGCTAATCCCTGAATATAATAGACTTTGGCAGAGATATAGAAAATGGCTGCTACGTTATCAGGGTTGCCTGGACGACCATCAGAGCACAGGGCCGGTGGTGATGCTTTGTTATTAAACAGTGAGTTTATGTTTATTGGAAAATGCAGCTTTTTTGTCATAACGTGTCATTTATAATGTGTTATGCTGGATAATATGTAAAAGCTGTTTTTCCTTCACGCAACAAAGTATGATGATAATACAGAAATAAAAATATCTTACACATTCAGTTTGTTTTAATCATATCGATACACAGGCAACAAAATATTGCCTTTATATCAGTCACACATAAAACCGCATTTTTGCATAAAAGAAGCATTTAAAGATAAGACTTATCTACAAACACATATACGATAAAATAAAAGATCGGTTCATTCGAGTAAACAGAAAAATTCAACATATCCTTATCTTATTGTTATTTTGTATTATTATTATTATTATTATTATTATTATATTACTGTTATTATTATTATTATTATTATTATTGTTGTTGTTGTTGTTGTTGTTGTTATATAATCATTATCATCATAATCACGATCATCATCATAATCAAAGTCAAACTAAAAAATTTAAATTCTATGGCGGTCCTACAGATAACGTTTGTAATCTTGTACGCTATGAATGGCACAGCGCAAGCCCGTCAATGACAAAGACTCACCCAAACGCGTTTTGCATATTTAGATAATAAAGCCGTTCTCTGCTCGTGTCGGTTATTAAAATGTAATCTTGAGTTAAAGGGTTAGTCAGATTTCTGTAGCTCACATAAAGAGGCAAAAGAAATATCCTATTGCACAAATAGATATATGAATCATGAAGGTTACAGTGTAATTTGTCAGTTAAAGCCACCCTGTCTATGAGATGTTTTGCAAACATCATGACGAATGCGAAAACAGCACAGACGCAAACAAATGATTCATCATACATCCCCCTGCACAAATGTTACTGTAACCAATTACTGTGACGACAAGCTGAAACTGTTGTGAAGAACTACTGTTTTCACCTCTTCGAAAGACCTGCTTATCCTGGTGAATCGGGTAGTTTATTATTACAGCATAATGAATTGTTACATTTCAGTTTCACAAGGTAGTTATATACTCTTAAATTCCTGTTGAATTGGAGTATTTGCTATCGGTGCAAAGATAATCCACATTTAGTTAAACTTTTAAAACAAAATAGAAAACTCGGGAAAATGCCTGTTTCGTGAAGTGCTTTATTTGCACGTTTTAAATTAAATTATTATTTTTTTAAAAATTATATTCTGTATTATAAAGATATTCTGTGTACATAGGACTATGGGAAAATATCAGCCATAAAAAGAGCATGTGGCTTTTGGTGCGAGACAAGGATCTCGCAAGCAACCCTGAAGCTTATGTAAGCAACTATGAAATGAGGACTAGCAAAGACTCAAAATTAATGTTTCTAAATCTTATGACATTCGGTGTTAACGCATCGTGAACATAAATGGGTTAAGCAGGCAGTTACAAACTGCTTTGTAATTACCTGATTATCTGTTAATTCGGTCAATTACACGTTTCAAGAGCTGGCCCTCAACAGAAGCCGGTCCGGTGAGTGTCACAACCAGCCAGGGAGAGAACCGATGCATGGAGCTGGCGTCGCTCCCAGTCCATCCACCACACACACTCACACACCTTGCCAGCTCATTACCGTACAACCGATAATTAATCTTTACAAATGACTCGTAGAATTGTGAACCTTGTCTGCATTATGCAACTATAATATGACATTTAGACTACGACCTTATATGTATTCGATAACTTTAAAATTCTAAACTGGGCATATCAAATCGTGAAATCGAGAAAAATTAAATAGAACTGAACAATCAAACCTGATGATCACACTTGGTAATTTATACTATACAGAGTTTGGTTTTGTTTAGATCAGATACACAACGTCTCATTTGAAAACCAATCTACTTTAATCTAATCAATCATCGATATATATGGTTTTTATATTTATCTCGCTAGCGGACACATGTCCTTTAATATCGTTCTACTGAAGTTATTTTATATCATCTTATTCCACACGCTTACCAAAATCTGAATTGCCTGTTTTATTTATTCAGCTTTAGTTCGCCATGCGTTGATGTGGCCTAATAAGTAGCCGAAATAATCACAAATGAAAAGATATATTACATTATACGAAAGATCAATAAATACAGTGTACAACACAAAATAAATGAAAGATATCTATAAATTGTAATCTAATATAATCTTTAATACATACTTTTATTTTGTTGTGAATGACAAACATCAAAAAATATCTTTTGACGATCTTTTTTTTTTTATTCTGGTACCAGTTTCTCCAGTGTAATCATATCAATACACAATAATGAATGGGAATTATATAACTGCAACATATTCACTTATTTTTAACAAAACACTTTAAATGTTTAAGAATTTATCTATTTTTTCGAGAATTTAATTGGGTAGCACAATAAACGCTTTTACAAGTTAAAACTCGTTCGCGTTACAACTGTAAATGGGTACTGTAAATAATTTTTAGATGGGAATAATAAATAGCGTTTAATTCATCCTTTTAAATCGATTGACAGCTTTATTATACATTGTTTCATTAACTGATCAGAGAAATAAAAACATTCTCTCTTGATCCAAAATGATTGACGTGATTTCTGCATAATCGAAATATCTAATTAAGACAGCCCCACAAATAATATAGAATTAAACTTTTTTTAATTAAATATCTCTAATGTCAGATTATAATTATGCGTGCAAATATAAATGTATACGAATGTGCTCATTATAAACTATAATGCAAAAACAAACATATATGGCTCTACACACGCCCGCGTAAAAGTTGTAAATATTTTTCAGTCCTGTCACCTATCTGTCTATCATTCTGCAAAATCTTCACTGGTAAATGATGCATTAGATGCATTGAATGTGTTTGTTGTGCGGGTTTGAAAAGGCGGCGATAATCTGGGACTGAGTGATAAGAAATGCCATTTATTCAGCGGCACTTTGGAGCCTATTTCCAGTCCCGATCAGCCCCATTCTCCCGACACCTCCAGCAGCTCGCTGATAACGATTAGGCTATTTATTATCTTCACAAAGAACAAAGATTAGCTAGCACCGATGAAAAATTACCCCTGGATGGTAATAATCAGAGGAAGGAGGACCGAAATCCGATGAGCATATTTTTAACACCTCCTCACCACGAAACCATTCTCTCATATACAGACGCATAAATCGCTATTGAAATTGCAGTTGCTTCTTCCTCCTAAACAAATAGCGTATATTGCATTCGTTTTCTGTGGTGTACAGCCGCTGCCAACGCATATATATTTGAAACTCATATACTGATATAACCTACCCGATAAGACATCAGAGCAATTAAATCTAGGACAAGTCAATAAAGTTATTTTCTGTCACAGGCAGAAACATTGCCACTGCAATTAGTATAACACGGTATTAATATTTATACAATAGTAAGGTCGATGATCAAATATAAGAAAAACGGTATCGTGTCGCGTCAAAACGGTTTTATTGCACCACAAAATAAAAAGATTACATATTCTCGCTGGATTATTTTTCTTTCCCTAGATGATATAATGGTTGTGTCAAAGTTAAGTAGTGTTCCAGAATACCATTCATTCTATTTGACCATGCTGAAAAATATATGGAAACTCGAAAGTGAGGCAATTTTCTTTTGAATAACGTTATTATTGCTATAATTAACTTCCTGATATTTAACATGGACATCTTTCTTTCTTGATGTGAATGAAACTAACAGACCTGTCACTGCCGCAGAGGGAAGTAAACGTGTGTGAGAAAGAACGTAATAAACGAGCGAGACGAGGCAAGTAGCAGCGTGATTAATTAAAAGTGCTTTCTAATGCTGGCGCAAGATGGAAGTGAATGTTCAGTGGTGATAAGCCTTTATCTCTCGCGCATCGAGAGCGCTTTGCTCTCCTTGCCACACCAGATCAAAGGACTGCCGCTAAACACCGCTCCTACCAGTATTGATCTTTCCGTATTATCATACTAATTAGTTTAATCTTCACTTTAATATACATTGTATATATTTGATTTCTCGCAACTCAAAAGCACAAGTTAAAATATTTGGAAGAGTTCTTTAAAACTCTTCAACTTTTACAATCACTCCTCTATCTGTACATTGGTTACAATTTACACTAGAGCGTGCTTTACCGTTTTCATTTCAGTCAATGATTATCGTTGCGTGAAGAAATCACTTACAGCATTTAATCATGTTGAAGAGATACATACTGCGCTACACGCAACCCCGATACCGCTTCCAAATTAATTACAGCCAAAATCACTTTCCATTTAAGCGAAAGTCTATATTGTCGAAGAATGTGTATATGGAAATAATTAAAGTAAGCAAATACATATCTATCCGCATATTGTAAGGAAGCATATCGAGATGTAAAGCCAGCATTAAATTGCAGCATAACATCCACACACTGCCATGAGAAGAAGCATTTGTGGCCAGAATTACAAATTCGTTTGAAATTGGAAAGTCAAGTCGCGTAGACCACTGACACCAGCGCAGCACAAAAGATGCAAGAGCCGCACAATGACACGCGCTTGTAAAGATATTGTAATGATGCAAATGAAGACGAAAGGACGGGCGATGTTATTATGTTCATAAATACACAACTGGTTCATTGTCCGTCTTTTACAATCCGAGTCCCACAGAGAGATTGCTGCCACTTTGCAGCAGAGAACCTTGGCAACCCTGTGCACAACACACACGCATGCACGCGGGCTCTTCTTCACAGCCATCAAGGACGAAAGCACTTCAGGTAACAGGACAGGTTTCCAAAATAAAGAAAAGACACACAATCTTCCAGAAAGTCACCTCGAAAGGGGAAATTAAATATAATGATACGGAGCGTTAAAAAACCGAGGAGAGGAAGAAAGCAAATGAAACATATTGTCCGATCCTTAATAATAAATCATTATTCATGTACCTAGAGGACATCTTTATTCAAGCTTGCATTTTATAATAGTGTTCTGTCTCAGAGCTATGAAATAAAAATTGCCATAACAATCCAGGTTATATAGGCCTACGACGCTCAAGGGTATCATAGCAATGGTATCAAGAACATACGGATTGTTTGGTCCGGTTTCTCCGTCATTAACCCGTAATAATGATGGATATATTATGCTAAAATTAGACTTAGTTACTCCAAGATGGGCTACAACCGCGTCATTACAGCCAAGTGTGAGATTATGCAAACAATAGCAATATTTTGATTCGTAATATATTTTTACGCCTTTTAGAAAGTATAGATGAAAAGATGTGAAACGTTTGGATATATGTTACTGCATATGCATGGACGCATTTGTATTTTAACGTAGGCTAATAATACATCTCGCCTTAAATTATAAGAAAAAAGTCTAAAACCAGCAGATGATAACAACAGTAATAATAAATAACTATAATTATTAATACTATAAGTATTACTACTACTACTTCTACTTGAATTTCGATTTTCGTTGTCCAGTTCTACAGCGACTGTAGAAGGATTTAAACAGTACGGTTACTACTTCATCTGATTTTAAGCAGCCCACGGTGAGCGTCGTTTTTAAAACAAATACTTGTCTATTATATTAATGTTGTTTTCATCAGTTGGTAACCACTACTATTTCCATTGTATATCTTATGTGGGCCTGAATTTAACTGTAAAATTCTGCTTTTGTGAGAGATATCTCCACTACAACCGGATTTCGAATACTGACCCAGTGCCAGGTTGGTCCTTTTGGTCGAGTTTTCACCCCGAGGTGATATAAAGCGGCTCCGAATAAACACGAATTAACCATCCTCGCAGAATTGTTAATTTCGAGAAGAATGCAATTAATTCTGTCAGAGTTCACTTTTTGTTTCTTTTCTTTACTCTTTTTTTTTTCTTTCCTCATTCGGACTCTGGCGCGAGATGCAGAAGCCGAAGCGCTTTTGCACCTGCCCAGCTGCAGCGGGTGCACACGAGCCTCGGTCACGTGCAGGAGATTTACTAAAGCTTTGCATTTGTTAAAAAGTATTGCGAGTGTGTGTGTGAGAGAGGGAGGAATAAAACGGGTGTGTGGAAGGTTTGAGGGTGTATGCAGTCACTGGCATTAAACAGCAGAACTGGGCGTGGAGAGAGCTTAATAAATAAGTTGTGTCAATCGCTGCTGAATAAGAAAAACAGAACAAAAAAACAAACAGCACGAAACCAAAGGACAAGGTTCGCATGCAAAAAGTAATGTCTTTAAATAACCAATATCGCTCAACTTTATTAGGAGTTACCGTAATAGCACAAAAATGCAACATTTAAATGAACATAGGTTAAAATAGTATCATAATGTAACTCTGTGTCTTGTACTGAAAACTACAGTTGCAGTTGATTGCAGAACATATATAAAGTGCAACATATAGGTATATATAGAATACATAAACATATTATTTGCAATACTAATTATTCATCCTGCAGTTTATGATAGGTCCATCTTACTGGTGCAATATGCAGTGTCGACAGTCACAATTTTGTTATATACTAATAGGAGATAGAAACAACCCATTAAAGCACCGTTTGACATCCGCATTGGGTTCTATGTTTGCGACCCACTTCATTCTTCATTTAATTCGCCTGCATGAGCTGTACAGGGTATATTAGGCTACGTGTTTACAACGCCGCAGACTATTGAGTCGATTACTGAAGGGCCATATTTTGTAGTAGGGTATCCCCTACACAAAAACAAAAAAGGAAAAAAAGAAACGTCAGTACTCAGCCGCTATCATTGTGATACCTTGACCCGGAACACTGGAAATAGCGGCAACTGTAATTTGACGCACTGTTTCGTTGATCTGTTTGAGTACCTGTGGCCGGTAGCCCTTTTATTTTGAAAGAAAACAGGATATACTGAGACGGTGGAAGAGAGAGAGAAAAAAGGAGAGCGTGTGTGTATGCGTAAGCGTGTGTGTGTATGGATGAGAGAGACAGGCACGCAGAGAGAGAGAGAGAGAGAGAGAGAGACGAGGAAAGGAACATAACTCCCAACATAACGGGCGACAGAGCCACAAAGACTTTTCTCTTTTCAGTCGTAACTGTCCTGGTAAAAAGAAAGCAAACGCTGATGTTCTTACCTCGTTAAGATCCACCTGAAACCTGGCGGAACAACACAGCCAACCCTGCGCACTGCTTGTCATAGCATAATGAGTCATCGTTTCTTGTGATTTTGTTCACTCCAGTGATTTTCTATTCCAAGTGGACAATATAGGCAAGCAAGTGGAAAACTCAAGTTGTATTTAAGAACCAAAAAGATACTGGACTTCTGGTAAGAAAAAATGCATAGCTTCATTTTATTAAAGTTTTGATTTACTGATTTTTCTGATACATATAAAATCATAATTATGAAGTGCACCTGGAATTGACACATTGAAGTTCTGCTCTGCCGAGTTACCTGATGTGCTTCTTTCGATTTTATGGATATTTTCGCGATAATAATACGACAGCTCAGTTAAAGCAACAAATCTGTGCATCTGAAGAATACTGCGACGTCGACATTTGCGTATTTGCAATTACACATTTTACAAATAGTGATAGCAATAGTATTTACTGATGCAAAATATCAGCTGAAATAGTTCAAATGCAACATAATACCCAACTGCTATCGCGCTCACTTAAGCGAGGCTAGCCCTAGTGCCATAGTCAAGATACACTCGAGCGGCAATCCAGGACAACACCGACAGTAAACTACTAATATAATATCAAGTATACAGTGGGCAATACGTTGTTCAGCATCGCGTTTCCTCAGTACCGACGTCACGTTTCACCAATTTGCGAATATTTTTTTTTGTTCTACATAGTAGGAATATATAACATTTTTTCAGCAATCATGTAAATAATGTTATCTGCAAACTGTAAAGTGCATGAATCAATAGCGATGCAGTTGCATTAATGGTTTCTGGAGCTGTAATATTGTTCACGGTAGATCTTTTGACAGCGCAGAATAAACGCTCAGGGGAGCGCTTTAGATACTCAACGCCTAACGATGCGTATGATAGCAGCCGTGAGTACGGGCGGTGCTGACTAGCGCTGGGCAGTATTACACATATTATAAACGCACACATATATGTACATGAGTATACATACATATATACCAGTAAAATAAAATGTATAGATTAATTGTGATAATTTCAATAAATCTCGTGCTATTGATGAGAAATAAAAATTAGTTGCACACGCATCTCTACACAGGATGAAAACATTTATGACTGATCATATTGATTAACGGTTTTAAAAAAAAATTGTCAACTGTTTATTCTGAATTTTATGAAGGACTAATCCTTAAATGGGTCGGCTATAGTTCGTGTTAAGTACGGAAAACAGGCTCCTCGTTCTCTCGTTGCATGATATGGCAAAGACTTGAAAATTAAGAATTAATTATTCGTACTTTATGCATTAACTGGCTTTTAAAAATAAATGGTATTTCAGTTTATTTTAACAGGATAACTGTAATAATTGAAAGTGTAACTGGTACAAACATCTGTATTGTAATGAATAGCAGTAATTGAAACGCAATGTAACTTGTCCTCCTCGCTGTTAATCGACGATGTTTGTTTCATTGGCGCTATTTTTTTTTTTGGTAATGTTGTGTTGTGCGACAAAAAACATTACTGTTAAATAGATACTAGTCAAACATGTGAGAGATACTGTGTTTAGTTTTCACACAAATATTCACATTTTGTTTTATGTTCATTTGTGCGCGCAACGACAAAAAACGGTAAAGCGTAAAAGTTCATACAGCGACAGGAGTGCCCTGTTTTGAGCAGCGTTTTATAGCACAACATTCTTTAAAGCGCAATTATCTTTAAAGGTAATATGTAGGATTCTAATTACTTTCGGTCTTAACTTGATTTCGAACCGTTTTTAGAATGAAACCCGCGTACTCCTACTTGCAGCTACACGTAGATGTCTGCTTTAAACATTTAAAAAAAAAAAAAAAAACAATGACTTATTGACTCCCTCCCCGTAAAAAGGTCACAACTGTAGATCCATATTAATCTGAACAGAAATCCAAATGAAACAAAGACGGGAAAAACTCAATTTCTCCGGAAACCACCTTCCCTCCAGCTGAACTTGTGATTTTATGCTGCTGGTTTAAAGCCCATCTCCTAGGCCACAATCTAATTATCCGAGATCTGGATAATAATACTGTAGATGGTTTATGTCCCTCTCTTTCTCGCTCTCGCCCCCTCTCTCTGAGATCAAGATTCACTTGATTATTTGCATAGGCCTTCCTACGGTGCCTGATTCCTGGACAAAGGCACGCGATCACGTGCGGTGGGCTACAAACAGGTCAATTCGTGTCACAATATTTAATATGTCTACAGTGCTCACTGCATCTTTAAATGCCTTCTGAACAGTTATATCTGTCTCCCCATTATTAATTCCTTAGCCTGCGAACATTTGAAATATGATGGCATCTTCAGAAATTTACATAGGGAATTAAAAGTTCATAAGACAATTTACATGTATAAGTTGATTCTTTTTTTGCTTTCAAAACAAACTGCTTCTTTTTTTTTTTACCACCGATGAGACTCAGTGCATCGATGTTAGAGAGCAGGGGCAAAGCTAGAAATTCTGGGCCCCCATACAAACCGTCACCTTGCCTTAGATATTAAAGGACCCCTGAAAGTTACTGGCCTCCATGAATCTGCCAGGGTATCCATGCCCCTACTATGCCCCTGTTAAAAAAAGGGTATGCTAACAGTCAGAGACTGGGATTCAGTTCATCTTCAGACTATTTAAAATGCAGAAAAGCCTCCAAGGGTTCTGTACTCTGTGAGGTGATCTAGTTGTCATGAATACAGGTATAAGGTGTAGTCTGGTTTTTACCTCTTAAAGAACTATACTGTTGCTTCAGTGGTACATTATGGTTTTAAGAAGAAAAATAGATTTCTGGTATACTTTGTGGGGATACATTTTGTATTGTTATGTGAGTAATATGTACAGATCAGTAGTATGTATGAGTAGTATGTACAGATCAGTAGTATGTATGAGTAGTATGTACAGATCAGTAGTATGTATGAGTAGTATGTATGGGTGTAATAGTG
The DNA here is from genome assembly GCA_026779585.1 of Mormyrus proboscirostris. NCBI lineage: Eukaryota > Metazoa > Chordata > Actinopteri > Osteoglossiformes > Mormyridae > Mormyrus > Mormyrus proboscirostris. Next base: position 27,290,440 of record JAODKF010000116.1, on the reverse strand, counting down.
AAGCCTAACAAACCTGCTGCTTGTTAGATGTAAACTGCAGGGTGTTTTTTACAACCTAACAGTTTTAGCAATTAAAAGTAAAATTTCTTGTGGATGTATATTTAATTGAATGAATGAAACTAGGAAAGAAAAATTATGTTTTTGAGTCACAACAGCGCTAGATCCTGATCACATATGTGTGAACTGAGCAGGTTCTCGTATTTGGCTGGGATTCCGCTGTGTGTCCTGGGGTTGGAGCCTGTTAGCTAGAGCTTCTAAATGACCTGTTTGTGTGGGTTTGAGGGCATGTGTCAGGCTGCATTTGCCCATTTCCCAGCAGTGAGTGCACTGGCAGCTCCCATTGCTGAGCTCTCCACCGTCATTTGGTGTCTCTTTGTACAGGACTTAGTGGCTAAAAGAGGCTACTCAACAAGAGAAGGAGAAGAAAAACTCATAGTGACTGTCCATCCAGAGACTGTCTCACAAACTGTCCATCCAGATACTGTCTCACAGACTGTCCATCCAGATACTGTCTCACAGACTGTCCATCCAGATACTGTCTCATAGGCTGCCCATCCAGAGCTTGTCTGTAGAAAGTGTTTCTCTTTCCATCTCTTATACCACTGAATTACAATGTAATTGTTTTGAAGTGAAATATATATTATTTTTGTCTATGTAGTTTATGTTACTTTGGTTAAAAGCATTTAAAAAAATAACTGAAAACAAAATAACTTAATTCAACAACATGTTCAAGTTAAGCTTAGAGACAGCAGTATTGCTCATCTCTTGAAAAACAAAAAGACTAAATATTAATCAAAAATGTATTTAAATACAGAAACGAATTTGTGTAATTCTTGAATTTGTCATGCACTAATTAATTAATAAGTGGATAACTTTCTTGCTTAAACACAAGCAGCCTTTCTTACTGTAAGCCCTTGAGCCCCTAAGCTCCAGCTGCTGCAGGGAATGACTGCTTATTCAGAGAAAAGGATGTTGCTTTCGATAAAAGCGTCCGACAAATAAAGTACAGTAAAAAGAAGAGAAATCTATGGTATATTTCATTGTTTTATTGCACAATTTGGGGAAATCGTGAAATTATGTTCTGACCCACTTGGTTTCTCGGGGGAGATCAAATTAGTAACATAAGAAAATACAACAAATGCAGGGGCTTGTAACAGTTAATAATAATAATAATAATAATAATAATAATAATAATAATAATAATAATAACAACAATAATAATAATAATAATAAATAGGTTTGTTTCCCGGCATAACCTGACGTAATGGTGTGGCGTTTGCTTGGGTAATATTTCCTGGTCGCCATTCAGGCCTATTTGTTTTTAAGAAGTAACAATGTCACTGACATCATTGCCGTAGAAAGATGCTCATTTTATTTTCGGAGCTACATGATAGATTATCTGATAAATTAACATACTCAGCAGACTCAGTCGAAAGACCCCGATGGACTAGTCTGCCTTGTGATTGTGTCAAAATTCAGTCCAAAAAATTGACTTAGCCACAGACAAGTACACTGAATTAAAAGGATAGTATGGTAATCAATCTGTTATTACAGGGAGTTTCACTTGGCGAGCGGCGTTAGGTTTTAAGAACAATTTAAATTCTGCATAGGTTATATTTTGTCTCATGAACACCAATTTCGACTTAGAAATTAATGAAGACAATAATACAGAGAACTACAGAAAATAAAGATTTTCCCCAGGTCTACACACCTCTGCGCTACGTTTTTGGACGTAGCACGACGATGTAGGATGCTTATTCAGCGGTGTGCATAAACTAGCGGAAAAACACATTTCCCGGGATGATTATTCTCGGCTGGTGATGGTACTGTGTACGCGAAGCAGTGTGTTTCTGTTGTTTTTACAGTACATGTATGAAATACAGCATAAGCCATAATAAAGAATAAGCCAGATAAAGCAATAACGTTTAATTCCATTGTTTATCTACAAATGTCGACGGATCACATAAGCGAATTCACTCTCAGGTAATTTTTGGATATTTTGAGCTGCAAAATTCCCAAATAGACTCTATAATAGGGAAGGGATATCTATGATATATACTTACAATAATGAATTATATCCATATTCCGTTTTTATTTTTTATGTATATAGCGCGACCTTGCATAGGACAAGCGAGTATAGAAAACTCTTGATGGATTTCGCGTTAATCTGAGATTGGGGTACAACCCGACAACATATAAATATTTACATAGCTCAAACATTTATAAAACGTATAATGTTATATTGTCCTTCTATGCTTCACAAGTTATAGCGCCGTTTACAAATGAATGTCCTTTTCATTTTAAAAGATGTAAAAATGAATTATATCTTGGCAATTGCTCCGATTACATGTACGTGTCTGTAAAAATGAGCTCTGACAATTGCTTGGCGGATTAATTTGTCCAAAAAAACTTCAGACTTTCCTCGCACTCTGCAGCAGACTGCATGTAGTGAGTAAATTTATGAGCACGGGCATTCCATGGAGAGACTAGCCAATGGCGGTAGGGTACAGCGGCGATTGGCCAGCTAGAGGTCACTTCCAAGCCAATGACTCCGCCCCTGTACACATGATATGGAATCTACTGGCGCCAGCTCTGACAGTTTGTACAGCTGCATGTCGCTAAAGACTTCTTCAGTGTACTGTTACTTGATTGGCCGACGACACAGTTCCAAACCTGAAAATCAGTAAATAAAATAAACAATAGTATTTTGCAAACTTCGTTGAAAACCTGCGATTTCCTAATTACCGCACTAAATCTACAGTCCCCACCTTGGCACGGATTATCACAAGAATTGACTGAGAAAAAAGGGCAAGGTATGGGTATATTTGTTGTTGTGTGTGTGTATATATATATATATATATATATATATATATCGGCTTTCATCGCACCGATATGGTTAGCGTGCGATGTGGAACAACTGCTTACTTTATGTAGTTTGTTCGGGGGCGTGGGGGGAAGTACTAACTCCGCATCTCTTACGTTAACCGAGGGCTAAACGTGTCTTGGGATCAAGTATCTCCTCATATACAAATACGTGTACTAATCGTTATTGTATCTCTGAATTGTGTTGAATGTTTTGTCAATATCGTTTAATTTTACTTACAGGTATCCAGTGTCAGCTTCGTCCCCATGCTTATCTGACAAACAGATTGCTTCGGACTCCGTCTTCATGAAAACAACTTAGGTGGAAGCAGCAAAATAATAAAACACGTACTTCTCTGGAACAATTTAATCGCATTTCTTCAAGTCAAGGGGAGTGTGATTAGAGCACCAAACAAAGCCACAGATTTCAAATTGAACGAAAACATCTAGGAGAAACGACTCCACTGGGGGAAACGTGCAGGAAAGAAGTTGTGGAGATGGATGTCGCAGCGGATCAGCCTCGATGGATGGCCCATCACCATGCTGTACTGAACGGCCAGCACCCAGACTCTCACCACCCTGGCCTGACACACAACTACATGGAACCAGCGCAGCTGTTGCCGCCGGATGAAGTAGACGTTTTCTTCAACCACCTGGACTCGCAAGGAAACCCCTACTACCATAACTCCGCTCGGGCAAGAGTTTCTTACAGCCAAGCTCACGGTAATGAGGAATACCTTAAAAATATATAACTATTCGTGTTTTAATAATTCTTTTCGATATAATTACTGTTTACAGAGAACTACTAAGATTCTTGTCGGTGAATAAGGAAATAACGTCCCGTTAAAGTTTAATTCACACTTTATGTTCTAGAAAATTAAATTAGAAATTATATTGGATGCTACCTGGCGAAGCGCTGTTTTAAGGATGTAGGGAAAGTAACATAACGTAGGCAACGACTTTATTGCTCAGACTTTTTTCTTTCTCGGAAAAAGACAATTGAGAAAGAAAACTTCCATACGACAAAGCGTAGGAAATAGGAAGTGCAAGGCATTTAACCCCGCCAGTACTTCCCGGATATGAAAAAAACGTAAATCGTTAAAATATTGGGCTAACTATTTGTCATGGATTTGGTGTTACAATTCCAGGTGGACAGTGTCCCCACAGGGTTAGTATTCTGTGATTCGATATATTTCACTTTCAAGGTGCTAAGAAGTTTATCGTTTATCTAGGATAGCAGTATTTAGTCCAAATCAGATGCATACTGAGTATCTAATTTGCGATTCACTTACACTGCTACTCAAATTGAGTATTTGATACGTTTGTAAAGAGGATATGTTTAATAAGGTTACCGCATGTAAATCAATTAGTAAAGAGAACGGGAATAATACTCCTCAAATAGTATTTAAAATAATATGACTATGCCCTGGTTTATTTTTTGCCAAATCGGATAATTTATTTATGGGAAAACTGTGTTTTTCACAACAGGTGTGAAAAGTGTTCCTAAGTGTTTCTAACAAGGCTGCAACTTATATCTTTTTTTAACTTTACGATCCATATACTAATACATTTATAATTGTATAATGTTAAGATGCATTTTTATAATTTATTTAATTATATATTTATTAGTAAAATAAAATGTTTCTTTTAGCTCGCCTCACAGGGAGCCAGGTCTGCCGACCGCACCTCATTCACAGCCCAGGCATTCCGTGGCTCGACAGTGGCAAGGCCGCCCTCTCCGCTCACCACCACAACGCATGGGCAGTCAGCCACTTCAGCAAACCAGGGCTTCATCCCAGTTCTGCTGCTCCGGGCGGCCTCTCCGCCGTGTATCCGTGCAGCAGCTCTTCAAACACCGCCTCTGTGTCTTCACTTACTCCGGCATCCCACTCCAGCCCACACATCTACAGTTTTCCTCCAACCCCTCCTAAGGACGTCTCGCCGGACCCAGGAACTGCGTCTCCCTCCTCCGCCAACAGAATGGACGAAAAGGACTCCATCAAGTACCAGGTGTCCTTAGCGGACGGTATGAAGATGGAAGGAACCAGTCCGCTTCGGAGCAGCTTGGCGACGATGAATTCGCAGACCTCTTCTACTCATCACCCGATCCCGACCTATCCTGCATACCCGTTGCCGACGGCACACGACTACGGCAGCAGTCTCTTCCATCCTGGCAGTCTGCTTGGTGGATCCTCGCATAGCTTTACTCCGAAGGGTAAAAGCAAAACTCGGTCCTGCTCAGGTGAGTTTCATACTAACTGCCTATTTACGCAAAAATGAATGCGTCACATTTTACAGAATTTTATACGAATATCCTCTCAATATTAGGGATTGAATTTACACAGTATCACACTGATATTAAGTTTAAAATACCATGTGGACTGCATTGGTACCTCCAACTACTGTTCTTGACTGATTGAACACCGTTTGACATCGCTAGCAAACGAAAGTTGAAGCAAAAAATGTAATTGCTACAGCTGATTTTTGAAAAACTGTGAGAACTGCTGTCACATTCCATCGAAATCAAATTTAGAAACAGGGTCCTTTAGTGGGAATGAAAACAAACAGTTATGCCGAAAGAGAAATTAAGAGGAGCAAAACAATAATCGATCTGCTAGAGTCATGCACAGCAAAGTAACGAGAAAGTCCGAAAATGTATTAAAATACACGCTGTTTTAGCATTTGCAGCTACAGGGCTAAAAGCAAATGTGAGTAAAATTTCAGAACGGTGGAGCGTGGCGTAGTATAGCGGACTAATATTTAGAAACCTGGCAGAACCACACAAATGTCATACACACAATATATTTCAGAAAATATTTCCAACATGTTCAGAGCAGTAGACAGAATTATTTCTAATTTTTAAACCATTAAAACACCAACTGCGTTAAATGATCCCTCCCCTTTTCAGTTAATATCTTTTCTCTTTGTCAAGCAACTTGTGCTTCCTAGACCCGTTTGCGACTTGGCCGCTTATTTTTAATTGTCAGAAAGTATGCAATAATGTATTTTAAAAAGTAAAAACAAAGTACATACAATTATATACAAGTACATACAGCCTACTCAAACTAAATGTAATTATTACAGATGCATATTATAAGTCAACGGGATTTATTTAAACATTTAACATTTCATCCACAATGAAACTATGCAACTAAATCCGTAAGTAAAGCCGCATTTGGATGTATTTTCCTTTGTTCAGTTATAAATGACACTCCGTTCAATCTGTCTTTCTAACAAGTGTCGGAGGGCGCAGCGGTAATGTTCTCTACTTTGGTTATCTTATCTCTAACAAGTTGTCAGAGTTTCAGTAGCTCTAATCAAAGCTGATTCCTATTCCCACCGCAGGTAAACACAACACACGCTTATTTGAAGAGCCGCTTAAAGGAAGTTGTACACAAACAAAACTAATCGACAACCACAAATATGTAAATGCGCCAGTTCATTCTCAAATAAGTATTCCTGTAAAGAGGCACCTTTTTAAGCGTAACACAACAATTCACAATCAACCTCCGCAAAACGCCATCGGACGCAGTTACACGCATAACTGCATACCTTGCCTTAGAAGCTAGACATATTAACGCAAAATACATGCTTCATATGTTGAATACATTTTTACTTGTTAATTTCCCATCTGGGATGATAAGAGTCACCATTTTAATAATTTTTCTGCAAACACACACACACTTATACCAAAGTACAAGCGTATTAAGATTGGCGGCTGGATTTAAGATGACATTAAAATTTACAGAACACTGATAGATTTCGGGCACGCACACATCGGTTCAATTATCAATATGATTCCTTTTCCAGTAATTTACAGAACGATTTATAATGCTGTAAAAATCCCGTGGGGAACAATAAACGCCTATCGTGCCCACGTAAATTATTACAAGGAAACACTCAAGACACAACTTTTTCTTCTGCTTCCTCTCTACTGCGTGGTGGTAGAACACGTCCACCTCTTCCCCCTACGAACCCATTGATTATAAGCCTATTTCAAATAATCACTATTCATTATTATTTAATTAAACGAATAAAACAATCTTATTAAAATACCAGGGTGCATAATTCCGGAAGGCAGCAAAATTATTCATGACCGTCTATTCGGAGTTGATTTGTTGTTGTTTTCCTTTAGGTCGAAAACGAAAGTGTGGTATATTTAATTTTTTGTAAACAATACTTCTTTTGCCATAAATACATTCTGCAGGAATTCTCCACAGATAATATTAATTTTTAAAATAGAGTTTTTTTTCTGTGATATGCTGCACATGTTTTATCTGAAGCTCATCAGCTGCAAAAAAATAAAACCTTATATAAATGTTTGGTCTTCATTAACTGCCACTGCACTGCGGGAAAAGATGGCTACAATACAAATATGATGCAGCCTCTCTAAGAATTAATGTAATATGGGCGCCTGCAGAGATACATCATTTATCAGAATTTAGTTTACTGCAAAAAAAGAAAAAAAGACTAATAAAAATAAAAATAAGACAGGTGCCTTTGTAAGTGTCACACAAATGTAGGGCTGCCAGCTGTGTTCTTGGCTGTGGAACTTCTTAACTGATAGATTAATTAAGCGCCCGATCCCCCAGGTCCAGTACAATTTGCCAGTTCGCCACAAAGCACTGCTTCGCAGGCCGTAAGACCCCGAGTTGAGTGTCAGTAACTTGTTAGGCTGTCCTGTAGAATGCAGGGTAGCATTAGTGCGGCAGTCATAACATACATACATACCTTACTGGCACTTCCTGTTTGATTAGCACTCACCCAGGCTGCATTCCCATAGGGCTGCCTTCTTTCCCCTGGCCGGCCCTTGACTCACAAAGCAGGGCATGAGCAATTACCCAGTTTCGTTTTCATTTTATGTGACTCTCATGCACTGGAGTTTATTTGATTGCTGCGTTCTCCTTACTACACTTAGAAATGTGGTACAGAGAGCAAGAAATACAGAAAATACTATCTGGCCATGTACCTCTGAGTGTTCTTTACTGTCACTGACTCAGGGAGAACTTGGTGAATGTCTTGTTAAAAAAAATCACAAGAATTAGCTTCAGGTAAAGTGGATGGACATTTGCTTCTAGGGCTCAGATCTGATTGGTCTTTTGTGTAGGTAAAATTCTATTGGTAGTAGTCACAGAAAACGTATTGTCCTGTGAGCCAGAGCTGGGTCTAAATTCAATCTCATGACAAACAGCATAAATACAAATCACAGGGCATATCTTGCAGACCTCCTTAATTTTTATATATAAAGTTATTGCCGCCCCAACTGGACACCAGGATAGCTGGTGATTTTCCCAAAATCATCCTTGTGTGTTGGTGTCCTTATCCTTCCCACCTCCTCCACACCGTTGTTAAAAGAGCACAAGTAACTGCACACCTTTTTACAAACATCCGCCACTGCAACATTTTCCCTTAATTGTCTTTGTCAGCAGAGGAATAAGCAATTTTTAAAGCAGTGAAAGGAGGTAGGAATGCAAGCCAGGTAGTATTTTTAACACGGCATTATGACATCGACATGACATTGACGTAAGCCTAGGAAATATTGGTGTGACAAAAGGTATTTTTGGTGTTGATAAATGCACAGGCCTCTTGTTATCAAATGAACTAAATTAAATCAAATGCACTTTTTAGTTGCAGACTTGTTAGTGAAGAAAGGGAGTTTGAAAAAGACTCCCAGCATACGGTTCTGGGGACGTTAATGATGAGTGTGGATTTGCGTGCTACTGTTTGTTTTTATAAATTCCCCGCCTGCTCTTCTTTCCACCTGCATGCTGCTCAGAGGGGCGTGAATGTGTCAACTGCGGGGCCACCTCCACACCCCTGTGGCGACGGGACGGCACTGGGCACTACCTCTGCAATGCCTGCGGCCTTTACCACAAGATGAACGGACAGAACCGGCCCCTCATCAAACCCAAACGCAGACTGGTGAGTTAGAGACACTACACCTCTCACAATAGGGTGAATAGCAGCGTAAAATGGAAACCATAAACACAATTTCAGGAAAGTTGTATTTTCTCAATCAGCTTCCTAGAATTGTGCTGCACGCTCACCCTAGTGATCCCTCACACAGACCATTACTGCGCCACCACCGCTGGCTTTGTTAGCACAACAAATATTGCTGCTACACCTGATAATGCCACTGATACCAGTACCAGCGCTGGTGTAGTTATATTTAATAAAACTTACCCAGGAAGACTGCAGGGTATGCGAATGCATCGCTCTAATTAGCTCTCCCTGCTTGCTTCAAATAATCAAGAGTAGGACCTACAGTCTGAGGCAGGATATCTTTACTGATCAATGAAAAAAAAATTAAGAATATTCAAAATTTGTTATTGTCATTATTATTACTCTTACAAATATTTAAGATAAGGATTACAAAGGATTAAAACATTTAATATTTATTACGTATCAAAAGTTAATCAAGTCAGCTTTCATCACAAGGAAAATGATATCAGATAAAAAAATAGATAATCAAAAAGTAAGCTTGATTTTTTAATTTATGCATTTATTTCAAATAATTATTTGCATAAACCATAAATGCTATAATTTAGATATTTGTTAAATATTCAAAACGAACATGAATGTTTTATTTGATTTTATCCTTTCCTGAACACCAAACCCTAATAATTTTTGGAAACAATTTCAGATGATTTATTTATTCACCGCAAATCATTTTATATTTATGAATGCTGACATAAGAAATTCAGAACTTATATGCATACTAACAATAGAACTGTGTTAATATAAAATAACAGCTATTATATAACAATTGATTGGGTTCCTTGATTATAGCGTATGTGAATGCGTCCGCAAATTTTTATATGTATATCTATGATGTAGTACGAAACTGTGGAGAAACGCGAATGTTATTCAGATATTTATAAGTGCTGACTAAAATCCATTCGTAACGGTTTATTAATCGAATTATAACTTGATTCGCCAGATCAAATTTTACATAGGAAAATTATTAAATCTTAAGATATAGGCCTACATAGTTTCTCAAAATAGATTAGATTCCACCTAACAAAGTAAAATAAATATTTTCAGGGTCTGGATCAGACCACTGCATATTTCAAATGTTATAAAATTGGGGAAAGAAAAACAGAATTAATACAATTTTATTCGTTGAGTATTCGGTCTGAAGCAGGTTTAATTCAAGAAAACAGAACAGACGCAAGAAAATTAGAAAGTAACAACGCTGCACATCATCATCATCAACAACAACAACAATAATAATAATAATAATAATAATAATAAAACATAGATCAAGTATATCCACAATTTCTTTATTTTTGTCTCTGTCCATTTTCAAAATGTCCATGGTTTTTCCATAGAGTATGTCACCACTGCTGTGTATTTTTACAGCTCACATATTTTCAGTGCTAGTCCAAAGGCCATCCAGTTGTTTCCTATCCGGATATCTGCCCGGGACCGATAAGGAAGCGGGGCTCACGCGTGTTTCCGTTTGTAGCTAGACGCGCTGAGTTTTCTACGGGCCGGCTTGGCAGCCTCGGACACACACAGTAAAGCGATTAGCACAGCGCTGTAGGATCCAGTTATGTGTTAAGAAAGAAGGCGAAGCACGGAGGCGGGCCGCTCTGAGGGAATTGGAAATAAATGGATTTATGTTCTGGCCCCATTGTTTGTCAAGGTTGGTATGCAGTCATGCACCCTGCTAGACTGTGTTTAACGTTTCTGTTATACAGAAACTAACCACTGGGACGCCGCTTTTAACGCACATGTCTGATGTTCACATGAAACACCAGTTTGGTTAAGCGTATAAATTGACCAGTTACGAATACGACGCAGGTTAGTGTGATAAAGGAATTGTAACTACCAGCCTCACTCTATCAGGCTACCAAATTTGTTATTGATTCTCATTTTATGTCACAGAAACCTACAAATATAGCATATAAACGAAATCTATCAATACAGGCCTATCTCTGGATATCACAGCAAGTCGCTCATATAAATTTATAGATCAGGCAAGTAGAAGCAAAATGTAAATACCACTGTCTGTAAGCTTACCTTCATGGTACCATTTGTACCGTGTGAGATGGGGCCAAAAGTCGTAGTTAGTAATTGGATTCACGTTGTTGGGGCCGCGGAAAACAAAGCGTGCGGGGATAATATGCATTACATAGAACGACATTTCTAAATGCGATTTACTGTAATAAAAGTGGGTTTACTACACTGCATATATGGACCGATGTAATTTGATTATTCATGCATATTTCCTTAATGATTTATTTTCATCTGGTATGTTTTTCGGACAGTCTACACGCACTTCCCATGCCTGCGTTTATTACATCTCGTTTAAGTGTAGCCTATGTATTTTTCCCCAGTCCGCCGCTAGACGAGCTGGCACCTGCTGCGCTAACTGCCAGACTACCACCACTACGCTGTGGCGACGCAACGCAAACGGCGACCCGGTGTGCAACGCCTGCGGCCTCTACTACAAACTGCACAACGTGAGTACTGCTAATATCACACTGTGGCGAGCGGGTGAAGTGGGTGGACGGCTTGTATTCATTAAGGCGAGGAATGGGAGACTGGGACGCACAGGCTGCTTACCATGTCAAACGTTGGCCGTTGGTCTTCTTTCTTCATGCCTTTTTGTCTCCATGTGAGGGGTTATTCCTCTGAGACGCGGGAGGGTGGGACTGTCATTCAAGAGGCGGCGTCTGTTATACTAATGCCAATGCATTAAAAGTAGCCCTTTTCAAATTTAGCGTGGCTTCTATCACTATGTATTATTAAAAGACCGTGTGCTTTTCCCCAGCACAGACAAAAGTACTTAAAGATTTTTATTACCATTATCCCCAAACAGCTGAACCAATAGCTGTTTGAATGCTGAACATCTGTAAAAAATAGCTTTAAATAAAAACAATACATCTCCTGACAAAAGCTCAATATAATTTAAATGTAAAACGCTGATAAATACAAAGGCTGTAATTATATCCTATGTTGCTCCAGTATCAGTTTTAACTGAGTGTTGTAAGAAATGTTTGCACAACACAGCGTTCCATGGTTATAATGAACAAAAAATGCATGTAGGCGAAAGTTTGGCAGAATTAAAGACATCAAGCACATGGCATTGAATAAGAGTGAATAAGAACCAAAGAGAACTGAGTAAGAGTGAATAAGAACCAAAGAGAACTGAATAGGAGTGTATAAGAACCAAAGAGAACCGAATAAGAACCAAAGAGAACCGATTGTCCGGGATTATTTAATACGCCAGTGTGGGGAAAAAAATGCAACAAACAATGTCTCCTCAGTGTAACAGGTGTATTTCAGTTTGCTAACAGGTTGTGTCATGAGGTTTAAAACGCGCTGAACGTGTCAGTTTGTTCTGAATTTCGGAGGCACGGCCGCCGACCCCCGTGTGGCACGTCTCTGACATCGTCTCCCTCCTCCTCCGTGCAGGTCAACCGGCCTCTGACCATGAAGAAGGAGGGCATTCAAACCCGCAATCGCAAGATGTCCAATAAGTCCAAGAAGAGCAAGAAGGCCGGGGACGGCTTTGAGGAGCTCTCCAAGTGCATGCACGACAAAGGCTCCCCCTTCAGCGCCGCCGCCCTCGCCGGTCACATGACGCATATGGGCCACCTGCCGCCCTTCAGCCACTCCGGACACATGCTGCCCACCCCCACCCCCATTCACCCGTCGTTCGGCCACCCTCACCACTCCAGCATGGTCACAGCCATGGGCTGAGCCAAGCACAGCTCCAGCTGACAGTTCGACGGAGTGG
>JAODKF010000116.1:27249229-27263534 GCA_026779585.1 Mormyrus proboscirostris | reverse complement strand
TGAGTTTAATTGAAAAACAAAATATTTAATCTTTATGACACTTAAATATGATTTGCATAATAATTTGGAACATGGTGAGTGTAACATAACAGCGTCTCTCTCTAGCCTTGCACACTGTCACCGCAGACCAATGCATTGGCTGAATCTGAGTTTGTTTAAAAACGCGAAAATGCATTTCGAACCCCCGGGTTCAGCGTGACACATGCCATTACACCCCTGGGTCAGTTTCCCAGCAGCCTTTGCTCCCGCACATGACATCACGGGTCGCGCGGATGAAAGCGGAGCGTGTGGAGGCCGCGGGGTGCTGACACGGCCGCGGCTTTGGGGCCGAATCGGGGAAGAGAGGAGAACAAGGCCGAAATAAAGGAAAGCTGTTTGATTAGTTTCCTTGGCAGGCGGACAAAACCGCGTGGAATGCAGGCGGGCAGAGAAAGAGAAACAATTAAGGAGGAAAGGGGGGACGCAGGGGTTTGCTGCTGAGTAAGCCTGCAGTGCAGACCCCCCCCGCCTGAATCCTTTTGATCCTCCCCTCCTCTCTCTCCCTCTGTCTCTGTGAGCGCAGGAAGCCACCGCAAACCCGCTCCTCTGTGAACGAAACAAGGCTTCTTTCTCCTTCCCACTGGCATGCTGATCGGGAGGGCAACGTCGAGCGGCGGCCCCTCCCCTTTCCTCGCTGTCCCGTCCCGACCCGGCCCAATGCTCAGCACTGAGAACTGGGGGGGGTTAGCACAATGCACGCACTGTTCACCACTCTACAGACTGCCAGATCTGCAGGAGACGTCAATGCGGTAAAGGTCTGTTTGAGCAACTAGGCCTTTAGGTGAGTCAGATGAGGCAGGCACCTATATCTGTACTGCGAACCTTGCTCAGACTGGGAGGACAAACAGAAAGGTAGTTACACCTCCCTACACCTCCCTGCTCTGCATCCCTTGTCTCTTTCTAAACGAGGTGCAAAACAGAGTTTTGAGTACAACCTCAAACCATAACCATCAACGTACAGTGTGTGTCACGGTGTCTTGACTTGGGGTTTATTGCTTGACCGTCACCTGTAGGCACACAGATAAACGAAGTGAAACAGAGATGCAGAGATATAGACGGTGCCCACCTACGCACATGCCCCGTGGCATAGGCGCCCGCGGCTTGAGCGCCCAATGCGCATCAGTGGTCAAGCCAGCCACCTATGCAGGATCCGGGTAAATAATGTCTGGAAACTCCTCTCTCCAAGTCCCATGTAGCTTGTAAACCACAAAAAGACCCAGTGACACAAAGGAAACTCGGGTAACAGATTAACAAAATGCTGTGGAAGAGAGAGGCAGCTCATTTGCATCAGCAATACACATGTGGGAAAGTTTGCATTTGCAAGAAGTGTGATAAGAAATCATGCTTTTTCCCCAGCAGATACGAATTGAATAGGCTGCAGTAAAAAACTTTCAATTTAAAATAATTAAAATAATTTTCATTCAAAAATGTGTATAATTTTACCTTAAGTTAAATACAAAATAGTACATATAAAGAAACAAAAACAAAAAACTAAATATAACATATACATATAAACCAAAAAAAACATGTTGCTATCAACCCTATAGACAATCCTGTAACCAATCAGAATCATCCAACACGCAGACTGCAGGAGTGTGCAGACCAAAGTGTTTTCGCCGCCTGAAATCGAGCTTGTCTGTTTAGTTTTGAGGGGGGGGGGCATTGATACTGCTTAGACTTTGTCTATGTGGTTGGGTCTAGGTTAAGAGAAGGGCGTCCGAATGCATATCTGGTGTGAGTACCTGTGAACGATTCATTCTGCTACAAAAGTGTTTTTACCAGATTTAGCATATATGCAGAGCCTTTGTGGGACAGTCTCTGTGTGATCATACGTCGGTATGTTTTCTAGTGAGCGGGGTTGTGCGTCTCAGTGAGTGCGCAGTGGGTCCACCCGGAGCACACAGCCTACATTGTCCCCCTGAGCTCCTCCCACAATGCACTCTAGCCCCAACAAATGCTGTCAAGCCCATTTGCACAGTGTGCCCTCACCTGCCCCGCAGTCAGCCTCACCCTGGCCTGTGCCTGTGGGCCCGTGGCCGCCCCCTCCGCTGCGGGAGGAGCGGCAGGAAGGGCACCTTCACACCCTGATTAAAATGGACGCCGCGTCGAGGGCAGCGGGAAGGCCGCTGCGCAGTGACGGGCCACCCCAACTCCTGGTAGCCCTAAGCCAGGGGGTGCTGCTGAAAAACTCCAGGCTTGATTCAGCACCTGTCTCCACAAATTAGTGCATCTAAGCCTCGAGCGTTAGGCCTCAGCTTTCGCAAAGGAAAATGCCAGTCCTCTGCTGGCCCAGGAGGATGGGCTCCCCCTTTCAGTCTGGTTCTTCCCAAGGTGTTTTCCTACTAGGGAGTTTTTCTTGCCACTATCACCTCCAGCTAGTTAGAAGGGGTTTGGGTGGCGATAATGCAAAACACTTGTAATGCTGTGACAATGTGCTATACAAAAATAAACTGGAATTGAATTTAACTGAATTGAACTGAACTGAAGTGAATGTTAACGCGTGTCCAGAATGTTGAGTGTCCTTTCAAAGGCATGGTGTGTCATTGTGGACAGTGGTGGCTTAATGGTTAGGGAAGTGTGACTGTAAGATTGCAGGTTCAAATCCCCAACCAGCAAGGCACCACTGAGGTACCCTGAGCAAGGTACCGCCCCCAGGCACTGCTCCCCGGGCGCTGAATTAGCTGCCCTCTGCTGGGTCATACTGCCCCAAATGGGAGGATGCATTTCGTTGTTGTGTGTCAACAATGACAGTTAATCACTGAATTCTAATGTGTCCTGGAGCCCCTGTTAAGCAGTTGGGCTTTTCCCTTTGAACAGTCAGAAGAAAGACATTACAAATGCAGAAATGAATTCTAGGAAAAATGACTAATTTTGACATCTCTATTTCTTCTTAGTGGAACAGCAACAAGTCTTTGACTTTAAACTGTAAGTGACTCTCATGTGTGGTAAGTGATAAGGGTGGACGGCCACGTCCTGCCTGGCAGTACCCCGAACTCTCCGAGGGTTTTCTCACTGTGCTCACGGAGGGCGCAGGCGCAGGGTGCTGGAGTATTCATCATCAATCCCACCATGGACTGCTCCAGCCGCACGCCAAATTGTTCATTGAAAACAAGTTGACTTTTTTAGATCAGCAGATGTTTGTTTTGAGAAGTAGAAGGACCATTTTCTTACTTGGGACCACAATGCTCCTTCTTCCTGCACGTTGAGGTACTCTGACGATGGCGTGCCGGTGAGTGACCCCTCCCAGCCTGCTCCCTTTGCTTTTAGCTGTTTACTTATCCATTGTAGCCGACTCAGGACAGGCGGGTCTGCCTCATTAGCGCCAGCCCCCATTGTGTGCACGAGTGGACCCCCACACCCCCCCGCCAGATGCACAGACACTCACCTAAAGCTGTTCCACCAATTTCTATGACAGGAAGTGAGGCACACCGAGGATGCTGGGAGACTGGAAGCTAAGAGCTGGTACCATACGAGAAAGAGCGAGAGAAGGAGAAAGAAGTGAAATGAAAAAAAGCGGGTAAACGGCCAAGTGTTTCAAAATGTGTATAAATTAGAAAAAGGCCCCGGTCAGTTTATAGCAAAGACACAATATCAGGGTTACCATAATTTTGGTTTTCCAAGAAGAGGATTCTGGGAGCAGGACGCAAATAGAGGAGCAAATAGAGAAGCTACGGAATCATGGAATTCCGGCTGTGGAAAGGAAGTACCAACATGAAACAAGGTGAAAGCCCAGATACTACAGACAATTTTATGCACGAAAAACACAGTTTTAGGTCCAAAAACAAGAGGACAAGTTCAGAAAAAGTGCTTTTCAGCTGTACACATGTGTAAGGCCGCTCTGCATGACACATTTTAGAGGGCCCCTCTTCCCAAGAGCCATTTCAGCATCCAGTCAGACGATCAAAGGGCAAGAGGAGCGTGTGACGGAGCAAGTGACTGACACAGGCCACGTGTCCTGTGTTTACGTGGGGACTCCAGCCTCCTCCCCTGGATAATCCCATAATGATCTGCCACTGAGAGACAACTGCCAGAGATTTTATCCGGAAACCCCGAATGGTCGAAGGTGTGAATCAATCCAGGGCGTCTTCTGCTCTTACGTATGGTTTTTCAAAAGTGTCTCTGAGAACTCCTGAACATTGGGGGAGTGGGCCTGTATGGCGAAACGGCTTCCCCAATGGATTTATTAGGGAAGATAAATCTCTTTGTGACTTGGGGTGGAATAGAGGTCTGCCAAATTGGCTGAGGAACCCCACAATCTCTGGTCAAAACAGTGCAGACATAATCCCAGGGGTAAGGATGTAATACAACATAGAAAATGACAACATAGAAGTTGCTATTGCCAATGGTATAGTCATATTGCAGGCCAGAATAGCTCTTACATCTCTTTGTCTTCTGGTACGATATTGTACAGCCTTGTATATCTGTTCTTTTTTTACATGTAATATTAAACTGGATAAGTTGCAACCTCGTTAAGGGTACAGGTCATAATTTTCAGTTTACAGGACCATGACACTGTACTCAGAGCTCAGCCAGGCTGGCTGTGGCATGAAAAATGTGACTGCTTTCATATCTTAAGGATTCTGTGGGCAAGAAATGTTAAAATTTTACAGTGAAGTCCAAATGATAAGGGGGGTGTATATGTGCTCTGCTGCCAAAGGGCCGGTGGCTTGTTGTCGATGTCGTGTTCTTGTCCTGGCCACGTTCTCAGATGAACAGCATTCAGCTCAGTGAAATCTCGTACGCCTGTGTTGCGAGAGCGAAATCGACTGACTAAGCAGTCTGAGATGAAAGGGCCTGGTACTGACTGCCCGGCCACACAGCCCCCCCTCCCCCCCATGACTGTGTCACCAGCCTGCCTGCAGGGAGCCTCTGCAGCAAACATCAGCATGATTCGCTGTATGCAGGGATTCTAACGGGGGCACTTCAAAGGGGAGTTTTTCAGTCGGTGACACTGCGCGCCATGATAGTGTGCACTGGATCGTCGTGGAGTCATGGAGTCAGAGGGACAGTCTGCAGAGCTGGGAGGCAGGCAGACACACACACACACACACACACACACAGTTCATGTATTCATATCTGTCTGGTGACTCTCCATTCATTTCTATGGAAACAACCCTACTCCTGACTATAATAACCTTAACCAGCCCTAACCTTAACCATAAGTAACCAAACAAAATATGAAACTTTTGGCATTTTTAGTTTTTTGATTGCAGTCACAGAGTTTTATAAAATTGAGGCTATCCCTGTGGGGGTCTACAGCTGCAATGTCCATTACAGCCTTCCTCCACACAGTTAATACAGGTCAGGCATAATCATTAGTATACCATTGTGTAAATGGTCGAGTGAAGTTACAGAGTCAGCAGATCATGTAACTTAAGTCCTCCTGCTCCCCCTCTCAGCCCCCCCTCGCTCTCTCTCTCTCTCACACACAAATAGACGCACGCTCACCTTTCCAGGCCGAGTCTACAGGGTTTGTCAAAGGCTGAGAGACGGCCATCATGTGCCAAGCGGTAGCTCAGTGTCTTTCCTCTCTGACGGGATTAATGCATTCATATGGGATTACTTAGCAGGAACAATCTACAGCACAAGCCGCATTCGCAGGTGCAGGATCTAACATTGTCATTTCAGGTTTTTGGTTAAAGTGTCACCTGTATGTTTCGAAGGAAAATATGAACCAGGGGTCCTCTTCAGTGCTGATATTGTCAATTCATTCAAGGGCACATGCTGACTGACACAGGCAAGCGATTTATAATGGGAGTAATAAGGCAGATGGTTCGCCGTGATGCACACAGATGCAGGAAAGCAGCTCGCAGACGGACCCTCACTTCTGGAGGGCAGATCCCCATCCCGGTCCTGGCCTGCCGCTACCGGTTAAGTGGATTTGGATCGATGACAGGTGTCAGTTAAAACAGAAATGAATTCTTCATGGCTTACTAAATTATGGAGAACTCCTGGATGTGTCGGACAGTGGGGAAAAATGCCAGAACTGAGCAGGTTTCTCTGCCTGCCAGAATCCGTTCCAGACACAAGGATACAGGGACAAATCACACATACAGCACCTGGCCAACAGAGAGAGAGAGATTATCCTAACACTCTGTGAAAAAACACAATATGAAAAAGGGATACAAATAAACTGTCGTACAACCACAGACAAACACACACGCATGTGCATGAAAAGGGTCATTACTAAATTCTGACCCTGTGCTGCAAGCACTAAAACGTGTGTGCAAAACACACACCTTTCCACTTCGTTATTATCTGATTTCAAATTCTGCCCCAGTTAATGCTTCATATACTTTTACTAGGAAACACTGCCCAGCATTTACTGTAGTCAGTTCCTTGTTCTGTCATGTCTGCTGCATACCTCCTTCATAGATGGATTCTCTCTCTCTTCTTCCCTCTCTCTCCCCTCCTCTCTCTCCTTCCCCCCCTCTCTCTCTCCCTCTTTTTCTCCCTCTCTCTCTATCTCTCTCTCGGCCAGTTCACTCCTGCTCTCCCTTCTTCCCTTTTGTCTCCTCCCTCCACATTTCCCCTATTCTCTTCTTCCTTCCTTTCCCTTTCCCTCCTTTTCTTCCCTCTTTTTTTTGCCTTTCCTTTCTAGGTTTTGGCGATCTCCCAGTTTTGTAACCCAAATCTTCAGCAGTTCTGCCCTTTCTACAAAATTTAGGAAGCCATTAGCGACATCAAATCAGTACAGAGAGGGAGTCGGGTGAGCAGGAGGGGGGTACGGGGGGGCGGGGGCGGTATCGTGTTTCCCTGTGTTTTCATGCGTCCACTCCATTACTGTAATGTGCTGGGGCCCATTTAACTAATGCATAAAAGCACATTGATAGCCATAATATACAGCATTACACAATGAATTTGGGTTTTTGGGGGAGACAGCGAAGCAGCTCACACACACACACAGAAAATACAATAAGATGTCTAACCTCGTTATTCTGCACATTCTTCACCAGGAAGGGGGGGATTTAAAGGCACTTTCCACACCACTTCTAAATGAAAAGCTTTTCATTATGACCACCAGCCACAAGTGGAAGCATTTTTGTTGAGTTCCATAATCTGCCTTAACCTGCTTGTCTCAGATTTGCCTCTTTCTTCTTTTGTCAAGTTCAATGTGGAAAAAAAATGCACTGTACTAATAGTTTCCAATTGCACTGAACTATTACTAATTTACTAATAGCTTCCAATTGCACTGAACTCAAACTGTTCAGATTACACTTACACAGATGTTATCCAATGATCCATAGCACCTCAAGAGGCTCTATTGTAAATACATGTTAGGAAGATGTGCATGTATTCTGATAATTACCGGAGATAACAGAAACCTGCCGGAGGATGCAGAGAGCCAACGGATAAATACACACACAGTGACAGATGGCGAGCTTCACAGAGACTGATAAAAATATACTGAAAAGAAAAACAGAAAGACATGGACATTGTGACAAAATGTTTAATGACAGAAGGAAGGAAAGAATTCAATAGAAATTGAAATTGTTTGGCAACAAATATAAGCATAATCTAATAAACCACAAGGTGCACATATTTATCTTCCCTCCTGTACTTTCAAATTTGATATGGCAAAGATGATGTTGCAAATTCGAACTGGCCAGTACTGCATGGCCTTAGTCTAGGTTCACAGAGTGCAGCAATCATTGCAGACGCAACTCTCGCAGCAATTAAGTTTAAATGTAAGGAAGTTTAGGTATTTGTTTCCCCTGCAGAGTGTATCAGATGTACAGAGTAACAGCTCTGCTTTAAGAGGGTTAGGCTGTGAGCGCACAGGGGCATGTACTCAAGCCAATTAACATAAGAGTGTGTGAGGACACACTTTGACTATTTGTCCAGCGCTGAGTGCCTGTCTAAAATTCGCAGAGGAGATTTACTTAAGAACATGCAGTAACAACAAATTAATGTAAAAAAAAAAATACATCGGGGTCAGAAGTACCATACTGAAACGAAGTAACACATTAGTTTAAACTCTGGTTCTTAAATGATTAGGAAACTGGCATCAATCACTTGATGATATATTAGTAAATATAAATATTCACTTGGGGTGACATGGTGGTGCAGTGGTTAGCACTGTTGCCTCACACCTCTAGGTTTCCCCCCACAGTCCAAAGACATGCTGAAACTAATTGGAGTTAATAAATTAAGTTAATAAATTGCCTGTAGGTGTGCATGTGTAAGTGAGTGGCGTGTGAGTGTGCCCTACGATGGGCTGGCCCCCCGTCCAGGGTTGTTCCCTGCCTCGTCCCCTTTGCTTCTGGGATAGGCTCCGGACCCCCTGCAACCCAATAGGATAAAGCGGGTTGGAAAATGAATGAATGAATATTCACTTATAATCAAATTTAGAATTATCTTACATAGACATTTTACACCTGAGCCTATAAATGGTGAAATGCAACTCGTTTCTAAGCAGGGAAACTGACAAAAATTTTGGGCTCCAGGAAAGCACATTTTTTCAGGGCCCCTGAATGACAGGGGGCCTTGGAATAGTCCTAACTGCCCCTCCCCTTTTACGGAATCCCTGGTTATGGGTCAGTGTTATATATTTGCAAGCGATTTACAAGATGCTTTGTAAATACCAGCAGCAAGATATGATTGCAAAACATTTCTATGTTTGTTTGTGAATGAATGTTTCTATCTAATAATATATAATCAAATTATTAATATTTAGTTTATTAATAGTAAAGAAGCAGCCACATGCTAAAGTGTTACCCAAAACATGTCTGTGTACTGCTGTGTAGACCAAAATTTGAGTGTTAGTGTGACTCTACCTCGAGTATTTCAGATGTAATCTCAGGAGCTGCTGAGGGGTGGGGCACATCCCCTCTGACCTTTCCCCACCCCACTGGACCAATAACGACCCTTTGCTTGATCATCGGTGCACCTTTCCCCACCCCACTGGACCAATAACGACCCTTTGCATGATCATCGGTGCATGGGAATGAAGGGCAGTGCTACCTCTCAGCTCCAGTAACTTGGTCTCTTGAGAGAGGCAAATTATAACACCCTTAAAATGAGCCCAAGGCTTCAGCTCTCACACTTTACAGCTTGCTGGTCCTGCCCCAAAACCCTGATTGGCAGGAGGCTGTAGCTACCCCCATCCCACAGCCAAGCCAAGCTAAAGCCAGCCCAGCTCTGAGGCCCTGTCAGTCTAGACCTCCCACATCTCCCCACTCACATTAACCCAGCCAAGCCTTGAGAGCCTGGTGTACTGGCACATCTGACCCCCCCAGGCCTCATTCCCGCACTGTGTGCCTTTATTCATAAGCACCATGCTTGTGTTTTAGGTGCCCCCGGGGAACAGGGCTAGCCAAGCCACCCTTCAGCGTTCACAGATTGTTCCTCTCCGCCCCAAACTCATAACTCAGCTTCAAGCATGCTGTCAATATTACCCCCTGGAAAGAGCCCCCCACCCATTCTCCCAGGATTCCCCAAGGACACCGATGCCTCTGTCTCTAGCCAAGCCAAGCCTTTACGTGTCCCCCCGAAACGCCTCACACAATTCCCAGAGTGACAATAACATTGTGATGAGGCTGTCAGTCAGGTTCAATTGGTCCCACCTATTTGTTTATTCCACTGCAAGCAAAGCGCAGTTCCCATCATTACTGCTCTATCTGTGATCCCAGTATCTCCAGTGGCCTCCAGTTTCGGACGCCTTTACCAAGCTTTTCTTATTCCCATTGCTATCCTGTCCTGCTGAATTCACACCCCATTATGAATACATTCCATGGCTCCCTGACATCCCCCTGTCATTCAGACCTTTTTATCTACAACTCGACTATGTACTGTAGTTTACCCAGAATCCCATCTTTTCATCTATAAGCAACCATTCAAACAGCTGTATTACCGCGGCAAAGTCCTTCAATGCCTGCAACCTCCCTCCCAGCCCTGCCTCCATCCGATTGCCAATGACTAACAATCAGATACAGATTTAATTGTGCTCTTTAATTAATAATTACATTTATCATAGGGAAATCTGATGTTCTGAGGGGGTAAAGAGCTTGTTAATTTAATTATGGTTGTGCTAACAGATAATGGATGCTTTTAGCCACCAAGGTTATCTGTGTCTGTACCTTCTCTATCATTTGCCATAGATGTGGGTTGATTCCCAGCCCTAATTACACTCTTCCTTAGCCTCCCACCTCCTCAATTGAGGACTATCTGCTCTATTTCTGAAAACATCAGGAAGATTTAGAGGCAGCCCACCTGTCCATCCCATTGATCAGACAGCTACTGGTAAAGCGATTGAGAGCCTTCTCTCCCGGAGCAACTTTCTCATAAACTTTCTGCCATTCTTGCTAATTGAAGTTGAAGTAATTTTAAGAACCATCCAAAAACAAAAAAGAACCTGTGTGACTGAAAATGCAATAAAATAATTTAACATTTCAGGCACAGGGAAGATAAGAAGACCAATGGATTCAATTAGACCTTTAAACGGCATGTTATATGACATAGGAATTTTAATTGGAGATTTGCTTGTTTTCTCATACTGGGAGATTGAATTGAAAGGTATTTATGCTTATTAGGTTAAGCCCATGTGCTAATGCAATTCTCTAATGCTGCCATATTTATAAACATCCGTCCTCCAGTCCTAATTGGATTGTGTCATCTAGATAAGTCAGAAAGGACTGATCTTGCAGAGCCATAACATTCTCTCCTTGAGATATCAACAAAGGCTAATTTTCATTGTTCCCTTACTTGTGAAATGGATTCAGGACAGAGTTTTTTTCCCAGTGCTTCCTTTAATACTCTGCTACCCAGGGGTCATCTTCTGATTTCTATCCATCTTCTAGCTGCTAATTCTGGGCAGAGTAATGGGGATCAGGAGCCAGTCTCAAGCAGAATGGTTCACAACGCAATGGAAGATTCTGGATGCCGGTCTGTCACGGGGTACATACATGTACACACAACATGCACATATAAACACATACAAAAATAGGCATTTTCACAGGAAGTCAGACAGAGCGGCTCTCGGGGGGCATGAAACGACAGTGCTGCCTACCGAGCCCACAAGGGCTCTCCTTCGTTTTCCAGCCTTATATTTCTCATGACTTAATTCCACCATTCCCACAACCTGCTCAAAATAGCCAGCTAGATGATGGATGGATGGATAGATGGATGGATGTGTTAATTCCGCCTTATTCCTTCCCTCCCATTTTTGGTCCCTTGCGTATCGCTTATACGTCCCCTTTAGAGACTTATGTGTTGCCCCATTCGTTATCTGTTATGGGCTGTTTACATTCAAATGCACCAATGACAAGCGCTGGGGGAATACAGGCACAATAAAGACACTGAAATCAATACACAGGCCACATAATGCTGGTCTCTTGTGTGCGTATGGTAGGTGCAGGAATTCTAAAATGCAATCACACCAGCCGCTTCAGTGCAAGCAGCGCTACCACAGAGACACAGGCTGTTGGCCATTGTTTCTGTGCCTGAGAGTTTAAATTTTATCTGACAGCTCATGACTGAACTGGCTCAAGCCTTAAAAGTCCACTGTCCAAAAATGACAGGATGATGGTCATTCTCAGTCACCTGACCCAATGTAAATAAGCTGTGATTTGATCTGTCCTTGGTAAAAGAAAAAAAAACTGCCAAAAGTCAAAACCCATAGTGAAGTGTCTATATTCTTAGCTGGTGTCATTTGCATATGTGTCATAATTCTCAAAGCTTTCAAGCATGAATACCTCATGTTTCTTAATCATAAATTATGTCTATTATTCTGTGTTAGAATTCTGAAGTATATAGATATTATAGTACAGGATTCAAATCACAATATTCAAGACATTCACACCCCTGGAGTCTGACAATGTCTCATACTGCTGATGAACAGATTCAAAAATAATTACTCCCGTAAGCATCCATCCAGATCATCTATCCATCCATCCAGATCATCCATCCTTCCATCCATCCCCTAACCGCTCATCGCTAGGGACTCAGAGTCTGTCCCAGGCAGCGCAGAGCACCAGGCTGGGCTACATCCTGGACAGGATGCCAGGATCTGCATTGACAACTGTTACATCAACAGTTATAACACTGCACTAGTACTGGCAGCCATACATTATATGAATTGTAATGTTTAAGGTTTACTTAAGTGTCACTGCACTTACTGTGCCTTGTTTCAAGCAACTTGTCCTGAGCTTCAATGTTGGACTATCTTGTATTGCACTAATGCCTAATATCTATTTATTATTAACATGGCAGCATCCCCTGCACTTGTCACACATGTCCACTGAAACATCTTGAATTCTGAATCTCGAGGCTGACATAATTATATACAGAACTGAAAAAACTAAGGAATATAGAAACGGAAACCTTCTATTGGTGATGAGGGACAGGCTGTGTCTTTGAATCTGACCTTAGCATAAGGACCTAAAAGTCACATGATGCAGGCCGACAGATTAACAGTATACGGGGAAAAGGCCAGGCGGTCAGGCTGCTGTTCAGAGGAGGGGCTGGGATTGGAAAATTGGGATTTTTTTCTGTTATTGCAGAGTAATTACAGCACAGTCATTCTCTTTCATCTTTGTCCTTTTTAAGAATGTTTTTTGTCTAAGTAGCTCCTCACCTTCCCATGCTGGCGAAGCTGCTGTATATGGTTACTTTACTTTAGGTTTCTCTCACCTACTTCCTCCCTCTCTTTGTTCATTTTTAAATTGTGTCAAATCTTGGTATCGCTGCCGAAGCAAATCTGTACCGACACAAAGGACTCCTGACACCTTGTTACATTGCCTAAGTACTGCAGCTCTCTCTATGCCCAAGCAATATCAAATAACATAACAATGAATGCAATAACACTGGCGCTACCCGGTAAATACATTGTAAAGCGATACAGCTCTATATGCAAAACATTGTTGCAGTTTAACTGAACGGCAAGATAAGAAAGCAAATGTATTTGTTCACACACAAATTAGTTTGTAAGCCGTAATCACTCTCCTCATAACACTTCTGTGTCGTTGGGTCCCACAAGCAGTATCAGCGCGATAGCTGAGATGTCAACAATGATATCAAATATCGTTCATCTGAACAAATGAATAAATTAGTGCCACTTGATGGGATTTGAATAAGAGCTGCGTCACGCATTCATTGCCATTGCAGGGAGGGATGACAAGAGCGCAGAACCATGCACTGGGGCGTACATGTGCCGCAATTTGGATAATGAGTGGACGTGGCTCTGAAATGATTATGGTAAAGGCATGGAGCATGTCGAGACATAATCCCACAGATCATATCTTTCCTTCGTTTTGCATTTGATAACAACTGCATTACAGGTCATATACAGTCATAAAGGTTTAACTTTTCAGTTCTCATTTTACCCTGTCAGATCCCTTAATCATAAGATAACTCAGAATGGCCAGAAAAACAAACAGAAGTGATGTGCAGGTAGGTTCCATGTTGCTATGTAGTGCTGATGTCATCGATGTGACTCCTAGGGGAGGAGCCCCGCGACCTCTAGCTCAACTCTCAGACTGCCAGTCGATCCCGACCTTGGAGCGTCATACGTGCGACCTTATTCAGGCACGAGGGAAAAGGGAGGCCTTTCACTGGCAGAGCATCTCCGTTCCCATCTTTCGCTGTCACATGTAGCCTCGTCAGAAGGTCAGTTCTCCAGAAATAACCCTCTTAAAACATACATTTTATTTACCGTGTTAACGAAATTGCCCCAGGCAAGGAATGGGGGGATGGAGCACCGGGCAGAGGTATGCATCTCCTAATTCTTTTTCTGCTCAGCCAGAGGGACATTTTGGAAGCTTTTCCTTTTAACGTCCTTCTGCAGTTCAAACCCATAATTGCAGAGGATCCAATGCTGTAGTATTTAAGTGTTCTCTATTCATAGATGCAAGCACTGTCATTAACATGAAGCACCATGTTTGAGGAGAGTCACCATGTCTCTGTGTGAACAGAACAAAGTGTATCGGTCGCCAGGCTCTGATCCTAAAAGGCTGATGGCTGAAACCCTCCTTTGTGTCTCCCTGCATGGATAGCGGGCGACCCCGCACTCAGAGCGCCGACCTCTCCGTGTCCCCACTTTTTTCTTTTTTTTTGTCTTCCGTGTTACAAGGTTACAACAAAAATGAACGGAATGAATGAAAAGTAATTAGAATTTCCTTTTCAATTCCCCGTGTACCTGAAGTGGGAGATGTGAGCTCCAGAGCTCGGAGAGCTGGTTCCGTGGGGGCCATGTGAGATCTGGAGGCGCACATGTACCCTTTCACAGGCCGAAGCAGTCACGGGGGGGGGGGGGGCCCCAATAAACAGG
>JAODKF010000116.1:27236342-27246914 GCA_026779585.1 Mormyrus proboscirostris | reverse complement strand
AGCTAATACTGTTAGTGGCGTTGGTTGCTTCCAATGTTAGCTAACACCGTTAGTGGGGTTGGTTAATTCCAGTGTTAACTAATACTGTTAGTGGTGTTGGTTTCATCCTGTGTTAGCTAATACTGTTAATGGCGTTGGTTGCTTCCAATGATAGCTAATACCGTTAGCAGTTTTGGTTACTTCCTGTGTTAGTTAATACTGTTAGTGGTGTTGGTCACTTCCTGTGTTAGCTAATACTGTTAATGGTGTTGGTTACTCCCTGTGTTAGCTAATACTGTTAGTGGCGTTGGTTGCTTCCAATGATAGCTAATACCGTTAGCAGTTTTGGTCACTTCCTCTGTTAGCTAATACTGTTAGTGTGGTTGGTTAATTCCAGTGTTAGATAATACTGTTAGTGGGGTTGGTTCCTTCCTGTGTTAGCTAATACTGTTAGTGGTGTTGGTTCCTTCCTGTGTTAGCTAATACTGTTAGTGGTGTTGGTCACTTCCAGTGTTAGCTAATACTGTTGGTGGGGTTGGTTAATTCCAGTGTTAGCTACACAAATCACTATAAATACAGGTCAAGCAGCCTGGGGGATAGTGGGGTTAGGAGGGGGGTACGAAATAGAGAACCAGCATCAGTGATGAAGGGGAGTGAGTGAGGAGTGGGGGGAGAAGTGGGAACACTGAATGACACATAAGCAGGTGCACTATGAGAGGTGTTAAAGCAAAGGCAATTAAATAACCTTACCCAGAACAGAAAAGATGCTTTTGACTTTCTGTGGGTATATGGGTATAGCCTTGTTGGTTTGGGTCATAGTTTATTGATGCTTTCATCATTGTTGCAGTCCTGCCTATTTGCCGTCTTCAGAATTGTCATGTTTTGCTAGCTTGTGTAGTTATGCTAGCCTGCAAGCTATCAAGGTGTCTATACTTGCTTTTGCTAATGTTTCATTTCTCTATGCTGTTCTGCATCATCTTTTGCTTTTATAAGCACTGGAGACCTACATCCTTCCCCCAAGGGCATTGAAGCATTGAGTGCAGCTCCTCCAACTCAAGATGATCTGATCTCAAGGAAAAGGGATCTAGATGCTGGATCAGCTGCCTAGTGAAGGCAGAGGAGGCCCCCTGGGCACAGCACGGCCTCAGTCCAGCCTGCGCCAAACCGGAGGTGCTTCTCCCTCATCGCTCACGGCTGTCTTTTCATTCTCGGAAGACACCTGTCAAACCCAGCATTTTCTCTCTCTCTCTCTCTCTCTTTCCTGCTTTCTAGCCATTGTAAAGCGTAAGCACTGTGGCTTATTTGGAAGGGCAGGTCACCATAGAGGCTCTTCTGATGTAGACCTTTGATAAGGCTGCACTCCCAAATGAAACTGCATCAGCGATAAGACAGAGGAGGTGCTGAGAACGGGGGCAGAGAAGGCTACGTGTGGTGTGAATTGGGCGCTCACCTTTCCATCAAGCTGCTTTTTTTACCTTTCACTCTGTTTTTCTATTCGCACAAGAAGATTTGTGGACGCCGAACATCCCCTGTATGTCGCTTCCTCCTGTTTACCCAAAATTCTTCCTCGATTCCACTCAAAAGGGGTTCACCGCCTGCACTTCCATTCACCTTGCAGCCCCTAACCAAACAGCTCAAATGTTGATCACGGGCACGCGGAATGAGCCGGCACGTCACAGTCCCTGAACGGAATGTGCTCTAACTTGGCTTAACTTTTGACTAGCTAAGCGCTTACTTTTTGACAAAGTGGAAAGAGAGAGGGAGACTGGAAGGGAGAGGGAGACAGAGAGGGAGAGGTGACGCAGGAAGCCACTCTGCCCTCCATATTTGCTAATAGACTCCAGCAATCAGATCATTTCCAGTTTAAATGGGGCCTTGATGGCCACAGCCTACATTAACGGTGCTCGCTCTCCCAATCCGATTAGCCCGAGACAGTGACAGTTGCCAGCTAGAGAAGCAGGTACCCCCATCCCCAAGCCTACCCCCACCCTTCCTCCTACCCACCGACAGGTCCTCTTACTGTCATTTTGGGACACTAATTGGATTGGCCAGAAGCAGATGTCATTATTGTTAAGAGGTCAGGCACTTGATGTTTCCAAGTTGTTGGCAGTCATTTGCGCATATTAGCGGCTTCTGTTCAGAGCAAAGGTCACTGTGTAAACAAGGCACTTAGTGAAATTTCACGTGTGTGTGTGTGCCTCTTATTGGCTGACAACGCGCATTGCTGAGAGGGAGCTCAAACGTATGCAGATGTAGCTATGAAGCTATTAATGACTTTAAGTCTTTATGGATGATGACAATGAAGATGCAACGATGAAATGAAAGGCAGCAAGAGACAATTAATAGTATCAGAGGCAAAGTTCAGCAAAGAACAAGCAGATAACAAAAGATCTAGAAGGATGAAATAAATATCACTGTGATGAGTCGGAGAGCAGGCAGAAATATTGCCCTGATGATGACATGGTTGCTCTGTCCGAAGCGTTGTCTTACGGCCCTTGAAATCAGGTGCAGTCTATTCAGAAATCAAACTTGACCAATATGCAGCATAACAAATAAAAGAATTCAACATTGTGCATACCTAAATTAAGCAAAACGCTACCTAAATTCATGCTGAATCAGTCAGGCAGAGGAAAAGAGACACATAATAAACTGAAGACTGATTAAGCGCCGGATCAAGAGCCAATTTTCTCCGCAGCGCATCTACTGTAGCTACATGCTTATTACATAAACAGATAATCAGGAAGTGTATCAGAACACAAAACCCCCAACGACACGACTATAAATGCATCTGATGCGGGTCGGATTGGCTTTCAGCTTAAGTGCTACGGGGGAGAGAAGCGTGTCCATGGGAAGAGCAGATTCAATTGCACGGGCAAAAATCTAATCACAGCACATAAACGGGTCCCCTCAGCGCCAGGCAGAGCTGCGCTTAAATTGGTAGCCTCACTGTCTCTGGTTACCCCCCGTGCATGAGTACGCCTCCCGCCCCACCCCCAGATAATGGGGCCGGGGGAGGTTATCGGCGTTCAGAACAGGAAGGTGCAGATCATGTGCACCCCCCCCTCCTCGCCTCCAAGGGTCACACAATTAAGTCCGGTCCATCCACGCACCGGATCTCTTGACACCCGAGGCGATGGGGAGTGTAAACTGCACATTGCCAATGAGCCTGTCGAAGCCAGTAATCAGTAATAAAGACCAATAGCAAACTCTTCACTTTTTCAAGAAAACAATAAGACACTTTATCTGCTAAGACTAATACGATTTTTTTTTTGCTTATTAGTTTTAATATAAAACCAGGAAAAACTACTTTTGTTTTCAAAAACTACATTGCAGTTACTAATTCTTCAGTCTTGGTTGAAGAGTTTCTGGCTCAAATATTCCCACCTTTGGGAAACGTGTCATGAAAGGAATCTGTTGGGTTTAGGAATCTTATTATATTGAAACTGAACTATATTGGAAGTGCAGTACTCAAAGGCATAGATTTCGGTATGGAGAGTTGGGACAGCAGTCCCTACCAGTATTGTGGAGGTGCTGTCTGTTTAGGTGGGTGTGGAGTTCAGGGCTGATTTGGTCCCTAGTAATGTTGAAACCAAACCTACGTCCTTGACAGGACCTTCCTACCGCAGTCCATTTCTTGCCTTTCAGTGCTGAAGGTGGCGCAGGAAGACATTTCTATCTTTATCTTTTTATCACTGACCTCTTACCAATATGCAGAGCCATTAGCATACGGAAGAACTGTGGTTTTGATTAGTCAGGACATCTTCTGATAGACGAGAGTTTGCCCTATATGGCTGTATCACATGTGCAGAGGGGTTACGGTTCTGCAACCAGCTATGATCCAGATTAGCTATGACCCCCAGACTATGTAAATCCTTACTTCTCTCTGATACACACCTCTGCTCTTCTTCTCTTGCCCACTCTTTCTGTGTTCTTTGTATTTTTCTGGTCTGCGTCTGTGCCGTGTGCCGTGTGCCCTGAACTGATCAGTGGCACCCACCCTCTCAGAAAAAGAAGCTAATCAAACATTCTGCTTTTGTGTATGAAGGCCCTCTGAAATTCACACATAAGGCACTAAACCATAAATTTCAGGGAAACTCGCCACTTCATGTTCTCCGGTGCAGGTTCTCATCACTCAGCAGTGTTTCCGCCCTTACTGCACAATCCACCATGCTTGGAGGAGCTATTATAAATTCGCAACACTGGGGCCAACGACAGTTTGGCATCGAGTTTGTGATAACAGTACAAACAGGAATCTCGTGGATGTTTAGGTAGTGCTTGAGTTGGCTACAGGACTTATAGAGGTGCCCTTTAAAAGTGACTCCTCGCAGACTCCATCTGGTAAACACTTCACCCTTGTTTTTTCGACCTGTGGTGAGGCAGAGAGATTAAACTACTATTAATATCCATATATACTGTGAGCATCTATAAATCACCTTCCTCTGCTGCCTTTCTCTTTGTTCTCACAGTGACCGGGAGCCAGCGAGTCCAGTCGGCCAGCACTCTGTCCCATGGTGCATTGCTTCCTGTCAGGGACACTGTTCCAAATGGAGGGGGGGGGGGACTGCTAGCAGAGTTTCCAAGGTCACCTTTGAGGAAGTCAGTTTGGATCTGCCTGGATCTGGCTCCAGCCTTCTTTAACCCCCACCAGACCTTCTGATGCCCACGTGTCCTCACTGTCGCTGTACTTTCCCTTTCTGGAAAGATGCTCCAGGTACTTGGGGCAGGATCTGCGTGATGGACAAGCTGTAACGTGAACAGTGCAGGTATTGTGCAACGAGGAAAAAGCCAATTAGCTGCTTTCCAGCTCCACATCAGCCTCTCCTTTGGGAATTAGGTATTAAATTCAAAACCACAAAAAATACATGCAACTGCTATAGATGCATTTTTATTAGCTCTGAATGCATGTCATACGTGTGTATATACAGGACTGGATGAAGCTGCCTTTGTATTTCAATCCATCCATCCATCCATCCATCTTCAAACTTCTTATCCTGGTCAGGACTGTGGGGGACCAGGAGCCTTTCACAGGCAACGCAGGGCACAAGGCTGGGGTTCACCTTGCATTTTCAAGGCATTTTTCCTGCTCTCATGGCATATTTATGAGACGTGAAATCTACAGCAGGAAGGGTGACCACTGTCATGATTCTTAAGAGGAGGTCACATGTGGGGTGGGAGGGGGTCTCTATCACACACATAGCACCCAAGCGCTCAGACTGGGCTTTCGTAGTATGTGTGTGCGTGCGTTTCACGTTTTTTGTGCAATCAAGGGTGGGAGGGAGGAGCTCTAGGTTTTGATGGGAGGCGGGTAGGGGGAGGGAAAAAAGGAGGAGACCCAGCAACAGTCCGGACAGAGGATGGGAGAAAAGGGAAAAAAAACTCAGTAAAACAAATGGAAAACAAATGAAAACTCTAAAAGAACTGTGCGGACGAGCGGTCGCCCTACCTGCAGGTGAAAACAGAAATTCCACCCGAGGGTCTTAGGCATTGCCCTCTGCTCCCCTTCCTCTGCGGTTTCCACTATTGTTAGTTTTTATTTTCAACAGCACTGGGTGTTATTTGGCAATAATCAGTGAACCTTTACCCTGTTCGCACCACAGAATCACAAGTTCACCAACCAAAAGGAGTTAGTAGAAAATGCTTATAACCGCTGTAAGTATATCTCTTTGTCCTATGACAGACTGACCTGCTAATAAAGGATGCAGACATTCACTTCCATTACCTGCCTTCATGTCTTGTTTATACTGTTTAGAAGGTTAATTATTTTCAAAACACTTATAATTCCTATTTGCTCACTGGGCACAAGAGCAGGCGATTGAAGTGTGGTGTCATATTCAGTTGATGAAGCAGATTTTCGAATCAGTCAACATCTTTACGTGCTTAGCACAGCTAAGCAGGTGTTACGATAGAAGCAGCTAAAGTCCTTGTGTAGGGTGAGCACTTCCTTATGCCAGGAATACAAACAAACAAACAATGTGAGGTCACAGCTTCTGGGTGAACTGCAGGCCTCAACAGGAAGCAATAATGTGGCCATGCGGGGGACATGATGTTCAGGGCGCTGACAGACGGCTGTGCGAGGCGGGGGGGCGGGGGGCAAGGGAGCGGGCCTCTCATTCGATGCGGCTGCATTGTTAAGCACTTCCTCAGTTCCCAAAAAGCAGCATCAGGGTATAATCAAAAAAATGCTGAAGTTCTACATCACAGCAGGAATTCAAGCAGCTGACAGCTACACAGCTATATTATGAAAGATATTTCGGGATAGTAATTCACCTCACCTTGTCTGCCAGGTGTGAATCCAGGGCTAATTGAAAGTTGACTCAATATATTCCTTTTTGTCAGAGTCCCATGGAATTGCCTGTGAATATATCCTGTAATGTAAAAATAACCATAGTGTACCTCCGAAAATAAGTTTGCACATTGTCGCTCAACAGCGTGTTAATACGAGTTTCTGCACAGAAGACAGTTTTGCAATAGTTTTGCAACTTCATAGAAACAGCGTAAACTAAAATTGCCTTCGCAGAATCAAGATTACGGCATTCGTGTCCAACTCTGGCTGAAGTGATGACACACGAATTATATGTTGGTCATTGTGGTGAGTTGTTCTGTTGGATAAGGCTGAGCCACCGGCAGCTCAGCGTAGTGGTGTTCAACCGGCCAGAGCCTAAGGCTTTTAAGAAGATCTACTGTCATAGTGTTAATCTTACATAAAACTCAATGTTATTGGCCAGAATTGAACTAATTCTAAAGTTGTCAGCCTGATTTATCTGAATATTCTTGTTTGATTGATAGATAAATTCTTGTTTTTTACAAATCATGTTTGACTTTTTCTGAGGCTAGGAAGTCAAGAGGGCACTGACATGTATGGTAGGTGTACCACAAATGAAGAACTTGTTTTCTTTAAGCAAAATGTGGGCAAACACATGCAAGATGTTGTCCTTTTGAAGAAGAATCAGAGGAAATTCCTGGGCTTTTTTTCATTCCATGTTAAATTACTCTTGTCTCTCCAAGGTTCACAGAAAGCAGAGGTGTTTCCTGTAATTCTCTAAAAAAGACACCAGAATGAACAAGTGTGGGTGTGGTGGAGGAATGAGAGGAGGCAAATCTTGGGGAAAATTTGCTTAATGGATTTCTATTTGTGTTTTTTCCCCCTCTTTTCAGCCATTAATAATGGAGCGTTTTTCTTCTGAAGCTTGGCCCATATTAATGCTGCTTGCTTTTGTGCCTCTCCGAGGGCTCAGGTGCAGTGATGTCAGAATTTGGGCAGCGAGTGTGCCGGCGTGTCTCCTTGTGCCTCTGCGTCTGAATGAGACGGACGGCGTGTCTTCCTGTGTGTGCGGTGTGCAGAAAGCCGCCACAGCCAGCGTGTCCTGGAGGCTGGCTGCTGCTATCTGAAATGGAGATCTGATGCTGACAGGCCGCCCAGTCGGACCCGCCTCCTGCCCCTGGTCTGCCGCGCTCGGCCGCCTTTCTGCATGGGATTACTCAGGAGGAATGTCTGACAGGTGAGACCGGCGCCCGCGGACAGACTGCCCGCAACACGTGCCCACTGCCTGCACTCCCCCCCCTCATTCACGCTTTAATTCTGCCTTAATTTCAGTTCTCATCAGAATGCAGCCTTGCGTTTCCTCTGTTCTTGCATCACTCTCGGCCGGCCTAATCTCTCTGCCCTGAAAAGACCCGAGCCACCTCTCGTTTTTATATTACTCCCCTTTTTGTCACCACACAGCTTCCTCCCTTTTACCTCTTCAGTTACCCCCATCTCTCGATATCTCAGCACCTCGCCTATCACCTCCTATTTTTCATTCTTCCTTCTGTCTTTGCTCCTCCGTCCCTCTTCCCGTGCTGCGGGGCGGACTGAGTGTAGTGTTTCAGCTGATAACAGAGCAGTGACACGGGGCACTGAATGGACTCTATTCTCCCAACAGACTTCAAACAGCAAAGGGTTGGGATGCTTGGACAGCCAGATGGCGTGCATCTATCCCACAATGCTCTGCCAACACTCATTAAGACGGGAGAAGACCACAGAGAGTTTTATAAGGTTTGAAGTGACCTGTAGAATGAACCACCAACGCGCAGCCTGGAATCAATCACATGCTTGTCCAGATCTAGTTCTGTCATTAAATTCCAAGGACCACGTGTGGTCAATGTGGTCAGGCACCAGAATGTAAATTGTGGACTTCATTACTAGCAGAGAACCACAAAGTATACAGCTGACCTTTGACCCCGTGACCTACAAAATGGATATATGTGGGCAAAACTATCTTGTTTATGACAGCAAGGCTGTTGCACCATGAGACAAACAACACAGCTTCCTATGACAGTCAAAAGTAAAGCACATTCCACTGTGGATGATGGAATACCATGGGCCCAGGTTTGTGTTGGCGTGTGCGTGCGTGTGTGTGTCGTGTGCACGTTTTTCCGAGCATAAGGGTGTGGATGGGCATGCATGGGATGCCTGGGCGTCTTAATCCCCTCTGGAATCTGGCTAAGGATCACCTTTTCTCCTCTGCAGCCTCCATGGGCTTTAAATCTGTTTTATGTCCGTGCCGGCAGTTTCCTGAGCATGCTCTGCACGGCAAGGGAGGACATTCCCCATAAAACATGTCCACGGAGACTGGAAAGGGGGAAAGCAGAAGAGCAGAACCTTCCCCTCTTCATCAGCCTCCATCGCAGCTGCCCACACAGACCTCCCCGCCATTGAACACCAGCAGACTTTACAGGGCCATCTTTTCCTGTTTTGGTCCGGTTTCCAGACCACAGTGCGCCTGAAACTCTGTTTTATGACTCTGGAGGATGATTTGAAAGCGGGCGTCACTGTAAATTTCCAGCCCTAATGAAGACATTAAATTATGCTGTCTTTATCGCCGGCCCTGTGGTCCCCAATGTTGTATCCAAACTGGAACCAGCGGCGACATAAGAGAGGTGCCGGCTGCTCTTGGAGCCTGAACCCCACATGAAGCCACCTGCCTGCTCACGTTGCCCCCTATCTCAGGGCCACATAACCCCCCAAAAACATGGGCCTTCTGCTGTTTAGCCTTCAATAAGCTCAATGCCCAGTAAGGGATGATCTTCTGGAGGACAGTGGCATGGTTGTTCCTTCCACTGATTATCAGCTGAGTTTTTGGGGGTGGTGTACACGTGAGCGGTATGTCTGAGCGGGATTCTTGCCACGGAATGGCTGCACGTATCAGGCTGGGCCCATCAGTATCCTGCCCTTCGGTCCAGTGACTCCTGCGTTTTCAGTTCTCCCTGCACCTGACATCTTATTATTCTCAAAGCACCTGCGGTATATGGTAATTCATAAATGAAAACATATCGGAAAATATGATAATAAAGATCATAGATATCAATATACAGATACACATAGGAGTATGATCATATTTTTCCAATATTTAATATTCATGCACCTTTGAGATAGAGCACACACACATACACACACACACACACAGCTCACAATGACATCATCCTGCCCAAAGATCACAGAATAGGCTAAGGAGAGATGACACAGAAGGCGTCTTTGTCTAAAGGTGAGCCAGGAATGCACCAAGGCTATTTAAGTAGTGAAAAAGAACCTGATAGCACTATGCCCAGAAGAAAGGGGCGAAGACAAGGCAGATGACATTTGCATTTACTATTTAATGATGTCCCCTACTAACCAGAGGCCCTGAATGGCTGATGGATGCCAGAGAATTTCATTCAAAATTTCCAGTGGCTGTTCTCAATTCGACCAATCAGCTCGTAGCATGATTGAAGTTGAGGGCAACCGTGCATGGTTTTGGAAACTAGAAACTAGGTGTTTTTCTTTTCCGAATATTACATACATACATTTTGATATAGTCTATGCAAAGAATCTAATGAATTATTCCTCAGTTTTTAGTGTTTAATCTGCCATAGTTAGAAATCCTGGCAAAAGGCCACCTTGAAGCTCCGCACACAGACTGACAGCATGTCCAAGGGCCCTGTGCTTGTCTGAGCCCCCAGAACCTTTGCAGGGATTCCACTCCATTTATGTCGCCCCTGAGTTTAGCATAACATGCAAACTGTTTTTTATTGCCTGGTATTTCATTTTGTGTAAAAATTCAGTGGAGGGGCAGGTTGGCTGGGGGGTGATGATTTTGTTGCCTCGTGCTTCCATGGCTGGAGAATAAGATTTGTATGTGTGGAATTTGCTTTTTTTCTCCCCAGATTAAAATGGGTTTCATCCACCAGTTCGAAACTGTGTGGTTAGATGGACTTGTGTATCCATTAGAAACGGTCTCTGAGCTCACTACCTATTGTGAGTGTGTAGACACGCCATGGCCCAACTGGATGACTGTGTAGACACGCCATGGCCCAACTGGATGAGTGTGTAGATGCCGTCATGGCTTGGCGTGAAAAGTGTGTATACGCCCCCATGACCCAGCATGATGATGAACATGCTGCCATGGTCCGGTCTGGTTAGTGTGTACCCAGCGCCATGACCCAGTGTGATGAGTGTGTACCCAGCGCCATGACCCAGTGTGATGAGTGTGTACCCAGGGCCATGACCCAGTGTGATGAGTGTGTACCCAGGGCCATGACCCAGTGTGATGAGTGTGTACCCAGGGCCATGACCCA
>JAODKF010000116.1:27202844-27213595 GCA_026779585.1 Mormyrus proboscirostris | reverse complement strand
AGAGTACTCAACTAGTTGGTTGAAACAAAATCCTGGTTTGGATTTTTACTTTCTGGACCTGAAATGTCCACCTCTGCTTCTGTCCAAAGTGTCTTACACTATATACCCATTGAAACAGCCAGATCTTCTACTGGACTAATTCAGGTTAAGGATCATTAGGATAATGTACTTGGGTCTTTTGCTAGAGGGTAATGCAAAAATGCTGCTGTGGCCCTGTGCCAAATATGCTCAAGGAGTATAAATATATCAGTGCTGTGAGATGAGCAAAGAAATGTATGGAAGCCATCCTTGAGTGTAGCTAGAGAAGATCAGAGAAACTCAGAGTAAGCTACCTAGGCAGGGTGTCGACCCTATGAGAGCCTCTGTCCACTCTTTCCCTTTTATAGTACATATGCCTTGACACTTGCGTGCTGCCCTCATCTCTGTCTCCCACAATTCTCCTTAGCCATCGATCCTAAAACTGTCCACCATGACACTAAAATTCAGCAAGAAACTGTCCATGAGTCCAAGAAGAAAGGACTGTCCACTAGTCAGGAGAGACAGACTGTCCACCAGTCAGGAGAGACCGATTGTCCACCAGTCAGGAGAGACAGACTGTCCATGAGTCACAATAGACAGGACTGGCTGCGAGTCTAAGGATACAGCACTGTCCACTGGTCAGAAGAGTCCATGAAACAGGACAGACAGGACTGTCCATGAGTCAGGTGAGACAGGACTGTCCATGACTCAGGTGAGACAGTATTGTCCATGAGACCAATTGCCCACATGAGAGGATTGAGGGCTGTCAGTAATACGGGATTGTGGACAGCCTCATAGTCCTTTATACTCATACAGATCCACACACACACACACACATACACGTGAAGCACTCACACAATCAGCTACTGGGATTCAAAAGCAAGAGAAGACAGAGCCTTTTTCTCTGTTCCCCAGCAGTAGCCATGAAATTATCAGAGCTAATGGCTGCCTTATCTCTGCCACGTGCATAATCGGGACGGACGTTCAAAGCCAAGTCCTCCAGGTGTGCGGCAGCGCTGGGAAATTACCGCTAAGCGTCCTGCCGCTAATGAGTCCATTGCGGGCTGGGGGGGGGGGGGAGTGAGGCAGGCGGCCCTTCCTCACACTCTCCCACCAGGCGCCTTCCCCAGCGTACCGCCTGTCCGTCGACAGATCAGTAGCCAATGAAATCGCCCTGTTTAAGTTCACTGTTTCTCCCACTGCCAGCTGTCTCAGACACCAGTTCCCCATACATCCTCTCACACAGGCATAATCATTACAACAGACACACTAAGTGCATCGCCATCAGTGGCGTCTGGTGCTATGACGATAGTACATTTTATAATAGTGAATTTTTCCAAAGAGAGAAAATGTGTTTACATGATAAAAAAAAGTTTTAGCAATGAGTTATTTCCAAGTTGCTTGTTTCATTAGTTACCACCTCCTCTAGCTGTACAGACCAGCCACCTCTGATCAGCATGCGTCACCAGGAACAATCGGCAGGTGTTTGACATGACTTGTGGTCCACAAGCTGCCACGGAAACACCCGTCAGCTGTTTGTCAAGGGTGCTGACATCGGAGCAAAGCCGTCCCAACTGCGGCTTCCACCAGCCTGCTAAGCAAAGCTTCCCCAGCTTGAACGACCTCCGTCTCCGGCGAGACAACCCATCTCCACCTGGCTGTGGAAATTCCGCAGTGCATAAGCCCTGGCAATGTTTATCTGAGGGGCAGCAATGACAGTGCGCGAGGAGGGGGAGGTCGCGACCCCACTCCATGCAGATTGCTCTCCCGCATTGGTTATCAGGCTGAACACAACTGTGTGGAGCGGCCTTCAGGCAAATCCTCAAAGGGAACATGCTGATAAAGTTCAAATTAGCCACAACCACAAGAAAGCCTATAACTATCCACCTCCCTTTTGCTGTAATCGACCAGCATTCTTACCGCTGGAAACGCTGTGTTTAGGTATGACCAGGGCCACAAATGGGGCAGCCTGTACAAACTTAGACGCCCTGATCTTTTGGAACATTTACAGAGGAAAGTCCTTTGTTGCTTTTTTTTTTTGTTGTTGTTTTACTTATTTGGTGTGTGTGCGTGAGTGCGTGTGTGTCACAGGCTTACAGGCACACCCCTCCTGCCTCCAGTGTTTATTTAAGGGGTGAAGAGGAAAAAAAACATAGGTTTCTTTACTCAACATGTTCTAATTAATGAAATTGCACTTTCCTGAACTGTAGCAGTGCATTCATATTTATACCCAAGTCACAGGAAAGGCAGAGCCCTGCAGGGGAACGGGCTCAGGAACCCAGTCACGGCACACAGGAACGGATCTCTGAGCGAAGGTTCCGGCCAATGCATTCCAGAAGGTCTGGACCGCAGCTCTGACCCGACCTTAACACCCGGGGGGGCGGGTGGGTGGGGGTTAGGCGGGCAAGTGAGGGAGATGCAGATCACCTTCAGAACTTGCTGCACACTATATAAACTTTGTCATCATACCATCCATATGAAGTGAGCTGGCTGGATCAGTCTTTGAGACCCCCTCTTTGGGCAGTGGGGCTCCTATCTTCTTAGCAAGGGGGTTTAAGAAAAAAAAAATCCTTCCTCACCCCTAGAGGTCCAGAGGCACAACGCAAAGGATCCAGTGCAATTACCTCCTTAGATACATTTGCATGCATTAAGACACACTGGTGCACTAGACACCCACTGCCTCGGCGCTGCTTAAAAACGACCCATTCTGATAGCGCCGGTCCTTGCCGAATTGGACCAACATCACAGGAACATCAAAAACCGCCACGGACTGAAGAGAGGAAGCCAGCCTGTCCGTCGGGGCCCAGCTAGTCACTGCCAGTAGCCCAGCGATCCAAGGGCTGCTGTGAGGTGTCTAATAACACTCAAGGTGGCACTGCGAGCTTCCTAGCATGATACAGAGCGCAGCACACACACACAGCCCTGCAATGGTACGCTTATGCTGCAGCCCCGTAACGCAGAGGAAATGTTCCCCCAATGTCACGCTAGTCCTGACATTACGGACATTCTCTTCCTCTGACAAGTTGAAGGGGGGGGGGTTACGTTGAATCATTATGAGACCAAAAGATTTCAATTAAAAAAAATCCTTGGGGCGTCACAAAAGAAACGCTTTTAGTGCGACGCTACGTTTTACTTCACTGTGAAATGTATTAGTCAAAGCCACATGTCAGTTAGGCAAATATTAAAATGCATTCATTTGATGTTCTGGCAGGAAGAGCAAGGGGAGGGAGGGGAATAGAGATGAGTGGATAGGAGGAAGGAGGAGAAGCAGGAGGAGAAGAGTGGGGCAGCAGAGCAGATAAGGGGATGAAGAAGTTGGGCAGGGGGAGCTGAGTGCACCACAATTGTAGAAGATGAGAGGCAAAATGGAATAAAAAAATGTCCAGAGCCGTTGAAGGGATGAGCAGAACGAGAAAAAGGCCCATCTGTGCATTATGCCAAAGAGCAAAAAAAGAGCATTAACGAAAGAGAAGAGCCAATGAATGAATGAATGAATGAAAATTTGTATTCTATAACACAAAACTACATCCAGATGACCAGCCGGGACCATAACAACTTCCAGATGAAACTTGTTCCCATGTCAGCTCTTTCTTTCCGTTTCATTTCTGCGTTTAGCAGATACCTCCAGTGTACTGCATGTTTGGCCAGTAGTGTCCTGATTGTAAATATTAATACCATGGGTATTAATAAGGGGGGGGCAGGATGTGGGGGCAAGCTTGGACCTTCTCTGCAGTCAGAGCTCGTCACAGTGCCCCTGTGACAGCGAGACATGCCGCCACGTGACTGCCTGCTGTCAGGATGGTTGATGCCGGTCCTTGGTCCGGCTAGCGGACGGCCTACCATCACTCAGTCTGACGCCAAGCAGGAAGTGGCTCCGTCTCCTTCATCCATAACTTCACACGGTGCCATCACTCCAGACCTGCACCGCACGATAAGGGTCCACTCCATTCGTAACTCCGAAATGCCCTTATCCCCTGCATCAGCCCCCGAGTGCGTGGCGGTCTGGGACGTGCCGACACTGGCTTTCAGGCCCCCTGGCACGGGAAGGGGCTTGGCATCAAGGCCAGGCCTTGTGTACTCTGGGAAGAAATGGTCTATTCTCAGCTGAAGGAGAGCTGCTCTTCCATCTGAGGTGAGAGCAAAGGAAAACCATGCAGATATAGAGGTGGGAGTCACAGCAGTGAGGCATGAACCTGAGTCATTAACTGGGAAGACCTCTGGTGTACTGGGTGTACTGGTAAATGAGCAAAAAG
The DNA here is from genome assembly GCA_026779585.1 of Mormyrus proboscirostris. NCBI lineage: Eukaryota > Metazoa > Chordata > Actinopteri > Osteoglossiformes > Mormyridae > Mormyrus > Mormyrus proboscirostris. The sequence continues at coordinate 27,209,324 of JAODKF010000116.1, read as the reverse complement.
CTATGCCAGCTCAAAGCTCAGTACTGTTGGTGTAACAGAGAGAAAGAAAAACAACAGCATCTGAATGGCTTCAACATGTGAATCATCTATAAGATCCTTCATGAAACACAGACTGACTCCCACCTCCGCGTCTGTCGTTCTCTGTTAGAGGAACGAGTTTGCTTTGCAGTTACTATCTGAAGGATAGCATTGGTGTCAAAAATAAATGATTATTGAAAATCATAGCTAAATGAAGCAAATAATGGGGAGAAAATGAGCGGATATTTTTTGGAACACATTCTAAAATAAGTTCAGTTCCATGTTGCTGCCAGGGGCCTGATGCTGGAGAATTCTCAGAAAGTAAATGAGAAATGGTCATGTTTCAGACCAAAAAAAAAATTTTTTGCAGGGTCACTCATTCACTTTTCCTCCTTGCCTGTCCCACTGGACAGACTCGCAGTGCTGTGCTCAGAGCAGGACCGGCGGAGGTCTGCATTAAAGCGGCCAGCCGCTGTGTTTGCATTGCCCTGAACCCTAGGCAAAGGGTCGGAAACGTCAATGACAAACTCCTAATCAAATAATAAAGACGGTAATAGGAACAACATTTCCACCCACAACATCCCCAGTCCGACATCCAGTTGCCGTGGGGGGTTGTCTGTAAAATCATTCCCAAATCCCCACCCCCAAAAAAAGGAAAAGGAAAATAGTGAAATAAATAAATGCTGATGGGCCATTTCCGTGGGACACTTTCCCCAAGGTCTTACTCAGGGGGCAGTCACCATGCATTCCTGGTCTTTAATGAATGTGAATCCAAGTATGTCCAATTGAATTTCCTGCCACACTTCCCATCCTGCGGCACGAAACGCATACTGGTGCCCGGAAAAATTAACCAGCAGACAGGTGATGCAAGCATCGCCAGTGACGTCACTCGGCCACACCTGACTTTTTCATGGGGGGTGCAGTCTGGACACTGGGAGGAAAAGACAGTGGTTGACCAGGCTTTTCTTTACTTGACATGTTACAGACTTGCAGTCCCATAATCATAAATGGCTAAGAGGACCGGAGCTGCAGTGGCAGGCTTGACAATGGTGTGTCTGTTTCAGATGCATTTAGCAAATATTTATCTGAATACACTGGCTACAGGTCTCACGAAACACCAACAGATACACAAAAGCACAACTTTCACACCATCCCTGAAGCACAAAAAGCGAGGATTCTGGGAGCATCAGCAATGACAGACCATGGGAGGAGAAACGGGTATTCTGTGAGTGCTGGGGGGGGGTTTTAATGTCAAATACTCAACAGCCTCCCCCCCAACTGATAAACTGCTAAAACTAAAGTGGCCAAACCAAAATAAGCCATTTCAAAGATAAAGAGATGTGACAGATATTTGAATTACTTACTAGTCTGGTGAGACTGGGGCCAGTTCCAGGTCTCTGTGCATAACAGGTGTGCAGAACCCCTACAGACCTCTGTCTCACCACAGTCACAGTGAATCCTGACCTGGTCTTGCTGCTCCTCTCCTTTCAGGGTTCCTCTTATCATGCACATGAGCATTTACCAGCAGCAGGCTAGTAAAGCTACCCGTGGCACCCCATCACTGTAAGCTTGGACAGCTATGAGGCTGTCCCAGAATGACCCCCCCTCTTCATCCCCATTCTGCCACTGTCTGTCTTTCTTTATTCTCTTGGGCATCTTATCCCCTTTCTACTGCTTTCTTCCAATTCACACCCTTAGGAACATCTTACTCCACACCGTTTACATACAGTCCACATCAGTAATTTAACAGGTGATTCTGCCTTGTTCCCCCTAGTCACACAAACAAACGGAGGGAAAAGGAGAGACAGACGTTCAGATGGACCGGCAGGCATACAGGCTGTGACCGAAAGCAGGGGCTGTATCCTTCTAAGGCTGCATTCAAAGACCGATTGTGTCACAGTGGCACAAAAAGACTGCCCCATTTTAAATGCAGTCTAGAAATGCATCAGTTTTTTCCCACCCTGCGAAGGATGCACTCCAGGAGACAGGAGTGGCACTTCATAACTCAAGGGTTCGGGCATGAACAGCTGATGGTGCAAACAGGAAATAATCCGTAGGCCAGACTGTCCCATTTGACGACACTTTTTTGTTTGACCCTTGAAGAATGCAGCCAACAAAGGCGAGGCCTTCGTAGATCATGTCCTTCGAAGATTTGTAGCACCAGGATTCGGGGACAGCCACAGGGAAAGATGAACACAAAGTCAGATGAATACACACAGAGGCAGATGGACACAAAAGCTGGCAGACAGTTTGAGTCAGATGAATGCATACAGACAGAGATAGACTGACAAGCAGATGGACAAATAAAGTGACAAATGAAGCAGAAAGAGAAAGGTGGACAGTGTCTGAAGCAGGCAGACTGAGAGAAATAGGCAGAATGAAACAGACAGGCAGAGCGAGAGAAACAGGTAGAGTGAGACAGACAGGCAGAGCAAGAGAAACAGGTAGAGTGAGACAGACAAGCAGAGTGAGAGAAACAAGTATAGTGAGACAGACAGGCAGGGTGAGAGAAACAGGCAGAGTGAGAGAAACAGGTAGAGTGAGAGAAACAAGTATAGTAAGACAGACAGGCAGAGTGAGAGAAACAGGCAGAGTGAGAGAAACAAGTATAGTGAGACAGACAGGCAGAGTGAGAGAAACAGGTAGAGTGAGACAGGCAGCCAAAGTAAGACAGGCAGACAGAGTGAAAAAGGCAATGAGACTGGAAGGCAGAATTAGACAAGAGTGGTACTGGCAGAGTGACACAGACAAGCAGAGTGAGAGATTAAGGCATAGTGAGTGACAGTGAGTGAGACAGGAATAGTGATACAGACAGACAGACAGTGAGTGAGACATAGTTTGTGTGTGTGTGTGTGTGTGTGTGTGTGTGTGTGTGTGTGTGTGTGTGAGAAAGAGAGAGAGAGAGTGAGAGATACAGGCAGAGTGAAACAGGCAAGTAGAGTGAGACAGGCAGACAGACTGAAACAGGAAAAGTAAGAATGACAGGCAGAGTGAGACAGACAGCCTAAATGAGACAAACAGGCAGAGTGAGACTGACAGAGTGAAACAAACAGGCAGAGTGTAAGACAAGCAAAGTGAAACAGGCAGAGTGAGACAGGCAGGCGGAATGAGATAGATAAGAAGAGGAAGAGTGAGCTAGCTGACCAACCCACCTCTCCCCAGAGGTCTGTGCTGCCTCTGCTGCAGCCTCACAGTAATTTGGGTTCATTAGGCTGTGGGCCTGAGAAGGAGTAGCTGGTGGAGAAGAGCCAAGTTTACATTTTTTCAATCAATTACTAGGGTAACGACACACAGAGAGTAACTATTTCCGACACATAGGTCAGTAAGGCTGATTACCTCTTGTTAATCTAGTTTCTGTTCATATATTTTTTTTTCGTTGAGTGCTTTGTGATGTATAAATCTACAGATTGAGGGTAATTTTGGGTATTTGTTTTAATCGCCATCCCCCCCAAAGAATCCACAGTGCTGGTGTTTTGTTATTTTTTCCCACTCAGAATCTGGGTGGGTGGGAGCTCAGTGTGCATTTCATGTATGTGTGTGGGAAATGCCACTTTTATCCCATTGTTCATACTGATGTTGAGCACATGTGTGTCCTGCGCGTGTTCACACACGTGTGCACGTCACACTTTTCTCTGGTGTCCATGCATGCATGCGAGTAGAGAGTGAGCGGCTGATACTGTGTTATATGTCTGTGTAGCCCTGAGGGAGCATGAGGAGGGCACTGCAGCGTTTTAATGCGCTATGTGTGTGTGTGCCTCTGCGTGTATGTGGGGTGTGTGTCCAGACTTAGCAAGCAGCCAGAACGCTTGACGTCAATCAAGCAAGGTTCTAATTAAAAGTTGCTGCAAGAGGTAGATGATTGTTGCTAGGAAAAAAATCACTATCAGTCTCGCATTTTCATATGAATGGCCTTTTTTAATTAAATTGAACAGCTAATGAGTGCCTGTATCAAAACGATGTAACATTTTACCAGACAAAAGCCTTAAAAAACACAGGCCTGGAAAAAAAAGAAGATGACAGAGGGATCTTCACGGTGCAGAGAAGAGTTTAAAGACAGAGAGGGATTCGTCGTAAAGAGTAAAAAGCAGAGAGATACATTCCTTTTGAACCTGTCGTCTTTTTGTTCTTGCTAAGGCTTAAAAGAACACTATTATGATGCTACAAAGCAATGTAAGTGTTGATGGTATTAAACCATTTAAAGAAAATTAAAAAGAAATTACTGAAGAGAGATAGCTTAGACAACTACCATGAGGGGGAAGAAAATATATATATGTATTTAAATGGAAGAGCTATCACAGAGAGATGAAAAGGTTCCACAATAAATCCTGTGCGTGTCTGTGTTTATATGTTTGCATGCAGACTGGCCCTTTTCATTCTTAATTAACAGTAGCAGTACAAAGAAAATGAATTTTACCAAAGGTAACAGTGGCCCTGTACCTTGTGAGGCCGCTTCAGGCTGCTCCTCTCTAACCCGCAATGACATGCAATCATTGGCTTCTTCTGGAATTTGTGTTATTTTACTTTCTCTTGCTATTTTTTTTAAAACCTCTCCACTGATACACAAGAAATTTTGGCTTCTTAGATATCGGCAATATGGGATCAGGGCGGGACCACGACCTGGTTGGCCTATCGGCAAGTCTCAGATTATAGCTCAGTTACTATGCTACAAAACACAACCATTTGGATATATCTGATATTGGGGGGGGGGTTGGGGTGAGTGGGGGGCGTACTGCTCATTTCACACTGACATACTTTGTTGAGCATTTTGCTATGGTACACTGAGCCTTACTTTAGCCTTTATGGTTTTCCATATGTTTGAAAATACTTCAGTGAGACCAATCAATCTCACAAATCTTGATGGCAATCTGCAATAGTAATCTACTTGTTATTGTTTCTGTTGCCAGAATAGTAGTCATGAAAAGTGCAGTCTACAGAATGCAAAGCCATGAAAAGGCTCCTAATTCTGAGCTGTGCCATCTCAGTCTACCTTATTCGGGAAGAATGTTTTGAAAGCGCTGTTGTCAAATTCAGGCAATTTGACATTTACTAGTGTTCAAAATCAAACATGACTGGGTGTAATACAACAGTTATAGTGGCTCTGAAGTGAGAGAACAAAATTATAACTTCAATTAGCTACAATCAGGGTTGTTGAAGAAAGCCACTGTTAGTGAACGATGAACAGAAACCAGAATTACAGCGATGGTCAAGCTCACCTCACCTTCATCTATGAAAAAATGAAAAGACATCACTTGTTGAAGCCATTCATGGTCATGATAGTCAACCCCTGAAACACTGATCATCTCATGCAATAACTGCCCAACGTGGCGGTAACATCTAAATAGATGTGGCATCACGATCAAACCCCCAAATTTATACAAATGCATAAAACTCAACAGTTCTCTTCAGTACAACCTGATAATTGTTCCCCAATCTCTGATGTGCACAAGAGCCCAAAGTAAAGGGAAGAAAATCCATATTTCCTCTCATCCCTCACGTCTCTAAATCTCTCACTCACATTTTTTTCTTAAACTTTTAACATTATGACCCCGGGAAACATTTGTGAACTATAACAATAAAATTAACTTGTAATGAGTAAAATAATTGTACATCAAACACTCCAGTTATGAGAGAAACATTCAGAAGAAAGGCAAATTTTATAGATTACACGGCTCATGACTGCCTAAGTTCAAAACATAGGGAAAAAAAGCGTTGCTTCCCAGATACTCCCCAGCATTCTTTAAACTTGTGTAATGGATATGCTGTAGGCAACGGACAAATTTAATATGCAAAGAATTTCCATTCTGCATGCACCACTTCAAAGGGAGAGGAACAGGGTTTGAAGGAGCCACTGGGAAGGAGGCAAGGGCCAAATCAGCTCTGCGACATGCCCTTGTCTCCCAAAGAGGAGCAAGAGTACGAGGGTGGGTGGGTGGGTGGGTGGTGTTTAATAGATATAGTTGATCTGGGGCGGTGCCATTTGCCAGTCAACACTTCAGGTCTCCCAATCTTCAAAAACAAAATGAAATAAGCTAATTGAGGGGAGAGGTGTGGGGGGGGGGGGGGGTTTGCAAAGAACAGAGAAATAAATCTAATTCAGTAAATGGATTATAAGAACTTTTTCTTCCAAAGGAGTGATGTGAGAGTTGGAGTTGAGGTATTCAGCTGGTAATAAGTACAGAAGTTTCCTTGGAGGTGGAGAAGAATGAGAAAGAGAGACAGCCTTTTATGGTAGTCAGGATCAGCCAGCCCACCTGTCTCTGACCACGCCCACTTCTTACTGTCCAGCGGTCAGCTAACCACTCTTCAGCCAGCCCACCTGCCTCTGACCACGCCCACTTCTTACTGTCCAGCGGTCAGCTAACCATTCTTCAGCCAGCCCACCTGCCTCTGACCACGCCCACTTCTTACTGTCCAGCGGTCAGCTAACCACTCTTCAGCCAGCCCACCTGCCTCTGACCACGC
>JAODKF010000116.1:27187555-27200822 GCA_026779585.1 Mormyrus proboscirostris | reverse complement strand
TGGAGTGAAGGTGGTGTGAAGGCAGAGTGAAGGTGGTGTGAAGATGGAGTGAAGGTGGTGTGAAGGCAGAGTGAAGGCGTTTGGCCGCAGTAGATGGCGAAACAGAGACGAGCACCCCTCCTCTTCCTCCTCATTACACCAAGCTCTTCCTTTTTCTCTCTACCTTTCCATTGAAATGATCTGCTGTAAAACGTTTGAAAGACATGGACAAACAGAAGAAAAACATGCAGCCTGCTAATTGCTGAACTGCCATCAAGAAATCTGCAAGCGATAACAGGGATTGAAAAAAAGTGCATGAGTCAGTTGTCGGTCTTTTCTCCTTAAGGATGCTTAAGTATTCCATCATGATCATGTATTAAAGTACATTTGGGTCTATCATGTTGCTTCTATTAGGTTTTTGATGTTGCTTTAAAGTGTTCTGTGTTTCCCTTGCTGGTTGTTCACGTCACCTTAGCCTTTAAGATGTATCGCTCAAGCCCCCCGCTTGCCCCAACCCCCTCGCAGAGGCTAGGCCAGCTGCCAATCCAGCTCTGCACCGCTATCTGATTGGAACCCGGCCACTGTTTTCATAAACACAATTTTTTAGGGGTTGCATACATACATAAACACCGGCACTTCAAACCCCTGTGTCACAACTCCCTAAACCAACGTCAATCACACTGCACTTTTAAAAGCCTGGCGATTTCTGGCCAGCGGGCTTATTTAAATACGTCTGACAGCTTCCCCTTTTAAGACGCTTTATGTACAGCACAAACGCAAAGGCCCACGGGCTAAAGACGAAGTGCTTCACTGGCCGTCCTGGATCCCGGCGTGTCCGTCATTTCCGTGCGCGATACTCTGCGTTTCCTTCCTGCCGCCTTTGCCCCTTGTACAGTATCCCAACCCAAGTCCCCAGCACAGCTATGGCACAGCACCTCCAAGCACAGCTTCCCGCCGGTATCTTCTCACTGTCTGATGGCTTTTTCTGCTAATCCTTGCTCTTGACAATTCATACATGTACAGAATCCAGACATTCACAGCCACACTGTGCATGCAACATTTAAACAAGCAACATTTAAACATGCAACATTTAAACACGCAACATGCAACTCATATTTACATTTATGTTTTTACATTCAGCAGATGCTTTTGTCCACAATGTACACATTGTGTACAATGTACACGACTTCAAAATAACATTTTTATCACATTGTATGGGCCATCCAAATACACACACACACACACACACACAGCAGGCTGTCCTGTCTGAAACATATACCCCATATATTGATTTCATTGAACATCTGCTTTCCACATCATTTCCATCTTACATAAACGTGAAGTTGATTGCTGTTGAATTTTGTAAGTTCTATATTTTCTTCTGCTGCTCATACACTGTAGTACCCAAGGTGACATGTAACAGAAGGATATTCTCTTCTATTTCCATTCGTTTTTTCCTTCAGAATTATTTGCATTATGCTGATGTCCAGCTATTACAGTCGATTATTCAGAATATTACAGAAAAATGAAACAGGATTCAGTTCCCGTAAACTAGGATTTTTCATAGATTTTGTGACATGACCACATCAAAGTCAATCATCTCAGCTCAAATGTTATGTGTGGGATTTTCTCATGACCCCATCGACATGAACCTATGCACTGTGTGTCCTTCTAAGAGCCGCTTAACAAGAGCACCAGCGCAGCCACTGTGTGACTTTGCAAAAAGACACGGCAGCCAATCAGCTTCCGCTCATACAGCCCAACACACATGGTAAGTCTAGCACATTAGATAGGTCGCACAAGTTACTGACAATTGAGGGAGTTAAGCTGCGACAAAGACCTCAAACATATTTGGAGTCCGTGGTAATACGAATGAATCACCAGCCCAAGAGCCAGACGCATCAAAACCACATCAATCGTCTGTGGTCCCAAATGACGATGTTGTGATGATGTAACAATTGGTCATTATTGAAAATGGTTGAGTGTCTGTTTCAAAGGTGGCACTGAATCAGACTGCAGTTTAGGCTAAGCATTTTGTCATGTCCTCGATACTTCGGCTGAAAGGTTAAGTAGTTAAACAATCCCATGTAAGTCGAGTCTGGCTCAGTGATCTTTCGTTTCAATAAGGGGCGGCAGATAGAGAGTGCCTTGTGTCGGGGTGATTACACAGAGTTAGCAGCAGGGTGAGGAGGTTAATTAGGAGCTATGGGCCCACAGTCACAAGTCCTGCTCTCATCGCTTATTTCACAAGGACCTGGTGTTCAAACAAAAACCACAGTGGTACTTATTGTGCTTTTTTTTCACGAGGTTGGAGAAAACATCATTCATGTTTCTGGTCTGTGGTGCATTTATGGCCGGCAGTTAATTCTATCCTTGAATTTTTAAAACATTTTTCCAGCCCACCGGACACTTTTTTAATCCCTCTCTTCCCTCCCGACCCCCCTCCCTCGTTGCTGTCCTCCCCTTGTTCTCCACTCCTCAGTGCCAGGCCAGAAGCACTGCGACTCCACTGGGAGGCTGTGGTTTGTGTGCGGTGAGCCGGGACCGGTCCACCCCCCCCCCCCCCCAGGGAATACATGTCTATGGCAAATTAGCAACATTTCGTTTTACACGGCCGACAAAGGGCTATTGGCTTACTGATCGTAGAGGGGCTCTCTCCACCCGAGGGGGATGAGGAGGGCAGGTGGTGGCAGGTGCCAGGGGGAGAAACTCGTGCATGGGGAACATCTGAAGCGGAGCTCAGACAGCGAGGTGTATGGGGGGGGACAGGGGAAAGCAGTTTAGGTGCCTAATCACTTTGGAATGCGGTGCTGTCAGGCTTCATCCTGCATCGCGACATCACAGGTCCTACGTTGCAGTGAGCAGAAGCCAGAGACAGTAACTCAATCAGCTGGCTCTGCAGGAGCCCCAGTGATGCTACCCAGGTCTGGCTGAGGCTAAATGGGGACAGACAGGGACAGCTGGGGACTGACAGGGACAGACAGGGACTGACAGGAAGAGAGATGGACAGCCGGGGACAGACAGGGACAGACCGGAACAGAGAGGGACACCCAGGGACAGATAATGACTGCCGGGGACATACAGGGACAGCCGTGAGGGGACAGAGCGGGACAGAAAGAGACAACCACAGACAGCGGTGGACAGACAGGGTGTGTGTGTGACGAGTGGAAGCAGTAGATGTATGTGAAATTCCATTCAGGTTTTAGAGATTTTTATTTTTAATTTTTTAATTTTTTTAATGTAGACCTGAAATCTAAAGAGGCATGACTCTACTTTTGAGTTACTATTTAATGGGCTGTTTAATGTACGTACTGTGGGAGAATCAAAATAACTGCATAACATTTTGCAAATGGTTCGTTATAACAATCCTGCACTGCAAGCTAAATAAAATGCTTGAAGTTAAATATATGCTAACTGCTAGTTATTATTCATTATCTCTGCAAACACTGCATTCTTCATGGGTCACCTACAGCTAACAAAATCAGATGGATCACCATGTTTTAATGATCTATATACAGTCACCATGAAGTTCAGTATTTAGATACAGAATTAAATATGTGTTAGCTAATAATATTAATGATATAAAATACCAGGTCTGGAAGACACTAAATAACACTGAAAATGTGGTAACTATTTTCACAGCACACATTATTAGATCTAGGGTGGGGAGTTTAATTGTAAATGAAGCGCACTTTGAGGGGACATACTAAAGAAACAGACACCCCCACAAAGATATGCACATTTACATTATACCAGTACAAATGTACATGACCATTCATTAGCACAGCTCACGGTCCAAACAAGAAACACATCTCTAGTTTTATTTCCACAATCCTGACCTACCATACTTCCACCACAACGGGATGGAAGGTTACACAATAGCTCTGTCAATATAATCTACATTACTAGTTTGTAACTAGTTCCTCAAATGCAAGAAACTCCAAAGATGATTCAGGAGAAAGACTAAAATATTACTCTATTAAATATTACCAACATCAAAGTCACGGATGGTTGACGATGAGACTAATGATGCAAAAATATAAAGAAGCATCTTTTTAAAGTTGTGCACTGCACATGAAAACCTGTTGGGTGAAGTTGGGATCACAAAGCCATAATGCAGTGATGTAATATCACCAGGTGCAGTAAAGTCAATAACCACTGACACTATTTCCACAGTCATACTGAAGAACTCGCACTAACACAGTTTTTTTGTTCTTGTTTACGAGTAAGAGTACGTCCAATAGGTTCAGTCGCTTGCTGCCATTTCCTCTCTCTGCTTCCCGCTAAATCTCCGGTGGGTAGGAGGGATCTCTGCAGCGCTGCTGTCAAGTTGTCACAACGCCGTATTGTGGGTGCAGGTCAGGAGGGTGATAAATGGCGGGAACAGAAGGGGATGGTGGGTGCGTGTGGTGAGGCAGCTGAAGAGGCGCAGGCAAGGGTTTGAATGGACGCCTGACAGGGGTTCGCTGTCACCCTGGCCCAGAGCTGCCGCCGGCACTGTGGCGACACGCCGGCGGCCCCCAATCTCTGCCAGGCAGGTGCGGGCACGGATGCCTACGCATAGGCCCCAGTGAAATGCACCCCCTCACTGTCAGGATGGGCGACAGTGAGCCGGACGGCCCGGTGACGGGGAGCTGCTCTGCATCTCCTTCCAGGCCCCACCATTCTGGTCCTCTGACCCCAGTGCCTTGGCCTCTTTCGGAGCCTGCAGGGTCGCATAAGCTCCATGATTGGCGCTCATTCTTTACCCTTTTATTGTCCCTCCCATTCATTTCTCTTCTGCTGTCTGACTAAAGTAAAGCTAGCCGATGGATGAGGCCTGTTGACAGGTGCAGTGTATGCAGTGATGGGCAGAAACACAATGCTGCCCCACAGGAAGGTGGGGGGTGGACGCACAGGCAAAAACAGGATATCAATATATTGCTTTACCAGGGTGTCAGCGCAAATTTACATAAATGTTTTCTCTTTGTGAATAATAAGGCAGGGAGAGATATGCAAACAAGCCGCTTGTGATGAGGGAACAATGGTGACCTTGAAGGGTCTTTTGCTTTTCTTTCGTGAGGGTGGTTCTCTGTCTTATGTCACTTTCATTCACAAACAGCTGATGAGAGTATTTTGTCAGTAAATACACTGCACAGATCTCTGGCTCACAAGTTTCCTATATAGTTTAATAAGATATATTTTATAAATGCATACTTGGCATAATTAAATGTAAAATATACTGTAGCCACATGTTTAGACATTACATATTCTCTGTACATTTCTGAAAAAATACTGAAATTTCAGCATGTTGACTGCAAAAAACTTACCTGATTCAGTGACACCCCTCTGAGATTGTACCTAATGACGTCACACCCCTCTGAGATTGAACCCAATGATGTAATATCTGTTGACTACCACCTCCAGCAGCAACAATTGCTGTTTTACTATATATTTCTCCTAAGGTTTGGGAGAATCAAACATGCATACATGTCTCATCACACTAATGTTTTTTCATGTGTGAGCCCTGGCCAGTTCTCAGATCAGGGTTGCCTGCGGATTATGGAACCAGTACCAGATTGTAATGGACTTCTGATGTGGCCGGTGACTTCTGGCAGATCCGGTGTGTTAGCTTTATTTAGCCTATGACCGTGACATCAGACTGGTTTCTAAGTAAGACATTAGGATTATGTACAATATCCATCCATTTCCTGTAACTGGTAGTCCTGTGCAGGATTATGGGGGCCCATAGCCTATTGAGGAAGCTACAGTTACAATGATAGGTATAACCCAAGATGAGGTGCCAACCCATCTTAGACCAAATTTAGCAACTCCAATTTACGCAAACTCTAGACATGCAGAGTCAGGGCAGAAACTTAAATCTAGGTCTGCACAGGCCCGAGGTGATCAGGTCAACCATAGCGCCACCTTGCCACCCCTGAGGTGTAAATGGTACCATTGTGAAATGGAAGGATTTATGGCAGTGAGTTTCTGGCTACATGTATGTTACACTTAAATCACTAATTATGTTACATGTAACACCAACCGTTCTTTAACATTGTCTTCGGCTGCAAGCATGATGTCACTCACGCACAGTAGCCCTCAAATAACCTAGAAGGACAAAAAGATTACCTAAATTTCAGCAAGTCATACTTTGGCCTTCACTTTAAAGAAACTATAACTGTCCATAAAAAGAACTGCAAATATAGAAATGTGCTGTATATTAAGCATACAGTAAATTTATGAATCAGCTTGCCATGTTTAAATTTTAAAGGGCATTTGCTGCTGCCTTTGCCTTGACACTGTTGGGGGAACAAGCAGACAAGAATTCAGAAATCAGGCGGCACTAAAATTCTATTTCCCAGAACAAAGCAGGCAAGTTTCTAAAATCTGTTGCCAAAAATCTTAATTTTCAGATTCATGCTGAATGCTTCCCTTTTGCAGCGGTGCTGATAAGCCCCTCATTAGAGGGGTCTCACTTAACGCTATTATGAAAAACAAACCCAAGACAATGTTTTGCACACGGTTCCTTCTTTCAAGCCTCCAAGTCACCGTGCATGAAGTTCTATTATTATGTAACCTGGATTTTTTTCCCCATAATATTAAAACACTCCAGAAACATTCACCACAGTGTGGCTCCCCGCTTTTTTTTACTCCGATTTACTGTGCTGAGCATTTCAGACATATTAAACCGAAAATACTTATTAAAAAATATGGAACATGTCTGGTGACAGCAGGCTTCCTTTAAAGCACAAATGTATAGCTGAGCATGTATGCGAAGCTACAGTAACTTAGTCTAATAAATGGCCGCTGGGTGATGATAACAAACTTCTACTGAAATGCATGGAGAGCATATCCATTTCAACTATAATACCATAACTCCTCCCCATGTTGCACTAGTGTCCTCTGGTTACTCCAGGTTTCTTACCCAGTCAAAGCACTTAGGCCAGCCTAAATTCCCTGTAGATCAGTGTTTCTCAATCCAGTCCTCAGGGACCCACAGACAGTTCACGTTTTTGACCCAGGAGCTAAGAGGGAGCAAAAATGTGGACAATCTGGCAGGGAGGTGGGAGGGAGCAAAAACGTGGACTGGCTGCGGGTCCCTGAGGACCGAACTGGGAAACGCTGCCGTAGAGTGATTGTGAATGAGCGTGTGAGCATATCTACGAGCCATGTGATGGACTGGTATCTCATCCAGCATGTACCTCAGCCTTGTATCCTATAATGCCTGGGATATCCCTGTCTAGAATAAGTGTTTGGAAGCAATGGATGAATGGATGGATAATTCCCCATTGATTATTGCCAACAATACCTGCAAAACTTTGCACTTATATTTCATAACACAAATTAGCCAACCAGCTGCTTTCATTTGCTTGTTTGAGGTATGTTTATGGCAGTGGGCCTGCATGAATATAGGTGTATTCTTGTTGAATGGCAATTCAGAGCCAAAATACAATTATATAATTAGGTTATTAAAAATAATGCTCATTTAAAATTTTTTTTAACTGATTACCTAGAACAAGTGTAAAGACTATGTGTTTTGTAGAGAAACACACTAAGCATACTGAATTTACTCAAGTAAAGTATTGTTTCATATAATTTCATATATTATGACCTTTACATTGAAGATTTTCATGCTAATTTTTATTATATTTGATTTTCAATGCCAGTAGACTAAAATAGTTACAGATTTGTATACTGTCTCAAAATCTTTGCATGCTTGAATCTTGTGCTTTAATACTGTATTACGCAGTTTATCTGGTTACACTTCAATTTTTTTCCAAAGCACACAAACTTGAACATTTGATCGTTAAAAGCACCAAGGTCAGTGTTTGTAAGCCACCAAAATGTTTAGCATTGTATCCGAGATGAAGTGAGTAGTCTTTTTGTATATACTGTTGCACTCTGTTAAATGCAGTAGGTATATTTATCAAAAGCCTTATTTATCAAAAGTTGGGGGGTAAAAAATTGGATTGAATAAAAGGCAGGACTAATATGCAAGTGTTCATGGGCACTGGGATGATGGAGGGAGATGGAGCAGAAGGGCAGGGTGGAGATGGATGATGGTGCTGATATGAGAACAGCAAGTGGCCAGCCTGCCTTCCCCCGACTCACTTTATCGCCATGGCAGCAGGCAGGCCTGTCCCTGGTGATGAGTGTGCTGTCAGCGCCTTGTTTATGAGACACATCCTCGCCACCGTGCCGCAGATTTTTTCCCGCTACTCTATCCATGAACATGATTTACACTCTGCTTAGTCCTCAGCCCCCCATTCTGCATCCTGCCTTTTCCTCCATCTACAGCGATCCCCCCTCACCACCTCACAGAAGCCATTTCTTACTCCCTTTCTCAGTCCTTTCGTACTCAGCCCTACCTTCATCCATGTTCTCTCATTCCTCTGAGTCTGGACACCGATGGGGTCTGTGGATTCCGTTTGAGTGTCGTTGAGTCCCAGTTGAGTAGAGTCACTGCCGTTGTGTTTTTGAACATTACCCATGATGTATCTGCTTTATCCTTTGAAACTGGCAGCTGCATTCATGGGTGAAGTGCCAGTGAAGGCAATGGAAGCCATTTATTTGCTGGGACATGGGGAAACAACATCAAGGATATAAAGAAATGAATATAAAGAATCTACTGCTTCACTCTGATTCATGTTCATAAGTCCTTCCACTGGCCCAGAGCCTAATTCATCAAAAACATTAAGAAGGATGTAGCCAAGAACAGCACGTCAGTGTTACAAAGATACTACATTAGCTAGGCCTCACACCCTCTCAAGCTCTTCACTGGCACTGCGCCTTAACCCCTTTAGTCGGCTACTTGTATTATTCAATATCAGGGCTTTCTTTGTTTTCACCCTCTGCAACCTGGCAATCACTGCTCTGACTACACCACTGCACCACAGCATGGCAGGGATACTGGTGTCTACCAGCTGGCCTTCACACAACAATATATTGTGTCCCTTGTTTTATTACCAGGTCTGAGCAAACGGACGCATGAATACACGTCCATGCGGGTGCCGAGCGGGGATGTGAGGCTGCGGAGGCGAAACAATGGGCTGGCGAGCGAGGGATGGCGAGAAGCGAAGGGGAACAAAGTATGCAGCACCACGGTGATTAAAAATAGCTCATTTTCATCAGAGTTAATTACATTAACAGGCAAAAGAGAGCAAGGGAACGAGGGGAAGGCCGATGGTATCGCGACACAAGCATTATTTCATCATTGGAGCGCATCTGCACAAGGCAGAAGCCGACAACAGAAACAATATTACTGTCTTAATATTATCTACTATATTAACATTCGTAAATTAACTGATAATGGGGGGAAAAAACATTGCTGGAATAGTAATGTATTTCTTTGCGGATCGTGAGTTTCGTAACTCGGCCAGCGCCGAGGAGAACGGGCCGTGGTGACACCCCGGCAGGGCGATATGCCGGATCAGAATTCACGTGGGGTGGGTAGGGCGTGGGGGAGGGGGGGATGCCAGGCAAGTTGGTGGATTAGAAGGGAAGGAGCCGACGCACAGGCACAGCTAGGGGGGCAGAAGACAGAAGAGAGGGTTTGATGGGCTGAGCGAAGCAGAGAGGGGAGAGGACAATGGGAGCCTGACTACATCCCCACCAGTTATACCACTGTAATTAATGATTCTTTCCTTTATCAGTCACCCAGCTGCTAATTACTCTTTTTAATCTCTTTCCTCTGCTGCACGCTCTTTTTTTCCCCCTCCTCTTTTTTGTCCCTTTTCCCTGTCAATTAAGAAGCCTCCTCCCCCTGTGCATCTCCCCTTCCATCTGACAGTTGGAACGGGCCATTATTTCAGAGAGTGGATCTCCATGTGAGCACCTCATTATTTCAGAGGGTGGATCTCCATGTGAGTGTCCCATTATTTCAGAGAGTGGATCTCCATGTGAGGACCCCATTATTTCTGAAGGTGGATCTCCATGTAAGCACCTCATTATTTCTGAGGGTGGATCTCCATGTCATCACCCCATTATTTCATAGAGTGGATCTCCATGTGAGCACCCCATTATTTCTGAGGGTGGATCTCCATGTGATTACCCCATTATTTCTGAGGGTTGATCTCCATGTGATCACCCCATTATTTCAGAGAGTGGATCTCCATGTGACCGCCGCATTATTTCAGAGGGTGGATCTCCATGTGAGCACCCCATTATTTCTGAAGGTGGATCTCCATGTGAACACCTCATTATTTCAGAGGGTGGATCTCCATGTGAGTGTCCCATTATTTCTGAGGCTGGATCTCCATGTGATCACCCCATTATTTCAGAGAGTGGATCTCCATGTGATCGCCACATTATTTCTGAAGGTGGATCTCCATGTGAGAGCCTCATTATTTCTGAGGGTGGATCTCCATGTGAGCGCCCCATTATTTCTGAAGGTGGATCTCCATGTCATCACCCCATTATTTCAGAGAGTGGATCTCCATGTGAGCACCCCATTATTTCTGAGGGTGGATCTCCATGTGATTACCCCATTATTTCTGAGGGTTGATCTCCATGTGATCACCCCATTATTTCAGAGAATGGATCTCCATGTGACCGCCGCATTATTTGTGAAGGTGGATCTCCATGTGAGCACCCCATTATTTCTGAAGGTGGATCTCCATGTGAGTGTCCCATTATTTCAGAGGGTGGATCTCCATGTGAGTGTCCCATTATTTCAGAGGGTGGATCTCCATGTGAGTGTCCCATTATTTCTGAGGCTGGATCTCCATGTGATCACCCCATTATTTCAGAGAGTGGATCTCCATGTGATTGCCACATTATTTCTGAAGGTGGATCTCCATGTGAGAACCTCATTATTTCTGAAGGTGGATCTCTATGTGAGCGCCCCATTATTTCAGAGAGTGGATCTCCATGTGACCGCCACATTATTTATGAAGGTGGATCTATGTGAGCACCCCATTATTTCAGAGGGTGGACCTCCATGTGAGTTCCCCATTGTTTCTGAGGGTGGATCCCACTCTTCTGGCTGCTCAAATGTGACTTTAAAATGCATTGGCCTATTGCCTTGGAAAATGACTGGGGAAAAAGGTATACAGTCGTCCCTCAACACTTCGCGTTTCAACTTTCGCGGCTTCACTCTATTGCTGTTTTTTGTATATTCATTAAAAAGTTGATCGAGAAATGAAAATGATACTTCGCAACACATCGGAAGCATCTTTGTTCTTCAAAATTAAATGTACAATAATAATAATATATTTGTGACATCTAATATGTCTATATTTTGTCTTGTTTTGTCTAATATATTGGGTAATACAAGAGTAATTGTCATGACCTGCCTGTACGATCCTCTTGTGTGTCACGCCCCCTTATTAACCACATGTTCAACCCTGATTGTGACCAGCCGTTTTCTGTCAGTTTGACTCACTGGAAGCCTAGCCTATCCGCAATAATGCCTGGTTGAGTCCTTGACAGTGTTAATGTTTGCAATGTATTATTTACCTCGCTCAGACATCTTTTCACAGCCATTGAGTTGCTGCTAATTGGCATTCAGCCTAATATGATCTACCTTTGTATCTGTGTTTATAATTGTGATTTAGTTATTTCAAAGGTACAACCCTCTTCTAATGGTGTTTCTGTCATTTTGTCCACCCTCGTACACTGGCAGAATTTACAGTATTACATTGCTTGCCATTACAATTGGATATCGATTCTACTGCTAATTGTGTTTTTATCCCGATACAACAAAACAACAACAATAATAATAATGATTATTATTATTATTATTAGACTGAAATAATAAGTTTATACCTATGGATATGAAAATATAATATTGAAAAGGTTAGTCAGAATCACTACATTACAACTTTCACATTTAAGAACATGCACAAAATTTGTTATTATAAAAACAGTAAATACACATTTTAGGCTTAGTTAGAGTTAACAAAAATGATAAGTAATATAATTTTTCTCTGATATGTAATCCATCCATCTGCATTCAAAGCCACCATCAGGTTTGAGCCTCTGTCAGGACGTCACTGAGTCAGGGGACGTGCAGGTGAGAGTCGGGGGATGTGCAGGTGAGAGTGGAGGGACGTGCAGGCAGGAGTCGGGGGACGTGCAGGTGAAAGTCGGGGGACGTGCAGGTGAGAGTGGAGGGACGTGCAGGCAGGAGTCGGGGGACGTGCAGGTGAAAGTCGGGGGACATGCAGGTGAGAGTCGGGGGACGTGCAGGTGAGAGTCAGGGGACATGCAGGCGAGAGTCGGAGGACGTGCAGGCAGGAGTCAGGGAATGTGCAGGCAGGAGGCCGGGCTGCTGCATGTGTAATATTCTGTATGTTCTGTGGCGAGGGTAAATGGAGTGTTATTGTTGGTGGTTTTGGGGGTGTAAAGTGCAGCATTTCGCCCCTATTCCTCCTTTCTGCCCTACAGTCAAAGATCTGAGTCTGAGGAAGACAAAAAAGAAACAGGATTTTCCACACGACAAACAGGATTAGCGGGGAATGCTACGGCATATTAGATGTGGATGATGTCAGCACGCAGCCCGGATGGCAGCACTTACAGTCTCACACAATGCTTAAGTTCCCCACAGGTCACACTCCTCCGCCTTAAACAGGACGGGGAATCGGGACGGAGCGGGGCGGGGGGGGACCTGGAGGGAGAGAGGTGTCTTCACATGCTGGCCATGGGTGCTAACACCGCTCGGAAGGCAATGCCAGAAGCGGACTTCTTTACTTCAGCATGGCGGTGGATGCTGGTTCTGTTTCTGAATGTCCCACATCTCCAAAGCGAACTCAACGGCTCCCTAACTGCCACATGGCCCGTAAGACGGGATTACGCCACCCACCCCCACCCACCTGCACTCGGACGGGGGCTACTCCAATGCTGGCAGTGAATACGGACGGCTCTCGCTGCCCGTGGGCTTTTATGAGCTGCACAGGATCCGGGGGCAGGACGTCCCCCCCCGCCCTGCCACCTCTCTGCCTCTCTTAACAAAATGGGGAGATTCCTATCAGTAGGTTGGGGGAGGGGGGCAGCAAAAGAGATAACTTTTCCATCCTCTGTCACCCCCCACCTGTCCCTCTGTTTCCGGTGCTTTCTGTAATGCTTAATCATTATGCCCCTTTGTTTTCTTTTATCCTGGGCAGAATTCAGAAGGTGCAATTTGGAAAACTGTCTCTTGGGGCAGCAGCTACCATAAAATGGCAGCTGGGTTTTCTAAGAGTAGGATGCGGGACATTCTTCCCAAAGCCCATGCACAGAATGTGATATCTTACACTTTTCCGGGGTGGTGCATCAGAATTTTCCATTGATATTATAGCTTAATGATTGCACACTTTGCACTGGGGGG
>JAODKF010000116.1:27161825-27177391 GCA_026779585.1 Mormyrus proboscirostris | reverse complement strand
CACAGGCCCTGCACAGAGACACACAGGAGCGGGCAGACAGGGGCGTCTTACACAGGCCCTGCACAGAGACACACAGGAGCGGGCAGACAGGGGCATCTAACACGAGCCCTGCACAGAGACACACAGGAGAGGGCAGACTCAGTCCATGCGTCTGAAGCTCATCATCACACTTTTCTGTCTGGACCTGGCTTGTGTAAAAAAGGTGGCTGCAGATCAAATTGTAGCACCGCCACTTGGACTGACTGAAGGTGCTCTGCTCGCCTCTGGGCCTGCGGCGGCTGTGGACGCCCTCACAGCCCCCTGCACGCAGCCATCTCTCTGCTGGGCGAGAGGTTACAGAGTGAACAAAATGAAAAATGGGACCTGCGAAAAGCAATTTGTTACATTGCATTTTTGTAAGTCATTTTGGTCACAATTACAGATCTGTAGAAAAAGATGAAAATAAAATGTCCTTAAAAGTGCAGAGGCACATTACGGCTGTCCGCATTTCACCCGTCTGCCCCGTCCTGCACCAAAGCTGCTTTGCGATAATTCCCCTGTGATCCTGCCTGCAGCTCACCCTAACCCACCCTACAAAGACTCGTACACTTACCCTTGCCTGCATCTCATTGCATTTGACCTCACGCATTGAGACTGTCCTCTGCATGACAATCATCTTCCAAAGCTCGCAGCCGGTGCCCCTGGACACTTTGATGGGCAGGTGACCTCCTCACCCAAGCCCCATTCCTCCACCAGAAGATATCTGCTGAGCTTCAAGAAGCTACCTAGGCAGCATCACCATGTTTTGGTCCTAGCTCAAATTTTTCTTGCTCTCCCTAAAACAAACTCTATCTATAAATCATACATCACAAGAAAGCTAAGCAGGTGGACGTGTAGCTAGATGGGCCAAGCCGCTTGGCACTGGAGTAATTAATAAACTCTCCACGCCTGATCAAGACTGAGGAGAAGTTACCTCCCACTAAGCTTCATTTCTATGCCAAGACATGTTACCAGCTAATTGAATTCCTGTTTGGACTTTATCAGAGCTGGCAGCGTTTTCACAGGACCTTCTGCCGACCGTGTTCTATGTACTATTGGGTCTGCAAAGTTTTTCCAACGTATATTATTTCCACCAATGCTTTACTGTAGCATAATAAAATATGATACACGTAGTTATATTATAAAAAGTATTTTTAAAAGTTACCATCTGTTTCAAAAAATAAAATAAAGTGATTAAATATTCAGTTAGTGGTTTAATTTTTTATTTACAGGAATGTTTGTTCTATTCAGCCTAGTTCTGGAGCCAGTTTTTCAGCATTAGCACAATTTATGACGCTTAATTATTCTATTACTATATTTCTGGTGGAATAATTCAGCCAGCTACATGGAAATAAACAAGAAACACACTGTTGACATTTACCTGCATGAGTAAGTGTGCCATAATGAGTATTGAGATTTACCCCATATGTTTACAAGACAAAGAGTACTTGTAATCAGAATAAACACTGCATGGATTTCGATTTAGCATGGGTGCTCCTGCTCTGAAGTTTGTCCCGAAAGTGCCTGGGGCTTTCAGGTTGGTCGTCTCCCCGCAACCGAAGCGGCCGCACATGTGTGGACATGCACGCCTACGTGTAAATGCAGCGCGGGAGAGACGGGCGCCCGGACGCGGCACGTATCTGCAAATCCGCCGGGGATCCGCGTTCGCATGCGAGCGCCTGGAGTGCGCGCTCACGTACGCGTAAAGTTATGCTCTCATACTTTGTTACTTGACCAAGCGGAGGTTTATCTGTGGGGATTAGAGGACTGATACTTGCCAACCAGTTACCGAAGTAAGGCGATAACGGTTCCATGGACCAGGATGCTTTTTCACCGGCACCTGTGGTATTGGCACCAAGCAGTGAGCGCACACTTATACTCAAGAACGTACAGTGTGACCCTTATCTATATATCTACATACCACAATGTATAATATATAGCTTTATAAAGATGTGTTAGGTTTTACTGAATTTCACAGAATTGTGCTTTAAGCCTGCGTTCTTTTACTGTATAGAGTAACTCCAGCTATCGAAAAGCAAAGAACTTAATTTCAAGACTTTTGCTGCCACCCGGTGGTCCACAAGTGCAACTTTAATTGCACAAGTCAGGAATATTTGGGTCTTCCCCCTGTGGTGAACAGTTAGTGCAAGACACTTGAAGAAGCTTCGCATCGACTTCTCAGTGATATACTCCCAGAATCACAGCCTGTTGGTTACTCTAGCAGGGAAAATCTTGATATGGAGACGCCCGAAAACAAATAAACTGACTTTGCTCCTTAATGTTAATTGTCCTATGTGTCCGTAGGACTGCATCTGGTCTGAATTAGTTCTGCACCCCCAGCTCTCTCTGTCTTGCTTTCACATACACAGATTCCCCCACCTCCTCCTCACCCTGACCCAAAGTTCTAGTCAACTCCTGAAATTCCGACAAGACCAGAGTTAGAGCTCATGCCTTTGGTCGATTAGAAAACATGTCCTCAGCACTCCTGATCGAAATGGGAACTCACTCATAAGCTCAGGTTTAGATACACAGGTTTGTAATTACATCTTTGTGGGGACTCTCCATTCATTTCTAGGGAAAAAACTCTAATCCCAACATGACGACCTTAACCCCTACCCACATAATCCCCCCACACACACACATATGCACTCACACGCGCTTTACTAGTCAGTGCTCAGATACATGCATTTAGAAGCAAAGAACAATGAGGCCAAATACTTATGTGACAACAGTACTATTTATCCAGAACTGATGCCAGCTAGTTTCCATTCCCAGCCCCAACAATGGTGTACCCAAGAAAAATATGAACTTCAGTTAAAAACTAGTTCAGCAGTCATGCTAAACCATTCATTTAATGAAAACAGAATGTCACAAACTGCAGGAGTTTTGAGATAAATATTGTACGCTTTTGGAACTGACTGGTATGTCTTTCAGCTATAGGAATACAGTTACAATAAGCAGTTCCTAATTCCACTGTTACTGCTCCCCCAACACACACACACACATACACACACACTCAAATGAGTACAGTCTTATTGAAATCACTAACCCTTACACACAGAGTCAATGGTCAATAATATCGAGAATTCTCTGTATTTACCAGAAAAATATACTTGGGCCAATATCTATACACTGAGAAAGGGGACATACAGAGCAATCATATCACAGTGATACTGCATGAAAGACACACTGCAAGCAATACTTTTAAAGCAGAAATCTAAGTGCTTCCTGGAAATGTCCCCAGTTGGCGGCGTCCACAGTTCAGGTCACAAAGCCAGGTTTGGACCACCTACTTCCATCCCACTGCACAACTCAATCACAGCCGCACTCCCAGGGGAAGCCCGATGTCTGCGGCTCAAAACCCCTGTTTAACTGGATGATGTGTTAAAACATTTACTTTAAGTAAATCACTTTTGTCATTCAAGGGCATGTGTCAACTGAAACCTGCAATTAGGCCTAAGAAATCACTTATGCTGGGGAGTCTAAGTGACAGGGAGAGAATGAACTGATGACTAAAGGAGCTGTAGGGCAAGAGTGCCAAACCCCCAGCAGAATAGTGGAAAAAAGGGGAAAATGCAGCAGAAAAAGAGAGCAAGCTCCGTTGGATGTCTTTCCGCCCGCTCTCCTTCGCTGGCAATCTCTCCTTCCTGTACACTTCCCATTGGGGACGCCAAAGGAAGTGTATTACAGGGCCCGAGCCCAAAAGCTCCTGCCTCAGTTTTCTCGTTTTAATCAACATCATGTGCCACACGGAGTAATAGGCTACCATTCCCACTTCCGCGGCCGCCTGCACTCAGCCACTTCGCTGTCCACTTCACAGTTTTCCCTCTCTTTCCTCGCCAACCCCCCCCCCCCCCCTGACCTCAGCTTGCGCCTTCGTTGGCTATGCTTCTCCCCTTACAGGATATATTGTCTATTCCTGACATTAATAAAAATAATAAGAGTGGATTAAACAGGGGCAGGCAAGCTCTGCAGCGGCAGGAAGGGACGAGGGGAGAAGGGGGATTGAATTTGCAGGCCTCTGCCGGGTAAGGAAGTGCTTCTGCTCCCTCAGGGCTCACTGCGCTCCTCTCTTTCCTGTGTTTGGTCACCCCACTTTCCTTTCCTTTCTGTGGTTCACGTAACCTCACCTGCCCCTCCCATCTTTTCAGCAAAGCGGCTGCCTCAGTGACTCCCGGTAAAATAAGTAAATAAATGATTAGAGATTCCCACATTTACATCTTTAATTTATAAGCGTGGAATATATACATAACGGCATTTTTTTATATCCTCTAAAGAACAAAGAACCTTTAAGTTAAGTCTCGTTTTATTTAAATTTACAGAAATTCGTCAAGGATATTTTAATCTTACTTTGTATTCAATATTTTTTTTTTATCAGCAAGAATAAGGGCCCTATTGAAGGGCCGAACAGTAAAAATCCAATACATTAAGTTGTCGCCATCTGCTGGGTGTACAGGGCCTTCTACTAGTTCAGAGAGAGAGAGAGAGAGAGAGAGAGAGAGAAATATTTTGCGGTTTTTATTCCCGTTTAGCAGCCATATTTACTTTGAGGTTAATATCTGTTATTAAATGCACAAGGCCAATAGTGCTCAGTGGTGTTATAAACACTTGCATAGTCGTCTTAAAATTAATACCTAATATTTACAGAAGCCAGTCAGAACATTACAGATCTCCATTTAACGATCACGTGGGTCGCCATCCTGTCTGTAAAGAACTGCACTGCCACTTCTCAGTTTAGTTTGTAGCTATACAACAGCAAACATACAAGCTTTTCCAAAGGGCCAGATCTGTACTGTTTGTAGTGCTGCACTGCGCAACGCGCCAGTGCCTTAAATGAAGCTGACATTTGCTATTTACACCCGTGTGTTAAGTTTCTATAACAGTATCAGACCGGTATCTTCCCTTTCAGTATTTGTTCACAGTTTGATCTGTGACACTCTAGCTATTCGGTCACATAAGTTTAATTCTACGTCACAGTTTTCCTAAACATAGACCTTACATCTTTACGGTCCGTTATCTGATAAATGAAGTACCGGCGCCTCATTTTAATCTATAAGCTACAGCTTGTCCCCCAAATATGTACCTCGATATAAACTCGAATAAACTTCACAGTTCAGAGAAAATGGTCGTATTTCCGGTGCAACACAGATAAGGTCCTTATGTAAAACATTTCCAAATAGTCAGTAAATAAGACCTTTTTATTTTTATATACGAACATTGGCCATCCTCACGTGCGTTCAAGTGACGAAGTTATTTTCCAAATGTCATCAAATATCGGTTAAATTATTTATAACCAATATGTTGGGAAACATAAATAAAAAGCAATCGCATTGCTATTATACCTGAAATTAATAAACTATACCGTATCAGGAATAATATACATTTTAATTGCAATAAAATAATTTGTAATTTGTACTCTGAGGCTGCGAGGAAATAAAAGTGTTTCCCTAAAGTCAGTTATGTTAGAAACACTAGCGGAAATGAACGTCAGAATTAATTGTTGGATGGATATGGCGCTATCCAATCACTTGGCCGCTAGGCGAAGCATTAGCCAATGGATT
Source organism: Mormyrus proboscirostris (assembly GCA_026779585.1). Lineage (NCBI taxonomy): Eukaryota > Metazoa > Chordata > Actinopteri > Osteoglossiformes > Mormyridae > Mormyrus > Mormyrus proboscirostris. The sequence continues at coordinate 27,171,812 of JAODKF010000116.1, read as the reverse complement.
TCAAACGAAGAGTGTAAGGCGGGACTTCCTCTATTTCCCTAGTAACCACATGGAAACGCGCTAAAGTGTGTTTCAGGCACGTATTTTTTTAACGGCAAAGTGAGGTTTTTGGACAGATAAGGAGAATTTAGATATATAGTCTTACCTTTAAATTATTGTTAAATATCCCTGAACGTCTTAAAGAGCAACCATGAAGATCGAAGAGGTGAAAAGTACCACTAAGACCCAGCGCATCGCATCACATAGCCACATCAAGGGGCTCGGGCTGGACGAGGCCGGCAATGCCAAGCAGTCCGCGTCCGGTCTGGTGGGGCAGGAGACTGCCAGAGAGGTATCCAGCCCCAACGGTGTACTGTGCTGGGAGGGGCAGAGGACTGGAAGGCCATTTGCTGTGCACCTGTACTAGTGATAAGGATATTAGACACGTTTCTTCATATTAATTAAATGTTTCGTGACGGAAATATATAACACTGCTTTATTATTATTATTATTATCATTATTTTTGTTGTTGTTGCTATTGTTGTGGCAGCATTAGTTGCATTATGCTAATATTTTAATAAAAATACTGATAAATGGAGTAATTAAACGTTTCCGATATATGTTACATGTGGAAATGTGAACAATCCTTACAATGACACTGGATGTGGCTGCATTGTAATGTTTCATATTGTCACAGATCTAACCTAAGATACCATGGCTGACAGAATCCCTGTTGTCTGTATTCCAGGCCTGTGGCATTATCGTGGACCTGATCCGTTCAAAGAAGATGGCCGGGAGGGCAGTTTTACTTGCAGGACCTCCCGGAACTGGAAAGGTGAACATTTGATTAAATTTACCTTTGGGATTTAATAATGATATATGGCTTTTTGTCATATCTATGGATATATGATGTGGTATTAAAAACACTTGTGTCTGTCCGAGCTGACGGCGATGGTCATGACCGTCTTCTGATACTCCAGACAGCCTTAGCTCTGGCTATGGCACAAGAACTGGGCAACAAGGTGCCGTTTTGCCCGATGGTCGGCAGCGAGGTCTACTCCTCTGAGATCAAGAAGACAGAGGTGCTGATGGAGAACTTCCGAAGGGCTATTGGTAGGTGACAGGGGTTGAGTTTCTCACAATGATGAAAAAATACAGCCATGGTTAGAATTTTGGGAGCAAGGAGGTGGAGGGATTTAGGGTTCATCAGAAACGGGGGGAGGAGCAGATTTAATAATGCTTCCTCCTTTTGGTCACTGAGAATGTCTGTCATGTTGTTTTTCCACACTCTACCGATTGGCCTAAGAGGGAGTGACTGTGGGGCATGTAATAATCTAAGGGGAGAATAATGGTCAGCTTTTGTGGGTGTTGATGTGAGCTGTCATGTGTGTGGAAGTGGAGCTTTTGCAGACAGATCAAGCATCTGTGCTGCACAAGGCTGTGTGTGTCTCCGAGGGGAGGTCGTCCTTCATTGCCGACCAGGCGGGGACCAGGATATAATGCCCATGATCACGGGGTTTTTGCCACGTTTTCACCTTTTAACGTGCGGTGTTGCTAACACTCAATATTTACTATACTTTGATTAAGGGGCCATAAGGTAATTTCTGAATCTGGTTGAAAAGTATAAAAGTTACTCTCGGTGACCTTGTCTTTATATGTTTCCTTTTGTGTTCATTTATCGTCCTCCTTTTGCTCCCTTCTGCCTGTCAGGGCTGCGCATCAAGGAAACCAAGGAGGTGTATGAGGGCGAGGTGACGGAGCTGACTCCGTGCGAGACCGAGAATCCCATGGGGGGCTACGGAAAGACTATCAGCCATGTCGTCATTGGCCTCAAGACCGCAAAGGGCACCAAGCAGCTAAAGGTTTGGTGGAGAGTCGTACTTCACATGATTAGAGATGTGATCCTTGATGGAGGAGGTGTGTGCTTCCGGTGGTTAGGAGGCTGCACCTGTGATCAGAAGGTCGCTTATTCAAATACCAGGGCTAGCAGGCTGATTTCAACCACTGGGCCTCAAGTAAGCCCTCCAACCCCGAATCGCTCCAGGATCTGTCACTTTGGTTAACAGCATCTGCTAAATAAAATAAAATGCAAGTCAAGGAAACGTCCCCCTGAGTTTGGCACAGGTACTTCAGTTTGATGCTGTTGTCCCTACAGCTGGATCCCAGCATCTATGAAAGCTTGCAGAAGGAGCGGGTCGAAGTCGGCGATGTCATTTATATCGAAGCAAACAGCGGAGCGGTGAAGGTAGGGGAAAACCTGCACTGAGCGTGCATGCTACTCGCAGGCTTGATGCAGAACATGCGGCATGCGGTGCATCCACACACACTGCATACCCAGGGTCCAAATGTATAAATATTATAGTGTGTTCCCTCTGTCAGACTGAACAGTGTGTTTCTGTATTTGGTCATGTGTGCGGGAAGTCGGCCGAGCCGGCTTGTACAGTAGGGGTATTGTGTGTAGGCCATGCACCACCTGTGCTCCCCAAATTACACCCCACGTGGTGTGACGTGCCCAGGTTACACAGCGCTCTCGTTTTCAGCCTTCGTCTCTCTGGACACATTCTGGCCTGTGTAGATGCAGACGCGTTCCTATCTTTCTCTCCCCTTTTGACTTTTTTTTTGGAATTTCTGAGCCTGCTGTTGTGCTCTGGAATGGTTCCCTCATTCCTTCATTTTTCATTCCCCCTATCTCCTCATCTGGCCGGCCGGCTCTTTCTTCTTGCTGCGTTCCCCGTGACGCCCGTTGAAAAGCGTGTCGACAGGCCCTTTAATCAGCGCAGGTGGCCGAGTGCCGCGGAGGAGGCTTGAAGGAGAAGGTGGCCCCTTACATTTGTTGCTGTTGACAACCCTGTTACAACTTGCCTCAGTCCACTTTCATTCTCTCCCCCTCCTCCAGAGTTAGCATGCTGTCAGACACTAAGCTGGCACAGCTATGGGTGGGCTGCTAACTAAGCAGCCAAGCAACCTTTCGCTTTGACCAGGCATCCATATCCAGTTAATTTATTAGTGGCAGGTTTACTTCTGGGAAACCAGATGAGGTGGCTTGCAGTCCACAACGAATCAAGTAACAGTTTGAGTGAAAACCTGTAACATTGTGAAGTCTGAAGCTGATGATCTTTGACCTTGTCTGACATTTTCTTGATAAAATTACAGGTATTTTCTTGCATTTCATATGTAGTAGTGCAGGAAATGCTTCTTAAGAATTGCTTATAAGCGATGTGTCTTTGGCTGCTGGGATTACATTTAGTAGTTATAATAGTGTAAATAATAAATTATGGTGGTGATGTAAATGTGGGAGAAGCACAATAAATGGTTGCTTGTGAAGTGAGAGGTGTCTGAAACGCCGGCTGATTCTGACTCGATTCAGTTACCTATAGGCCACTCACCACGGTGGTGACTGGGGTAGTAAATGGTGGTTGACTCACATGCTCTGTCCTTCCTCAGAGGCAAGGCCGCTGTGACACCTTCGCCACAGAGTTTGACCTGGAGGCGGAGGAGTACGTACCACTGCCCAAGGGGGACGTGCACAAGAAGAAGGAGATCATCCAGGACGTCACGCTGCATGACCTGGATGTGGCCAATGCCCGGCCTCAGGTGCAGCTCGCTTTGGCCTCACAGCCTCTCAGGTTCCCACTTCAATGAAAGGTTGCACTGATGCAGGTTGCTCACTCTGAGCTGTAGGGCTGTGGTAGTTTCAGGGTATGATCTAAAATGCAGACTCTGATATTTTACTATATTTGCAAAAAATACAGTGTAAAAAGCCTTAGGCCATCAAAGAAAATGTTGAAGTCTGTTTACTTGGGGAGTCAGCATATATGTGCTCAGAAACAGCAATTTAGCATGTGCAAATTTAACAGTAACACAATAAAAAGAATTTCTTCTGTTCTCCAAAAAGTTACTAATACCTTGTTGGACGGCTAGAAGAACAGTCAGTTCCCAGACCTCAAGAGGCATCCCAGCCATTCCATGGATTTGTTACATTTTGCCACCAGCTCAATTAATTAACTTAAATAGTTAGATATTTTGAAGAGGTATTGATTAGCCAAGCAAGGTGTGCTAGTGGTCAAGTCAACAAACATCAGGGTGTGAGATGGTGGCTATAAACACTGGGGTGACTTTAGGAGAGGGTTTGAAATGGCTAAGCTGACACACTTCGACAGGGATAATAGCATAGTTTTACACCAACATGAAGAACATTAAAGCATAATTTCCTCTGACTGCTGCCTAAGATTCTTACACAGTATTGCAAATCCTCCAAGGCTGTGTAACTACAAAAGCACGTGTCTCATTGTAGGGGGGTCAGGATATCTTGTCAATGATGGGCCAGCTGATGAAGCCCAAGAAGACTGAGATCACAGGTGGGTCTGGGCCATAACCACCTCTTCTGTCGGCTTGACCTCCTCCGTCAGGAGCGATGTGTCACATGGTTTCCTTGGGTCTCCTTTAGACAAGCTGCGCAGTGAGATCAACAAGGTGGTGAACCGTTACATCGACCAGGGCGTGGCGGAGCTGGTGCCCGGTGTGCTTTTCGTGGATGAGGTGCACATGCTGGACATTGAATGCTTCACCTACCTGCACCGAGCCCTAGAGAGCTCCATCTCTCCCATCGTGGTGTTTGCCTCCAATCGTGGAAACTGCCTCATCAGGTGAGCCTCTTCTCTGATATCACTGAGCTGCTTCTCCTTGACAGCACCTGGCCCTGACCGCAGAGTACCTGCTGGTTCTCTTTTCGTCTTTCAGGGGCACAGAGGATATTTCCTCCCCACATGGCATTCCCCTAGACCTGCTGGACAGAGTGATGATCATCCGCACCATGCTGTATACACCTCAAGAGATGAAACAGGTGTCACACCCTACCGCACCCCCTTCTATTCCACCCCCCCACATCTCGAGTCACCCCATAGGTCACCTGCTTCAGGGTTCATCTGAGGTATCTGGCTGTGTGGTGGCCAGGGTTGTGCACTCAGTGTGACAAGACGCTTCCTGTGTCTGTAGATCATTAAGATCCGGGCTCAGACAGAGGGCATCAGCATCAGCGAGGAGGCCCTAAGTCACCTGGGAGAGATCGGCACCAAAACCACACTGAGGTGAGTTAGGATTCACAGCTCCCATCATCCTCTACTCTTCAGTTCTCTCCGTTTAACTCCTTCCTCACCAGGACACAGTCCCGTGCCTCGTTGCCCTTCCCATGTCTCCGTTTGTATATATTCATCGACTTCTGAGCGTATGATTTTCCCCCGGTGTGCACGTGTTTGTGCACGTCTTTCCTGCACGGCAGGTACGCGGTACAGCTGCTTACCCCTGCCAGCCTGCTCAGCCGTGTCCAGGGCAAGGAGACTGTGGAGAGGGAGCAGGTGGAGGAGATTAACGAGCTGTTCTATGATGCCAAGTCCTCCGCTAAGATCCTGCAGGACCAACATGACAAGTTCATGAAATAACTGGCCTCCTCTTTCCCTACCCTCCTATATTCCTCCCTCCATCATCCTTTCTTTTCTCTGCTCGTTCCCACCATTAATGGCGACTTCTGTTTCTGCAACCATGCCTTTTGCAGGCTAGTAAGTTGTATCATATTATTAAATTTTATTTTTGGATGCGTTTGATAAATCTCCTGAAATGTGAATAAACTGATTTGCCATTTCAAATAAACCAGATGTGGTGTCTCATATGTTCTTGCTGGGGGTATCGTAGTCTGTGGTACTGTAGCTGTTTTCCTCTTCAGCAGAAGATGTATGTGTTCTCAGTCTACACCAGTTTATTCATCCCCTAGTACTTGTCACCTGATTGATCTCCATCTACCCTTTTTACATACCCAGATATGATGTAGGCACCACACAATACACTGTGTGCACAATTATTAGGCAAGTGAGAATTTTAACCATATAATTTGTTAATGCATATATTCCAGCTCCAAGCTGTATAACCTAATTGAAGTTAAGCATATCTGGTGATGTGTATTTGTGTAATGAGGGACGTTGTGGCCTAACAAGATCAACACCCAATATAAAGGTGTGCATAAAAGATCTGACTTATTCTGAAAAGTCAAAAGCTGTAAACAGTATTTCAAAGGAATGCATCACTCTTGAAATTGCTAAGATATGGGGGTGTGATCACAGAACCATCAAACATTTTATTGCAAATACTCAACAGGGTCGCAAGAAATGTGTTGAGACAAAAAGACACAAATTAACTGCCAAAGTTTTGAGAAGAATCGAACATGAAGCTACCAAAAGCCAATTATCCTCCAGTGTTGTCATGCTCCAGAACTGCAACCTACCTGGAGCACACAGAAGTACAAGGTGTTCAGTGCTCAGAGTTACGGCTAAGGTGAGGAAAGCTGAAACCTGACTACCACTGAACAAGACACATGAACTGAAACGTCAAGACTGGGCCATGAAATATCTGAAGACCGATTTCTCAAAGGTTTTATGGACTGATGAGATGAGAGTGACTCTTGATGGACCAGATGGATGGGCCCATAGCTGGATCAGTAACGGTCACAGAGCTCCGCGTCAACTCAGACGCCAGCAAGGTGGAGGTGGAGTTCTGGTATGGACTGATATTATTGAAGATGAGCTAGTTGGACCTTTTCGGGTTGAAGATGGACTCAGAATCAACTCCCAAACCTACTCCTGCTTTTAGAAGACACATTCTTCAAGCAGTGGTACAGGAAAAAGTCTACATCGTTCAAGAAGACCACGATTTTTATGCAGGACAATGCTCCATCACATGCACCACAGTACTCCACTGCATGGCTAGCCATAAAGGCCTTAAGGATGAAAAAATAATGACATGGCCCCCTTCCTCACCTGACCTAAACCCTTTTGAAAACGTCTGGGAGATTTACGGGGAAGGAAAACAGAACAGCTCTGTGAATAGTGTCTGGGAGGCTGTGGTTGCTACTGCAAAAAAAAGTTGATCGTCAACAGATCCAGAAGCTGACAGACTCCATGAATGGTAGGCTTATGACTGTAACTGAAAAGATTTTTTTTAATGTCAGACATGTTTATTTGTAAATTTTGAGTTATTATTTTCACTTTAACAAATGAGAATATATAAATGTGATGGGAAAATTTTCATTTTTCCTTCAGTTGCGTAATAATTATGCACATTGGTAACTGCCTAATAATTGTGCACATATGTATTCCTCTGAAAATGTTCACACTCACATTTCCTTTGTGAAACATTCTGGTTTTAGGCTTATTGACATTACTGATAGCATTGTACCTGATCCATATTAAAATTAATCCTCAAAAATACCTGCCTAATAATTGTGCACACAGTGTACATACACCAAATGCAAATTGAAAGGCCACAAGAGTTAATGAAATTTAAGTAATTAACTTTATTAAGGTACAAGGTGTTTGACATCTCGGGCATCATACAGTGCTCATGTAACACAATCACACTGTTGGAAATTAAGGTAATAAAATGGAGAATTTCTGCTTATGTGTTGACACACCATTTCTGTTTAAAGCTTGTGCAATGAGGGTAAAATCAATTGTGCCTGAATTTAGCCTGCAATCTCAGAACTGTTTTTTAATCATTAACAAACATGGTAATGACCATGTATGTATCATTATAACAGAATAAGTTTACACAAGACCATCATAAAATTATTATAAATCGGATGCTGGAAAAGGCAATGCTGAATAAAACCTATAACAGACATGGAAAAAATGAGTACTTGCTGGCTCAAACATTGCAGCTCCACTCTGCCCTCTAGCGCTCCACTGACTTCAGCACACTGTTACAGCTCTGGATTCTGCACTGTTTGTCATACTGGTTGATTATTAGGAGACTGGTGCTTACGCCACAGTAATTAACAAACATACAAGACAAGATTGTGTAAACAGTGGTTCGGTACTTTCTATGTTTCAATCTATGCAAAATGTGAAACAAAAATGAGCAATTGTACACATAGCAGGTTAAAATGGTGTTGGAAAAAAGTTTGGCGTGAGATGTTCAGTTCGAAACAAGTGTGCACACACATTTACACGCATGTAATAGTTTCATTACCTTGTAAATAATCTGTAAATAGACTATCCCAATGCTTTTGATGTAGCTAATTTTAGGTTTATAATGGAAAAATATAGATTTGCCGTAAGACTGAAAGCGTGAGTGTCACGCCTGATGCATGAGTGTTGGCAACACTGGGGATAGCGGTCATAAAACTAATAACTAATGTTTCAACCGTAATGTAAACAGTGAATCAAAAGCTTCGCGTTTTTTTCTTTTGTATGTGTGCAAGTAGTTCAGGTAAAGAATGAACAAGGCTTTGCGCTCCTTATAGGGAAAATGGGCGGACTTACACCTTACATTAGCGGCCACAGACCCGTTAAAGCTCGTCGCTGCAGCGCCCTTGGGGATGATACCTAACGGAAACAGCTTCATAAAACTCCGCTGTGAGCAAATGGAAAAGTAATAATTATAGGTTATACAGTATACTGAATCCGCTGGATCAAAAAATAGGATAAAACAGAAAATAAAAAAGAGAAATGATTAAATCCACTTGTTTTTCGATTTCCGATATTGTTGCAACAATGTTCCCATCCCTCGATCAAGTCTTCCTCCTGTGAGCTGGTGGCCTCTGGAAGGCGGTCTCCGCTCCGGAGCGCACAGCACTGAATACGGAGGGCGCAGCTTTGCCGGCTCGCTCTGGAGATCATGAGGATATCAGGTAAGGAACCTCTCTGACATGTAAGGGTAGCTGGTCGTCTTACAGAGCAACAAATACAGCGAGTAACTGTACCACATGTTGGTAAAAACAGCTGGTCAGTGAAAAACTGATAGAAAGACCAACAGAACTAATAGAAAGTCTAAAAATTAAAATTATAAAAAAGAAAAACATGTAAACGATCCACATTGGGTACATATAGGGTCAGTTCTGGGTGGTCTGGCGTCTTAGGGAAGAGTTTCCACCCAGCAAAAAAAAATAAAATCTGTCATTTCATTTAGATTAAAAACACCTCGGCAGCACAGGCTATCTGGCTGCTGACTAGCTAGCTGGCATTAATGAAAAAATGTGTAAATAACTGTAATATTGCATATTTCTGCAGATTTTTTTCACTCGCTGTTTTGCACCCTTAACCAAATGGTGCCCTACAGTAGGTGATGTCACTTACAGGGTGGGTCGGCCCTGGGAACTTGTAATGTACCATATGGAAGGACAGCAAGAAAAGTTTATTTATTAGATTACCCAGGAAAGTCTAGGCCACAAAATGAACTCACCACACTCATCCATGACTTCAAAAGTCTTGCTCTTCAGTGGACCTGTCGACCCCAGAGTCTCACGGGCTCCAATCAAGTCCTCTTCCCTCATCACCGGCCGATTCTGCTTTTCCAGCTGGTCGTCGGGCTAGGTAGGGTAGAGATTAGAGACAAATCATCAATACTGCCCCCATCTCATTCACTGGACCATCACTATTCTATCATTTCAGTAACCAGGGGGGCTGTAGGGGGCCTGGATACCCTGGCAGATTCAGAATTATATTCACATTATAATCAAGTGTTTCTTCAGAAAGTGAAAGGGGGTGCCATTTTGTCTGGGGGCTCAGAATTTCCCCTGCAATAACATATTTGTTTCACAAGTCCCTTAGGGTCCTATTAATTCTAAATAAATAAAATACGCGCAGTGGCCCCAGGCCAGTACTAGGAAGGATCCACTTTTACCTGCAGAACTATTTTAAGAGTAGACCAGTTCTGCGCACCACAAATGTACTGAGCTCTCATTTTTGCACTTGTGGACTTCCTGTTTACTTTACCAAGTCGGGCTGTTCTCCCCTGTCTTCTGGATGTATTTCGTTCATCACAAGATTCTCTGTAAACTGTCGACAGATTTGGGAACCACCACATCTGGCACAGATGACCACACCACGTTCAAAATCGCTTAGATCAGTCGTCTTAGCCATTTCAATCTATAGTAAATGGACCTTAAGAACATAAGAACTATACAAACGAGAGGAGGCCATTCGGCCCATCAAGCTCACTTGGGGAGAACTTAACTAATAG
>JAODKF010000116.1:27146079-27156136 GCA_026779585.1 Mormyrus proboscirostris | reverse complement strand
TATTAGAAAGGGGTGCACACAGCAAAAAAGTTTGGGAACCACTGTTCTACATGATTGACAGACTGATTGAACAGAGGTGGCCTTTAACTGCTATTCTGTCTGACCCATTGATTGCTTACAGAGGCTATCTGGATTTGAAACCAGACCAGTGGAGTCTGCTTGAAGAGCTTTCCACTGCCCTTAAGCCTTTCAAATGTGCAACTGTTTTTATGAGCGGGCAGGAATATGTAACAATCTCCGCATTGCCTCCAATTGTGAAAGTGCTGTTAAAGTCTACTGAAGGTGCTACCTTTGATTCAGGTCCAGTGAAGTCCTTCCAAGTCAAAGCAGTTGAGCAGCTTCAAATGAGATGGAACCACTGCGATTCTCTCCTCGGCTCTGGACCCAAGGTTCAGAAGACTGAAATTTCTGTCACCCGAGCAAATTATAACCGTGCAGGCTGAAGTGCAAACTGAAACACTCGCAGCAAAAAAGGAGATGGAACATCAGCAGCAGCTAAACCCTCAACAGCTTTGCTTGACTCACTCCTTGAGTCTGGAGGCAGCAGTGAGGAAGAGAGCAGAGAGGAGAAAGCTGAGAAGGACCTCAACACTCAAATAAGGAATGAAGTCCTGGCCTACTTTGTTGAGAGGCCCCTAGCCAAGGATGATGGTGGGGACATAATAAAGAGAAATAGCCAAATTAGCCAAATCCTACTTATGTATCCCGGGCACCATCTGAGCGTCTGTTCTCTGCTGCAGGTTGCATAGCTTCCAAAAAAAGAGCCAGCCTCAACCCAGATCATGTGGACATGCTGACATTTTTGCATTTCAAGTCAAAATTTTGGAATCAATGAATAAGAAATGTTCATATGCACAACTTTGAGCAGTGAGTTTTTCTGTTCTACCTCTGTATCAAACAGTAATATTTTCTTTATTCAAATTAAACGTTTTGTAGAAGTGAATAAGAAATATTTATATGCAGCACTTTCAGCAGTGAAAGTTGACCTGTTCTGATTTCTACCTCTTTTTCAAAAAGTAATATTTGTTTTTTTATTTATTATTTTGATATTTCAACAAATTATGCTGCTTAATATCATTTTCAGCATGTTTTTGTCCTAATTTCATAATGTGAATATAATAAAGAGTACAACAATTGTTTTGGTTTTTATTTATTTACATTTTAAATATTTAAAGTTTTACTGTTCAAAAACAAACTCTCTCTTTCATTTAAGGTTTAAAATGTCAAAATTAAAGATCATTAAACTCTATATGTGGCTTTTGCATTTTTTAAAGTTTACTTTTATACATACATAATACCCTGATTTACCATTTTATAATGTTATAAGCAAAACATTAAATTAAAGAAGAGTTTAGTTTTTATCCGATTAATCAAAAAAAAAAAAAAAAAAAAAAATCGCCCAACTAATCGATAATCAAAATAATCGTTAGTTGCAGCCCTAATTCTTACTGTCTGTGACTTGACCCTGCATCTCCCCCCATTTAAACACATTAAAATGCAAACCATAGAGAAGTGCCAATGACACTGGCAGCAGCTTAGGTACTCACGTTGACGAAGAAGGGCACGATCAGCATGACGATGGCCAGCTCCAGCTCCGGGTTACGTATTGGGTTCAGGAGGGTTAGCTGCAATATGCAAGAAGAGCACAACAAGGGACAGAGACCCACATGCAGACTGATTAGAAAACGGGATATGTGAAAAACACAAAATTACTGCATGTCGTTAACGTGGGGTCATACTAAATAATGTGCAAGACCCGAGAGCCAAGCTGACTGATGCCGTGACTCCCCCCCCCCCCCTCCGCCAAACAGGGGGCACTCTTAGGCAACGGCGGCCTCTCTCACCTGCTTCCACTGAGGCATCAGCAGCACTAGGATGATGAGGACCTTCTCAAACATCATGATGACGATGTAGAGGGCGCACTGGCCCACCCATGCAGAGCACTGAGCCGGTTCACCTGTGGGTGTGAACACGGACGGCTATGGACACTGAGCAAGGCTGACTTGCACGTTTGACATTCATATTTAATATTTCACATAGCTTTCTAAGGAGTGCTTCCAAAAAGAGGAGGAAGCAGAGGAAGCTTTGCACGGCTGTCCTATTATCATTAAAACATAAGAAATGTTTATAACTTCATGCTATTTGACACAAAGAAATCTGGCTCTTTTAGCTACCTTAAATATGTATGAAACTGAGTAGATGCAAGGACACCAACCTATTTACCGATTTACCACTGCGATGGAAGATTCCTCTCATTTTAGACCACATAGTAATTAAAGCTGATCTCTCTGAAACTGAAACCTAATTATTCATATTCATATAATATAAATCTCTTCAAATGTTAATGACCAATTTGCTGAGGAAAATCTGACTCCATGGAGATCTACGATAAGTGAGCAGTGAACAGTTTCATACATTGTAGGACCTGCCACATATTGTGACCATTTTAGTGAGAAAATGGCAGAGCAACACTCTGAAATCTGGAGGAGAAACCTGGTTGCAGCACAGACTGCATTTTTTAGTTTGACTGCGGAACAGTACCCCCACACTCCGAGAATGCATTGGTGCCACCTAGTGGACACATATAGTATTGGAGAAAGCCACCTGAAATGTTGGGGTATATTATTATTATTATTTTTTATTCTGCGTCTTTACAACTTTGTTTTTGTTTTGATCCTGACACCTTACATAATGACCAGGGATGCACACAGCTATGTATGAGGATAACTATATGCTAATTTGTACTGCATTTGCAGTATAAAGGTTAAAATGCACGGTAATTTCTTGTCATATCGGCACAAATGCACATAAAATGGAGCACATATTTGCGCTGTTAGAACAATCGCGATGCAACACGTATCGGTTTTAAAGGGGATTGCATAATTTGCATACCAGTTACGTGCGTCCCAGAGAATGACCCCGCCTTACCGTACTCCCCAAATCGCAGCGAGTCCCACTGCCTCCACTCCACCAGCACGCTGACCGCCCGCACGCCGCCGTAGATCAGCAGCATGCCCAGCGATGCATCCAGCAGGAAGTTGATGAGGTACCTGCAGAACCAAGGCCAGGTAGGAGATGATTTACAAACACTGTAAAACCAATCAGGTGAATGACATAATGGGAAAGGATTTGGACGGGCAGTGAGGTGGATATGAGCAGCTGGCACTGCAGCCTCGCGAGTGTGTGACTGTCATTATGTCAGGTTTAAAGGGTGGGGAGAAACTCATACTGCAAAGATATGACAGTTACATTGGTAGACTTTTGTGTGTGTGTGTGTGTGTGTGTGTGTGTGTGTTTGCATAGATCACATTTGAGGACCAAATTATCTCCAAAGTGTAGTAAAACCTGAAATTCCCCTACTTTTGGGGACATCTTTTGAGGTCCCCATTTGGATAATCTCAGTTTTATAAAAAATCTGTGAATGCAATCGAAGTAGTAAAAATGTCAAAAGTCTTGTATTTCGGTATGGTTAAAGTTATGGATGGGTAGAGGTTAAGGGTGTCGTGATTGGGATTAGGGTTTTTCTCATAGAAATTACTGGACGGTCCCCATTTAGATAGGAAGACCAACTTCATCATTTAAAATATAACATTGTGTAGGGGACAACTTCACTAAATATAAACTAAATATAAAACTCAAAATAATTGATCCATATGATAAATGAGTTTGTCTGATACAGGTCTAAAGTCTTTGTTGGGTCTGTGTTTCATCCTCATGCTCTGGATGCAGGCTCACTGTGATGCATTCTGGGTACGTGGTTTTAGTTTTGGAACCACAGTATGAACTGCATTGCCGTGTTACACACACATAACTGACTGCAAGCAGACAGGAACCCAGTTAGTGACTGACTGAATCCTGCTGCGTCCTGACAGACATACTGTTCATCAAAGGTCTGTGTCACTCATTGCAACTGTAACTATAGCTGGAAACATCTGGGGTAATGAAGAGGGTTTTGGAGCAGCGTAGAAATGAAAAAGCAGAGACAGAAACATTGCAGGAGAGGAAGAGACAGACAGGCAGGCACTCACAGTGAGCAGGGGTCTTCCTCTGTGAGGTCAGACAGGTACACGTTAGCAAAGTGAATGAACAGCATCCCGATGGCCTGCTTGGAGGTATCCAGGAACCTGGGCAGCGAGAGAAAATGGGGTTACACACTGCAGCATAAGGAGGTGGCTGGCTCTGGTTTGGTGTTGAAGGTGACAGTGTCAGCATTTCCTGCTGTGGATGGGAATCTGCTTTTGCAGCAGGCAGGCTGATCTGAGAAGGGCTTTGGGTTTCTATTTCTGCATAAAATGAGGAACACAGCACATCATCTGACTGCAATCTGGCTGCAGCTCATCTGTCATGTATTTGTTTATGTTTTGTATGGCTGCTACCGTGGCCAGGTCTCTCATGTAAAAGATTTTATATCTCAATGAGACTTCCTGGTAAAATAAAGGTAAATAATCTTATTGATCCTTGCTGCACACGTAATAAAAAAAAAAAAAAAAAAAAAAACAGTACAGCAGAGGATAGTGATTTCCAGTTGTCACAGAGCACCCCCTGCAGGCCAGAGTGAATGTATGGCGCTAAAAGTGATAGAGGAGCACCAATGCTTTACCAGATCCTCCAAGGTCTTCGCTCATGCTTGGGTTCCCTGAAGCGCTTCACTGTCAAGGAAACAAACATCAGTCAAAAGCAGAGCTTTCTGATGAGCATCCACCATAGCTGCTAGCTCAAGTCTAGACAAGGCACCTTCTTGAAGACACACTGCTCCATCCCACATACAGCACGTAAACATACACATGAGGTTACTACTGGCTGAACACACATCTGAGAAACATAAGTCACCATCCCACAGACAGTTAGCAGACCTACCTGCAGTAAATGCAGTGTTGTACTTCATAGCAGAAATGCAAGAGCCAGGTACAGAGATGAGTATTTATGGTCATAATACCCTAGATGCTTAGTATAAATCACCGTAAAGCCCCATGGTGTAACATCTAGCTGGGGGTTCATTTTGTTTGTGTTTCCACTATAGTGACCCCCCCACCAGACCCTCCCGTCTTTTCTCATTATCGCTAGTTGTAAAACATTGTTTCATTCTGGAAAAAAATGAAAGATCAATCTGCTGGCCGGACTTAATAATAAATTAAAAATATGCCACAGGCCAAATCGAACTGCCTCACAGGCTGGCGCTCTGGGACGACTTCTAACCACAGCTGCCACCCATTCTGTTTTATATGGGATCATCTTAAATGCTGTGTTTTGTTTTGAGCCAATACTGGACGCAATCTGTCTGACCATATGATCTCCCCTCCTTGGCAAATGTTATTATCGGGAACCCAAGAGAGTGGGGGGGTGGGAGTGTTCCATATTTCTTCAGATTGAAAGTCACAACCCTGCTTCAAGGTGGTGAATGACTTGACAAAATCCCTTGTCGTCCATTTTGGAAAACGGCCGATGCAATCATCTCATTATTTAAGCAGTTGTGTCTTCAGCTCTGGTGCTGCTACCTTTGAATACTAATAAAGTTTAAATATCGGCCAGCAATATCCGCCAAGATTGACACATTGGGAAAAACGCAGATATCTTGATTTTGAATGAATATTGGTTGATATATTGTGCATGTCGTCGCTCAGTGTTTTATTTCTGTTCAAAGGCAGGTGGCTGACAGTTCTGTACTTAAGCTAAGGTTCACAGTCTTTTCATAGTAAAATCATATTCTTTAGTAGTGTCAACTACTAAGCAAATCAGTAGAGAGAGCAGAGAGAGCACATGCACGGTAACACCTCATCCTGAGGTTAAAACAAAACAATGCCTGGAATGTGCATGTACAACATTTTATTCTAGATTTATTAAACAAAACTTGACTGGAAAAAATGCATATTTTTCAGAAATTCAGGTAAAGTTGTAAACAACATGAGCACTAATAAAGCTGCTATTGTAAATTAAAAGCAGATACGTTTTATTAATGCACAAGTCACCTGTGATGCCGGCATAACACTGGCAAATACAGTAACTCCATGGCCTGGGTTAATTCACGATTAGTTTTGAGTCTCACATCAGCATCTCCCAACACAGTATGACAGGGCTTCCCCCATTACAGATGCCTCATGTATGTAGAAGTTTAAGGGCAAACATTCAGATTAGCTCTCGACAGTTATTCATCATTATTATCTTGTGTGCAAAAAGTTGTTTCTATTCCTCTTTTTTCAGTTCTTTTTTAATTTTGGGCATAGTATGTTCCGTACTGCAGTGGGGCTGCATTGCCATTCCACACACTTCTTTAGATTCAGCTTATCACTGCACAAAACACAAGTACTCAAACAATGAAATACGATTTGGCATCTAATCCAAAAATGCAAAATACTGCAAAAGTGCTATAAAGGACTGTACAGTATATACATGCATGCTTATTATAAAACATACATTTTCTTGTGACATACGTGCTTAGACCCCCAAATATAGGCCAATACCACATCTTGCCTCTACCTCACACTGTTCAAAATTCCTTTTTTTTTATATATTTTTTAAATTTACTGTTGTTATAGTCAGACTTTGCAACCAGAAAGAATTGATTTGCCTTAATATATTATCTGAGCAGAAAACTCATTTGCATTGACCAATTTTGGTTATTTGAGGGTGACAGCTGGGCAGGATCTCAGGCGTATGTTTGCAGACACAGGTCCAGACTCCAGGTTTGATAAATCTGATTCTTTTGTGGCTATGTAGTTTTCTGTCTACCTTCGTGCAAATGTTTTCACGATGAAATTTACGCGAAGGTTGATGAATGAGGCCCCTGGTTCCAAGGTCTTGGGCTATATGGACCAGGAACTTCTGTAGCTCCTGGCCACTATGGCAATGCTGTTTTCCCACCACAACAGAAACTGTGACCTTTATGCTAAATAAGCACAGGAGATGCAACACATTAATAGGTTAAATTTAATACAGAATTTCATATGCAAGTAAACTGCACTGCCACACCAAAAAAAAAAAAACAGAGGATGACATATCACAAATCACATCTTGTATTAGTTCAAAACCAGACAGTATTAATTCTGTAAAATATGGGATGATCCCATGAAATATGAGTAATGGGTAAGTAATGGTCCGCAAGATGATCTTATACAACCCACGACACGTTTATTATTAATTATAAAATCTGGCCAGCAGATTGATCTTTAGTTTTTCAATTAATTTTTCAGAATTAATTAATAACCAGGGCCATATTCATGGCGAGCAAATGGATAGTAACACAGATTGAACAAATTAATAGGTTAAAACATAAATTATTAGTAATTGTTTCAGATAGTCAAAATCAAAATAATTTTCAAAAAAAAAAAAAAAGCCTCTTGATTACTAGAGTTCAGTTAGAGAAACTGGAAAATGATAATTACACTGAAGGGAGTTAAAAAAGACATTACAACTAAACACGCTTAATAGGCAAAGGAGTTTTACATGCTGCAAGTACAGGAGGATCTTCTCCAGCTAGTAAAAACACATGGGTCAACCCGGCATGCTCAATACAACACCTTGTATAAATGACCTTGTATAAATGAGTTTCCTACTGGGGACTAACAAAATGGTCGACACCATGTCAAAATAACAGGTTTCAGTCACATTTTGGAGACATTTGGTCCTCACCATGTAATATAAAAATAACCCCCCCCCTACCTTGCAGGAGCAGGACTGAGTAGAGACAGATGAAAGAGAAGACATATCCCATTGTGGTCAGGTGTCAGACCCAAGTGGAATGCTCTCCGACCCCATGGCCACAAAGGACTGTGGTCAGTAACCTCCAGCAGGCCTCAGGTGGACATTGTAATCCAGACCCGACGCTTATTATTCAGGGGCAGTCAAACTTGCTCAGTGTTTCTAAACACATGGAAAAAAGGACACCAACCCCCTCATGTAATTTTTATGCTGGTAAAGGGAGGTTTCCCATGAGAGTGGGCATGGAAGGATTAGATTGTTACTCTGAGCTAAACAGGGATGAAACCATCCTGCAGCATGCGGAAATACCAAAACGGCAACAGCATCCTTCACAGATTGGCAAGCAGGAGTTGCCTAGAAAGCAAGGAGCCAACATGAGGCAGCCAACGGCCGCAACACTGGGACATTCCTCTGCCTGAGTGGTGAAACGCAACCATGTGTCACTGACCTATAACCTCCAGCTGACCTATTTAGGCAATGACTGACATGTCAGTCTCGTTATCGCATAACGTCCAGTCGACACGAACTATGAGCAAGTGCACAAGCATGTCTGGATCGCTATGCAGGGATTCACAACCAGGAAAACAACGGTGCCTTGAAATCAGCTAGATCGACTTCACCACCTTGGGAGAGAAATCGCAGAAAACTGGACAAATCAGACAGCAAGACTATGCGCAGTCCCGCCTCCGCATTTGCACAAATAAAACGGCTCAATTCTGGCATTTTAGCCTAACGACTCCCGTGGTCACAAATGGATCGATCCCATTCAGAGGCGTCTTTTACCAAACCACAGTCATGTAGCTTTGTCAGTTTCATGCAGCATATCCCGTCTCCTGCCGCTGCTGTCCACCGGGCCCTTTCAACAACTTGCACTCAGCTGCCTCCCTTTTATCGATGGTGACAAATCAACAGGCACGGCCGGGCTGTTTGTCACCCCGAAAAAAGGAACGCAGACTACTCCGTCAATACAGCTGAAGAGCCGAGACAGCAACTGTCTGGCAGCATTTCAGAAGGTCGACAATACAGCACGTTCCTTAAAATGAGCGGGAGAACCCAGTCAGAGTGTTGCTCCCGCCGCGCCACGTCCTGCAATAGCTGCCAACTTCAGTTATTACACTGATTCTTAGAAAAAGCATCCCACTTGTTGCTTGCAGACAATTAGGTTGCTCAACATAAGCCAACTGCCAACCAAATCCAACAGCAATTAATGCTCCGACACCATATTCCCGAAGTTCTACCTCTTTCACATGAAAAATGTGTGTTTGTTTATGGTGAGGATATTTTCTACTATTTGTTGTTACTTACATTGGCGGGTGCATTTATTTCCTTTCTTTAATTTGACACTTTGGTCTAAAAAAACCATGTGAGTGAGAACTTCATTGTCCTATGAAGGGCTGACGCTGTCAATTATATTAATAATTTGGTAATGTACCATTTCAATTGATGATTATTTGATTAATCAGTTATCTATAATAGGGCTGCACGATATATCGTTTCGGCATCGTCATCGCGATGTACGCACGTGCAACAGTCACATCGCAAGGACGTGCAATGTTAATTAACGCTAATAAAATTAGGCGGCGTGGACAACGTTTTGATGTTTTTGCTAAACTAACAAATGTCACGCTGTTCTTATTCTTGAACAATCCACAAAAGTCTGTCACATAATTTAGGTCAATTTAAAGGTTTTTGGATACGGAGCCGACACGCAGCTTTGCACCAGCAGTTAAACATGTCGATCACAGAACGATCCACCAATCACAAGCATTCTAGATCTCTGAGCTAACCATTTACCCCAGCGCTATTTGTCACTCATGTTAACTCCCATGTGCAATAAGCTTCTTTAGTTTAATGCTCATGCACTGTTTAGTACGGATGAAGTAATCATTACCATTATATTTGGGCAAAATCAGCTAAATCTTTCTAGAATGACTAATTATACCAATAGAGCAGCAGTCACTAACAAGCGGACCGTGGTCGGGGTCCGGACCCAGAAGCTGTCCCATACGGACCCGGGGGTGCGTTTCTCAAACGACGGAAGTTATGTAGTACAATGCATCGCACTATCGTTACCTCTGTAGTACGAACTATGGTTTCAGGAAACACCTGCGTCGTACTTACATAGCAACTTCCGTCGTTCAAACTAACGTAGTTGGCAACGATGGTTTCGAGAAACACACCCCCGGGCCGACCAAAAAGCCATAATGTTCCTAACAGAGTGGCGGATCTGTCCTTAAATCGTAAAGCTGAAAAGTTTTCAAATAAAGTATGTATTATATAACATCTTGGATAAATAGACATAGTTTATTGGTGACTTCATGTTCGTGGAAGTTTCCGCTTTTTAACAACTGTATAAAGTAAT
>JAODKF010000116.1:27129187-27143627 GCA_026779585.1 Mormyrus proboscirostris | reverse complement strand
TGAAAATAAGACCTGGGCATATTTTGGCATTTCAAAAAATATAAGACAGTGTCTTATCATCGGGGAAACACGGTATGGCATTTTGGTACAAGCTGCTGCTCAGTCAGCTCGGTGTTTGAATTCTCCTCCATGTTGCTTGCATGTGGCAAACTGGATGGGGCGGAGTCACATGGCAACACACGCAGTAGTATGTTTATAAGAGAACAATACATGGGGAACACACTGGGAGGAAGTGTTTACATATTTTTTTTTTTAAGTATTAACTGAAAGAAAAAAAAAAAAGTGACTGACTCAGGCATTACATTGATCAGAGGTTCTGAATGTTGGTTTGGATTAATTGTTGATTAATTGCCCAACCCTAATGTCTTCTGAATGTGTGCATTTTCATTCATTTTTAATCTGAAGTGCATGCACACATCTGAGGCTTTCATTCTTTGTTCGTCGCCTCTTCCTTCTGCCATATTGCTAAGGAATCAAACCAAATTTCAAACTGATGTGTATCAAGAACTGAGTAAACAGGTTTAATGGAGTAATCATGACAGCTCTAGTGCCATGTAGACAGAACATTTAAAAAAGACTCCATGAAACACTGAGGAGTTCCTCTCTTCACCCAGGGACTGACATGAGCCAGATAGCCCTGCTTTCCTGCTCTGAAAGATCATTTCTACTGAAAAACCAAAGCCAAAAATGGAGCTCCAGGATAGAGGGTAGATTCTGAAAACTGCAGAGCAGACAATTCATTACCTTTGCATTTCATAAGGCACGTAAAATGATGTAATAGTCCAGGGTGTTACCCTGTTGCCAAGCCATGGGAAGCACTTGGCATTTAGCCTGTGAAAGTGACCTGGACCAGTCTACTGTCCTGCTCATGGAGCAAACACTTTCCCTTCAGTCTGCCCCTTTTTTGCTTGACCACCCTATCTTGGCACTGACCTTGCTGATTACAGCACAATCGGTAACAGCTTGAGTTTTATAATTCTCCTCACCATGGATGATGAATCTATTACTTTTAGAACTTGAGTATTTTATATATTTAGAATATGCTTCTGTGAAAAGCACCATACAGCTGAGGATCAGAGAGCAGGATCAGCCAGTGTTCTTGGAGTAATTTGGGTTGAGGACCTTGATCAAGGGCCCTACAGTGAAATCACTCTTCCAGACATGGGATTTGAACCAGTGACCTTCTAGTTAGAGGCACAGAGCCCTAACCCACAGAATCACACACCACTCTATTTGCAAGAGTTTGAAGGGCAATATTGCAAAATAAAAGACCACAAATTAGTAGAACCTTTCCTAAACAGGCTTTTTACAAAAATAATTCAGAATTTAGTGAAATATGAGATTTTGTCTTGTTACTAAGTTTCAGTGTTTCTCACTGGATTTAGTAAGAAATAGCACTTGATAAGTGGCTTGCAAAAAGGTAGATGGACACTATAAAGCAGGGCTCTTCAAATCTGGACCTCGATTCCAAATCCAAGCCTTGTTTTCAGTTCTCTCAGGTAGTTAGTTTAATAATTACTGATTCTGATTGGTCAGAGGCTTCACATCTGGCTCACAGGTAAAAGAAGGCTGGAAAACCAGCTGTGCTCGGACCTCGAGGGCCGTGATTTGAATAATAGGGCTCTAAAGTGTTTAATCAAAAGAAATTCTGACAGCATTCATTCATTTAAAAAGCAGCATACAGCCAAGTAGCCTACAAATCATGCAGTACAGCTCAGTAGACGTCTACAAAAAAAAAAAAAAAAAAAAACAGGCCTGTCATGGCAGGAACACATTCACAAGGGAAAGGAGGCCTGTGGGGTTCGGAGGCCTAACATACCCCAGCAGGCCCATGGAGGGCGGTATCCTGCGCATTTTCAGTGTCAGCCAGCTGACAGCATTTACACAGCTATGCTGAGACTGTATGGGTGCAATGCACAGCTGAAAATGAAACTCTCAGGCACTAACTGGACCAGGATGACGAACAACGTGCACTTTTTCTGGGAATGAGCACTGAACACAGTGGCTGAACTACTGAGCCTGAGTGTAGCTGACTACCTGAGCCGCTGTCGAGTAAAAATGTGAAAAATATAACACAGTAAATACCATTTACAAGACTGAAACCAATTTATGCAAATCATGGTGTGAAAACAGTATATAACTAAGATGGTTTTAAGATATTTTTCTAATTTCCAGTAAAAGCCATTTGAAGGCTGATCCAAGAACAAGAAGCAGAAAGACAGGACAAGTTGGATCACGTACAATATAGCAGAGGGGGGCTCATATGGTTAGGGGAAGGTAGCCGAAAGGGGGGGGGGTAGGACAGACAGGGAATAAGGCACTGCAGTATGGTCACATTCCTGCAGAGTCTGCTCCTCAGATATTTAATCACAGTGCAGGTCTGCACACTTCTTTGCTGAAGCTCTTCGGAAAACACTTTCCACTCTTCCCTGCAGACATTTCCTTAGTCACATTTGTGATAAAATTTCCACAAATTTATCAACACTCAATTTTCTTGACTTAATAAAAAAAATAGTACAATATGTTGACATTGCAATTTGCAATTAATTCAGAAGAACAATGAATATATTACAGAACTTTCATTTCAATTATTATATTATAACCAAGCACAAGCACCCATTTATCTCAGTCAACTGACACGTTGTAGTCAAGTTATGGACAATTACAAATGAGCTTTAGAGGAAATAAACACTGTCTCATTTTCTCAAACAGATATCTAATGCCCATTGTCTTCATATTTTACTCTGAAATTCGGTACCAATATTTTTAAAAGGTATTCGAGATGCAACACAAACCCTAAAAAGGTTGAAATGTAAAGTAATCATGCGCCTACATCCCTACAGACTTAATCCTTGATAGAAGCTTCTTCTGATACTGACTATTCAGGAAGCCTAAAATACTGCCTGTGTGCCGGTTCCAACTCTACAAGAATGTGAAATGGAAATTCAATGTAAATGACAGGCCAAGTAGACATTTATATAGATGATGTGAAACTCAGACTCAATAAAATGAGATGGTCAGAAGCTCTTTGGACCAGAGATAAGAGTTACTCAAGAGGCAGAGTTACCGCGTAACGAGGGCATGAAGCATGTGGTCTTCTAGGTCGAAGGCCAGCATGCAGAGCTTCCCAGAAATGGCTGCTGTCAATGACTCCCCTAAAAGTATCACAAACTACCTAAGCAAATCATTCATGAGCTGTATTCACCACTGTTATCCAAAAAAAAACCTTACCAGGCACAGAAAAATAGCTGCAGTCTGTTTTGGAACAACACAAGACAGTTTAAACAATCTATCCTATTATATTCTAAATCATACATAGTGTGAACTAGCCACTTACTGCTATTTCACTGTTATAAATTTAGACAACTGCTTAACTGACAAAAACTGTATTGATGTTTGCATTCCGTTTAAGCTACAGAACAGAGCCTGTCCTGTACTTAGAAGGACAACTTGTTGATATCAACAGTTACTGCTATTTAGTGCATGCAAATAAATGATATTCATGCCTGAGAATTCATCAGGAGATACTTCTGTGAACAAAACAGCTGCAAGTTCAAGGCCAACCATCCAGTACCTGCAAAAAAATGCAGGAGAGGTTCTGCCACATAATACTCACACATCAGAGTGCTGAAGGCCACAACCCCAAGGAGCCCTTGCAGGAAGATGCCAAAAGAGTCCATCAATGCACCATTCTTGCAGCCTTGGTTGTCTGAGGCTGGTGTAGAGCCAGCTGACGAGGATGAGTTTAGAGATGAAGCTGCAGAGAGCATGCCACCTGGACCACCCCCATCCCCAGGGCGGGACATCATTCTCACCCCATTATCCACCATGGTAGGTCAACAAGACGTAAAAACTGGTCACTAAACCACGACCGGAAAAGTCAATGTTTGGTTTCCGCGCCAACAGTCGAGTCTTCGTACCACGGTCTTCGTTTTGGTTTGACAGCACATGGATCCCAGTGAACCGAAGAACAGGTGGACTAGTATACGGTTATTAGCAGGTGAAATGCTCTCCTTTCCGGGAACTGGTCTTCGGTGTGCTGTAACACGACATCTCTAAATAGCATTTTCTCAGCTTTTAAGGTTTCGATATCAAACATTCCAAAAGAACAGACAACAATATATGACGAAAGGCTTCGCTAATTACGTTTAAGCAACTTAGGCGAGTTAAAGCAAATCTCATGGTGGTCAAAAGCGGCTGGACAGCCATCTGGCACTTCCCATTACATCTAGAAAGTGAAATAGTAAGTTTAGGCAACTGATAAACGTTGCGGTTAATTTATGTTACTGTCATGCATTTAGTTTTTAAACATCGTGATCTGAGCGACACTTGCGATAATAAAAAAGCTGTTTCACCTGCTTGTGAGATAAGTCGTTTTCAGGTGACAACGTCCATATGCCTATCAGTTAGCTTTCTAAATAGTTACATCATCTACAAATTGCGAATATTCCCGAGGTAACAAACTTTTTCATTAACATTTTAAATGTACAATGTAAAGTTTCATATGACACCGTCCGACCACGAACAGGTTTATTCTGGTCGCCCTCGTGTTTCCTCGTCCCTTTAAATTTTGTCGCTGGCAAATGTGGTTTCACATCTGTCTCCACAACCGCTTAGTCGTGTCAGCAATTACGACTTCGATCGCAGAAGGAAGGCATGCATTCCGCAGAAGTAAACTTGTTTCAAAAACACTGAATAGACGAAATTACCACAGTCACCGTTTCCGACATCAGCATCCTCTCTACCGACAAGATAACAACGTAGGTTAGCAGGCTAGCTAGATTTCACAGTGAATAATACACAACCAGAATAATCCGTTGTCTTAAACTCTAAGCCGCCAAAACTCTTTACCCTATATACTACATACAAAGAATATTCTATACGTGTCTACGTCTTTCATCTTTTTCACGAGTTCGAAAACAGCCATTCCAGCTGCTTCCTTGCCCACTCATTACCAACTCCTGCCGTGATGACGTTCGGGTACACGCCGTCGAGCGAGGTGCATTCTGGGAATTGTATGACATTCAATTAACTCGGAATTAACTACATTTGGAAGAAAAAACTGAACCGAATACCTCAATATTATGGGGATAATGTAAACAAAATTAAAAAGAACAGTTAAGTAAAATATCCTCCTGATTTAACGGCAATTCTTAATTTGTCTTTAAATTGCCCATTTGGACCGCTTCTTTAGGTGAAGAAAATTATGACACATATGTTTATATTCTATTACGTCGCCACAAGAGCAGTAAATGACCCAAAGCAATATCAAAATATAAAGATTGATTAATGAAAATGTGGTTTATTTATCATCGTTTTGGTTTTAAATAGCAATCATATTCCACAAACGTATATACAGTTTAATTTACATACAGATCAGTAAATCAACAATCAGTTTTTTTTGTTTTAATTACTTGGATTTCTTCCCACCTTAAACATTAGAACAGGAAAAAGGAACATGCAAGAAAAAAAATGAGATTGTTCAATGAATTTTTAAAACACGTTACTGTAAAAACAACAAACAGAAAAGAACATATTAAAGGTATCTATACAAAAAAGTGATACAACAAAAGACATTGCCTACTTTGACGTTATTTACAATTTCTGCATCATTTTTACCTGAATAAAAACAAATACGTGACTTTCTGCCACACTCACGTCCCTTTCCAGCTTCTGCAGGACTTCTCATTTCAAGTTAATCAGGTTAACAGTATACTGTAAGTTGTTGCCTGTAGGAGAAAATCCATTAACCCTCTGACTGGACACAAAGAAATATGTCACTTTGTGAAAATAAATGTTACACCTAAAGCTGAAGCCAGTAAATCCCATGCCTGTTAACATAAACATTCCAATTGTTTCAATATTATACAGTTGGATGTTTAAAAAAGACCAATGTCAACACATAAGTTGTGCTAATTATGATTCATATTGCTTTTTCTTTAAAATAATATAATGGACTTTTACAAAAGTTTGGGTCAGAGTAAAAGGTACTACATAGAAAATTCACCTTTACTTTTTCATATGAGATTTGTTCAGTCTGCAAAAACAATCCCTTGGATTATTCTCCAAAGCCAGTAGCATTTCACAATGTAAGGCATGAGCACGATGAATGCTTTCAGAATTCAACTCATTTTCCCAGAATTCAGTGCTAAGCACCACCGACCTTTCTGCTGTGTACCCTGATAACCGACTGTTGACACTATAGTAACAGTGGATTTAAAATGTTTCAAGTGTGAAATCACATTCATGCTGCAACACAAACTGAATTTGTTTATATCATTAAATATCGCCTTAAATGTACAATGTATATATATTTACAGTGACAAACAAATACATACAGATTTGAAGAAAAAAAACCAACCAAAAATCTTCTCTTCACAGGAATATATTACCTGCTTCAGCATATGCTTTTGTGCTTGGCTTTTTGCATTTTATTTATTTTTCACACTTCAAAGCTGTTTAAACATAGAATAAATATGAAATCCACACTTGCAGTGCCTGTATAAATAATAATAAAAAACTGACAGCTGATTAAAAGCCATCAGCTGCTTGCACCGAACAGAGAAATGCCTGATGCAGGAGGTTTCATACTGCAGACAGAAAGATACCTTACGGCCACGGCCACTCTGTTCGCAAACTCAAACGAAGAACGCTGTGGATGAAAGTGGCCTTAGCTGCCAGTGCACAGCTCCAGTGCATGTACGCCATAGTCTGTAGAGCGGTGGAAACACTTCGCCATTCTTGGCTGACAGTCTGAGCTAATCCTCCCACTCGCTCTGGAAATCTCAGCTAGCAAACTGCTGGTAGAAGGCCAGTTTCACCCTTTCGATATGGTGGCACAACTTGATGGCCGGTCCCAGCTTAAGGCCCATGCACTCCTGTACGGTGGGAAGTGTCAGGAGGAGAAGGGCCTGTCCGTCAATCTCCTGGAAATACAAATGTGGCAGCAACGAATTCAGCTGTAAATTTAGAAAAATAAACACTACATAAACAGACAGTTCCTCCTATAGGCCAGCAGGGGGCGTGGAGGACTCAGACCGGTAACCTGAAGACTGTCAGGGAATCACAGGTTTGTTAGCATGAAAGATGAAGCCGTCCAAATGAATAACATAACAAAAAAAGTGCTGGCTGCAAGCTTCAACCAAGCAACTAACAGGTACATGCACATGATGTCACATTTTTTGGTGTTTCCTGCACTACCTGGTCCAGGAAGATGCGTGCCAGGGGAGCGCAGTCCGTGGTCCTGATGAAGCGCACCACGTCCGCCACACTCCACTCCAGGGGGCTGCTGTCCAGCCGCAGCTTTTCTGCTGCTTCTCCCCGCTGCGTCTGTGAGCGGATTGATTTGGTAACATCAGCCAAAACCAGATCCAGCCAATTCGCAGTTCTCAAGGAGCCAGGCTTCTCATAGAGCGCTCACACCCTGCTGGCACCAAGAGAAGAGGGTGTCTGTTCACTAACCTTTGGTGAGGGGGGCCGGTTTTCATCGTCGGAGTAGGAGGATGAACGGGCCTTGCGCCTGCGACGAGTTCGGACCGTCTCATTGGGCGTCGGCGAGGGGGGCTGTGACTTCCTCTCGGAATGTTCCGAGTCATCCAGCAGCTCGTCTTGCAGTTCTGAGCCCGAGTCCTCACTCAGGGAGTCTTCCTCATCCAGGTCTTCTTCATCACCACTGCCCTGAGGATAAGAAAAGCGAGAGAGTCGGGAATCAGCTGAATACTCAGTCTACTCAGGAGTCACAGGCTGTACATGTTAGATGTTCGACATACCTGGGGTGAGCCGGCAGGGGTGTTATCCAGGGAGCTTGATCTTTTCTTCTTGTGAACGAAGAAGTGTTTCCTCCTCTTTCTCTTCTTTCCCGTCCTCTTCATGCCTCCCTCCAGGTTCGTGTGGCCCCCCGGGGGTCGGCCAATCCGCTTGCTTTTCTTTTTGCCGTAGTAATGGGCTGTGGAGCATATGCACACCTGTCACATTCCGCCGTGAACAGGTGCTACGCTAAAATCAGTGTGACTGACAGTCACACCTCTGAGAACAGAGACCACCTGTGTTTCAATCAGCCAGTACAGAGATATGTGTTTAAAGTGAAATGAAACTCAGCTATCTATACAGAATTTCTGCCTCGCCTGCAATTTCTGCATTATCCTTGCCTGTGCATTATAAGCCGTTATTTGTAAAGGTTGCTAATACTGTTATCTCGAATGACCCGTCACTGGGTATTTTATACTGTGGCTAGTTCAGAGGGTGGCAGGCTTTGCTCACATTTCCATGGATGGGGGTTTCCCCCGAGTTCTCCGGTTTCCCCTGTAGTGCAACGACACGCAGTTAGAATGACTGGTGGCTCGAAATGGTCCATAGAGTGTGAATATGTATGTGACCTGTGACAGACTGGCATCCTGTTCAGGATGTACTCCAGCCTTGTGTTCAGGCCCCTCACTATCCTGACCAGGATAAGCAGTTTGAGGATGGATGCTTACACTAGAGTAAGGACCTTATTCAACAGTATTACAGCAAACCACCACAAGGGGGAGCCTGTTGAATTCAGAACACTCATTTATGAGCCCATGTCCATCTGATTGACAAAGCTCTACAATGGTCTTTCTACAATAATCCAACACTACATTATTTTCCCTGTGGGGAAAATCAGATACTTTTAAAGATCAAACAAGCTTTTCCCAAAACACACACACAGCAATAAGACCAACGACCAACAAGATATAATAATTTCATCTCAGTGTACGACCCCTAGATCCTACGGCTAAAGATGATAATAGATGCCTTGACTTTGATGGCTGCAAATCTGCTGCCTTAACTTCACTTTGGATAACAAGCTTCAAAGCCAATAGCAACATTTTAATGGAAATCTGCGATTAACCGCTCAGTCACATTTGGTTACATCTTTGTGAACTTTAGCCTGGCTTCCACATGCCATAAACCAAGATTTGGTGATTTTGATATCACAGCATGTTATTAATACATAAGAAAGATTCATGGAACCTGCATGGAGATATGAATCTCTTTGTGATGAGAATGAATTACTTCCATTTTGGGTAAACTGATAACGAGCAGCTTGCTAATGTGCTTTCAAGAAAAAGCTAAATGATTATAAGATACACAGCAGCTCATGATCAGCAGAGTGAGACACACTGGACGAGGGCAGATGGCGGCCCACTCACTGTACTTGGTCTTGGTGAGGATGGAGCAATTTTCTGAGCAGCGCTCCAGAACCATGCGTGACCCAAACAAGTTGGGGCAACACTCAAGCTTGATGCAGGTCTTCCTACAAAACTCCGCCACCTGATCTGCTGTTCGCACAATCTCCACCGTGGCTCGATAGCTCTTGCCCTTGTACCTTGTGAGTCGGGAACACGTGGCGTGTGTTAAGGCAGACCAGGTGAAGCCTCAGCCCAGTGTAAAATTGTTTCGCCACATTGCAATATGACACAGCAGCATGCGGTTCTCTGACTCCACCGTTAGCAGCACTGACTTGGCTTTGAGCGTCTCCCCGTGGCCCTGCCAGCGAGACTCCTCATCCAGCTGCAGCTCCCGCAGGACGCGGCTCGGCTTGTAGGCCGCATTGATCAGGAGGGTCAGCACCTAGGGAGGAAGGACAGGTGGGCGTCTGAAGATTGTGTGGTGCTGAGGGAGATGAGACGGAGAGAGAACGGGCCAGAGATAGAGAGAGAGCGAACGAGAGATAGCGAGAGAGAGAGAGAGAGAGAGAGTGGGAGAGAGAGACAGAGTGAGTGAGAGATAGAGAGCGAGAGAGAAATAGAGAGAGCAGCCTCTGCCTCCAGCCTGGCTGGGATTGTACCTCTTTTAAGACCAGAACACAGCTGCCAGGCCCGACACACTGCGGCAGCTCTGCTATGCGGCCCTTGTTCAGGTACGGTCCGGAGAAACAGCGGTGGTTAAAGTAGATCTTGGGGCAGGAGTATTTTCCGTTGCTTTGTCCTGCAGGGTGCCGTTGTCAGTAGGTACGAGATTAGAATGGAAATTACATATGATCCTCAAATACACAGAAACTTACTCGGGAATGCAGATAATACTGCCGACAGCAACGGGGAAAAATGCACAATAGGGACTTATTCAGAGGTGCTGGTCGCCAGGGGCACGGCACTAACCGCTCTCTGATTGGTTGTTTTCCTGTTGTTTCAGGGCATCGGTGGGCGTGGCTCTGGTTGGAGTCCGGCTGCAGGGTTAACATACAACAGGTCAGTTATTTCCTCCAAAATAAATCGCTTGCTGTTTTTTTCTTACCCCTGAGATACCTACTGCTTTTCCGGCTGTACCACTGCAACCCGCCTCTGCTTCTGAACTGAAAACATAAAACAGAAACGAGAACTGAAATCCACCTGTTTGGACGGAGAGTAAAAAAACGACGAAACAGGACAGGTGCACCTTTACATGCCACCAGCTGGTAAAGGAACACTTGCTTCTGTGCAGGAAAGTTGGCAATAAGGATACATAACAGGAGCACTGCTAAACTATACAACTAGAGACCCCGTCGTTCTGCAATTAAACTTACATCAATAAACTACATCCAAGTTGGGGGAAACGGCCCTGGTGTGGCCCACCCACCTTGAGGTTTACTGGGGTGTCTGAGGGCGTAGCCATTGGTCTCACACCAGCTGACAGGAAAGATGTCCATGGAATTAACATGCGTGATGATCTCTGGGATGGACTGCTTCACCCCTGGTGAGACACAAAGCAGAGTACCCAAGACATTTTCAATAACTCTGTGGAACCCTGGAGGTACTGCAAACGGTTGTTCTTAAATTTTTTTGAGGGGATGCAGTATTCTGTGGCCACGTTAAGGAAGATTATGCTCATAATTTAGTATATTATGTGCAAAAAAAATTTAAATCCTCCAAGGCTCTATAATACATAGATGTGTAATATCTCTATTGTCCTCCAGCGTCTCAGTCAGAGCACAGTTAACAGTGCTCCCTCCGCCCCCCCCGCCCCCCCACCTTCCAGATGCAGCCAGATGTGCTGCCCCCGCACCCGGGTAACGGTTGCCACGTGGATGTGCTCAGGGGAGAGTGGGTTCACCGCCTCCAGCTTCATGGATACCACAAAGTCATGGTCACGCAGCTCCTACAGGGCAGGAATACAACAGCAGTTCAAATGCTGACACGAATGGTGACTACAGAGGATTCATCTTTTTAAGTTTAAAGGTTAAGAAGTGAAATGAGCAAAGTGATCCATCTGAGCTTCAGCCTTTCAAATCCTTCTGCGTTTCAGCTATAAAAGCCAGCTAAACAGTAAGTTACACTCTCCAAAAGTGATGAAACATCACATATGTGACAACCAGTCTGTTGTTATTGTTTTCCTGATAACTCCTTCTTACTGCTATTACATACTGTAATGCTGTTTAATTTAAACTACAATAGCTCTGCCTTTCCAAAAATATGTCTGGCTGCCTGAGTCATCCACTGATAACTTATTAAAATTCAGCTGGAAGTTGCAAAGTAAAAACAGAAGCAAAGACCATGAGATTTGGTCGTGCAGATTTCCGCAGCTGTTTTCCTCGACTGTGGTTAAGGGCGAAGGTAAACCACAATCAGTGTTTATAGCCGCTATTCTGAAACCAAAAAAAAAAAACTTCCTGGTCTCCTCTGACCACCACGACGGCCTATGTTCACGGCTAATGCACCAGCAAACTGCACCACAGCAAACTCAACAAGAACTGGAAATGTGCAACCTGATGCATACCTATCAAACATGAGGGTGAGTCGTGCCGCCGCTGATGTCAAACAGTGAAAACTCACACAGTGTCGAACAAAGGCACGAGTTACCCAAGTAAAATGCGTCTTAACCTGTGACAAGAGACCAGCCAGTGAATGCTTTCGGTCTGCCTTGTGCTACAGGTGCTAGCAGAGGATGAATACAAACATTTAGCAAATTGCTTACTTAAGCTTCTGCTGATTAAATGTGAAGAGATGGTTTCCTTTGGACAGCGAAAGGCAGTATCTGTGAGGTGTGGCAGAGCAGTTTTGCAGAAGGAGTGCGTGTCGTACAGGAAGCCGGTACACAGCTCCTGAGTGTGAGATCACTCACCGGGGCAAAGCAGTGCTGGGGTGCAGCCTCTGCCTCGCACTGCTTCAGGTAGTCAGCCCAGTCGAAGTCCTGGCCCTGGTATCCTGTGAGCACAGGTACACACATAGACAGAGCAGGAAAGACACCAGGAGACACGGACAACACCAGGAAAGACACAGGTAGACACAGACAGACCAGTAGGGACACAGGCGAGCCAGGAGAGACACAGGCAGACACAGACAGACAGGAAAGACACAGGCGGACCAGGAAAGACCGAGGCAAACAGAGGCAGACCAGGAAAGACACAGACACAGGCATGCCAGGAAAGACATAGACAGACACAGGCAGACCAGAAGAGACACAGGCAGACCATGAAAGACACAGGCAGACAGTCATTTTATGAGCAGAAAAAGCTCTTGTCCCTACTATCAAGTTGTGCACATGTAAATGAAAGCAGTTGTTTGTTTTCATTCATTACGCAATGCACATTAAACTGGCTAAAGAGGACGGAGTTAGTGACCTTGGGGGGGGCTGAGCGGCACCCCATTTTTGAGGCTCCACTGGGCAGGGAAGATCCCAGAGCTGTTACTGTGACACACAAAGGGGCGGCTGCCTCCCCTGCACACCGCGCTGCTCTGCAGCATGTCCATCTCCACCAAGAAGTACTGATCACTGAACACCTGGTGAAGCACAGCCAGCCACCGTCGGCAGCAGCATTTTATATAAAATACATACAATGCTCTTATTAAGATTTAATGCTGTAAGGAACTCGATGATCTATTGACACGTGATACATTATACAACTGGCATGCTTCTCAGAATAGGGCATTGGGCAGACGACACAGGTTACCTTGGTGACGGTAGCGGGGCTTATGCAGAAGGGAGCAGCGGGATTAACAGCTTCCAGTTTCATGCCTTCACTGAAGCAGTGAGTGGAGACTGTCGGCTTGTCCTAAGTACAGACAGGGATGCTTTGGGCTACATCAGGTCAACTCACTCCTCTGATGTCAACGGTGAATTTTATTGCCGGAAAGCAAGACGGGTCAGATCAAACAGCATTTTATAGGTAGGTGCTGATCAGTCAAATCCTACTTAACGGCCAACAATGACTGAACAACAAGAGAGAAACAAACAGTGAACAGAACTCAGCTGTTTATGCAGCTCATGGCCTCAGATGACTACCTTGAATAAATCTTCTGGGACAGTCCCCTCGATTGCCTGGCAGCTAATTCTCTGTCGGACTTCACTCCACTCTGCCTCACTCCGCAGAGCACGTATCGCTGAAGCACAAACGCACACATGGATGGAGAAACAGAGTCAGAGCACTGTATACAATTGCAATGACATGTTTCACACAGTGTGAGAGCATAAGGGGTTTTAACTGTGATGGTCATCTTTTGCCATCATTTCAAATTAGCAACAATCAAGATACCTACAACATAAGTTTGCCATAGTCTAGCTATAACCACTAGTGGTTTCAAAAGCACTTTGACACATTATAAAGGAAATGGTTATAGTGGAAGATCCCGTTTGAATATTATTTGAAGTAAATGTGATACCCACCAGCAGGGGGAGCAAGTGTACAGCCAGTTTCCAGTGCCCAGCCAGAAGGGTGCAGGAATGGGTGCAGGTGGAAGACCCAGTGCTTGGCGAGCGTTTGGGGCAGCCCCTCGGCTCCTGCGTAGAGCAGGCGCAGCCGCCCCCCTACATTCTCCTCAATCACTGCCCCCCAGGCCACTCCAGGATCCTCGCTGTCCTGAAGCTCCACATTCATACCTGGGCACAGGAGGTCCAACAGATTCTTCCCACGGTGCGGCTAAGAAGAGAGAGAGACAATTTAAGGCAGTGCCGTGGCACACCAGACAGCATCGCCACTATTCAAAGCCCCCCCCTACAGTGTATGTGCAGCAGTGGCTTCCTGTGGGTACTCTGGTTTCCGTTAATAGTGCAGTATCATGTGCATGTGCGTCCTGAAATGGCCTGCCGTTCAGACCATGCTCTTCTCTAGCCTCGTGGCCTCTGATGTCTAAGACAGGCTCCATTAACCGCCTCTTGGATCCAGAACTCCATAAACAGGTACAAAACAGATGGATGAAGAATTCATCAATACAATCCGGGCACTTTCGTCTACTCTGTGTATAAAGCCTCCACTGAAAATGGTGTCCAGCCACACTCAGGACTGACACGGATGTGTGAAGTGTGATATCAACAGTAATGGTTCAGGAAGGAAAAAACAATATAGTATTTAACAGCTTCTTTTTTAAAGAAAAAGCTATATAAAAAATATAAACAAAAAATATCAAAATAACCTCCTTACTGACCACCCCCTAGCACACACCCACTCACCTATTCACTCACCCATTCACTCACTCACCTATTCACTCACTCACTCACTCACTCA
>JAODKF010000116.1:27108425-27129087 GCA_026779585.1 Mormyrus proboscirostris | reverse complement strand
CCCCTAGCACACACCCACTCACCTATTCACTCACCCATTCACTCACTCACCTATTCACTCACTCACTCACTCACTCACTCACTCATCTATTGACTCACTCACTCATCTATTGACTCACTCACTCACCCACCTATTCACTCTCACTCACTCACTCACTCACTCACTCATCTATTCACTCACCTATTGACTCCCTCACTCATCTATTCACTCACCTATTGACTCCCTCACTCATCTATTCACTCACCTATTGACTCACTCACTCACTCACCCACCTATTCACTCACTCACCCATTCACTCACCCACCTATTCACTCATTCACTCACCTATTCACTCACTCACTCACCTATTCACTCACTCACTCACTCACTCACCCACCTTTTCACTCACTCATTCACTCACTCACCCACCTATTCACTCACTCACTCACTCACCCACCTATTCACTCACCCACCTATTCACTCACTCACTCACTCACTCACCCACCCACCTATTCACTCACTCACTCACTCACTCACCTATTCACTCACTCACTCACTCACCCACCCACCTATTCACTCACTCACTCACTCACCTATTCACTCACCCACCTATTCACTCACTCACCTATTCACTCACTCACCTATTCACTCA
Organism: Mormyrus proboscirostris; assembly: GCA_026779585.1. Classification (NCBI taxonomy): domain Eukaryota; kingdom Metazoa; phylum Chordata; class Actinopteri; order Osteoglossiformes; family Mormyridae; genus Mormyrus; species Mormyrus proboscirostris. Next base: position 27,128,456 of record JAODKF010000116.1, on the reverse strand, counting down.
CTCAGTCACTCACCCACTCACCTATTCACTCACTCACCTATTCACTCACTCACTCACCCCCTCCAGCAGGTTGGCCGGTGCACTACAGGACTCCAGTAGACCATCCTCCAGGAGAGCTTCCCAGTTCTCATGCTTTTCGCGCACGCCTAGGAGAATGGGGGGGGGGGGAGTTGAAGGGTGCAGCTAATAAACAGCAACACCTAATTCAACACATCAGTGACTGTAGTTTCCTCACTGCCCTCTAGTTGAGAACCAAGCTTCAAATGTGCCTGGAGCTTAAGCAGATTTCCAGCTCTGAGGAGGGGGAGGACCCTTGGCCATACAAGACCCACGACTCACCTTATACTGCAGGTGGAGGGTGACACGTCACAGAGGTGCTATGTGTAAGTGAAGGTGACATTGTTGGATTGGCATATAATTTTTATTTACAAACAAGGATGTTGTCAACTTATTCTGAACTTGTTCACATATGGCAAAAATTTTAGTGTCCAGTTTCCAAAAAGCACCAAAGCTTCCTGACTAATGATTTAATGACATCCAGTATAACTCCTGTAAAACTCGCTCTGGTCAAAACAGCGTGCAATGTCACATGGGGATGGAAGAAATGGAGACAGCTAGCTAACTGTACTTGAAAATGTATCGTCTACTTTTACAGGTTTACACACCCTTTGTCTTGGTGTGAGCAGGGACAGTTTCACGTAGCATGAAATGTGTGACCAAAACGTAAAACAAACCAACTGTCACCATATTCAACCGAGCGGTATTAAGAAACAAGCCAATAAAAATTAAAATTAGTTTAAATTCCAAGACTTCAAACATGAGGGCTACTTCTGTGAAGCAGAACAATGCTAACAGGGAAGCCAGATCAAAATTGAAAGCTTGTTTTTCTCACTAAGGGAACTGAGATGGTATTCACACCACATAGGTTACCTCGCAACTCTATTGTTTGCTCAATGCATGTGTGCCAGGGAGACTGTGGTGATTTATTTATTATGAATCATAATTAAGTTGTATTAGAAAATTTTCACATCCACAAAAAGGAAATATCTACAGTGAAAGATACTCGTCACTAGGGTTGGGTATCATTTAGATTTTATTGACACAGACATCGATACCGATACTGCTTTTCGATGCTGATACTTATTGATACTCTTTTCAATACTACTCACTATAGTATGGTGCAAAAAACAGACACAACATGATGTGAAGAGATTTAACTGTTATTTTAAAATAAAGTTATTTGCAAAATAATTTTTTTGTATTCCTGTAGTGCTGCTTCACTATCCTGCTAGTCCAGGATATAGAAGGTTGAATTTCAGACCATATTTTAAACCACTGAAATTTTGGCAGCAGATTTTTGTAAAGCAAAAACAAAAGGACCGAATATTACCTCTTGAATTATGAAGATGGCATAAATAGACATTGAATGTTTCCAACTGAATTTTTTGACTTTCAACCAGCTAAGTTTTTTTCCTATGAAAAGTAAAAATGTTTTAACGAAACAAACTTACTACGCTATATTGAACATACAGAATTGAAAGTAAACAAAAGCCTGATCTTAATATAGCTGACTAGCGATGTAAGAATTGCATGACATGCAATTCTGGTATTAATATCATACACTGTCCAGACATTTAATTTAATGTAGCCTTTTTTTCGAATTCAATACAAAATACCCCGCCCTGTGTTGATGTTATTCAGCGTCGGTACCAGTTTTTACGCTAGTGGAAAATCAACACATTCTTTAAGTACCAAAAGTATGGTACTTGGTGCAGTGGAAAAGCGCTCTTAGAATGAATTAACGACAAAAATACCAATAGTGGCACCGTTTGTTCAGGAGGTTATCGATAGTATCGGTATTGCCCAGTCCGAAACCGAGACCAATTTAGTACCGGTCTCACTGGTTTTCACTACTCATCCCTACTGGTCACGTTTCTTCATTAACGCTATAATGGTATTTATGGTTAAATAAACTGAAACTTTGTCTGTACCTTCGGGTGGTTTCATAATTCGGCCATGCTGCTTGCTCCAGCCAATAGGATGCAGGTCTGCGGTCATGATGTCACACCAGAAGTCTGCCCTGCGGTCGTCGTGGTAACCCTCATAGCGCAGCAGCAGCAGCTGGCCACAGGTGGTGATTATGGTGGCCACCCAGTAGCTGTCGTTCGGCTCGCCTCGTACACATACCTCCAGCTTCATCCCGGGGCTGAGGCCTGTGTGCAGGCTTAGGTCAACCTAGTGGGAGGGTACAGGTTCCGCAGCATGAGCAGTACAACGCCTGTGTAACGTCCGGATATGCTACACAACAAGGTGTAAAATTAAGTGAAGGCTTGAGTGCTGAGCATAATTATCTGGTAAGTCAATCCTCTGGTATATTTCCAGCAATTTACCAAAAACTCAACATAAACCTGCCAATTCATGAAGTCCTGCTGACTTCTCCACAGAACTTTGTAAGGTCCTTCGCTGTGGTAATCAACAAAGATATGTCGCTCACAAACAAATTTAGGGGAAACTAACCGGGCTCTTTGTTTATCACAAAAGTCTAATCTGTTTATCCTAATGGTAGATCTGACAGTGTGATCTAGGAAGGTCCTTTCATTTCAGTCAAGTTGTATTACAAATTCCAGCGGTGTGATACTGTAATTCAATCAGAGTCTAGTAAAGTTCAGTTTGGATGGTATCTAACTAGGCTTGGACTGCTCCCCATCATGGCTGGTGGCCAGGGAGTTTCAGCAAATAGCTCTCTCAGATGGAGGCTGTAGCCCTTATAACTGCAAGGGGGGACCTTTCTTCGAGGCTGTGCCCGCCCCTTACTGAAATTTGCTTTCCACTAATGGTCCCCAACATACTGCACCGCCCAGCTGCCCTGGAGCAGCCAGTAAGGCAAAGCATGGCAGGCAAAGACTGCAGTTTCTGGGCAACATTTCCATCAGGCTCTGCATGGCCCTGACACGCCGTTATAAACAGCCCCTTTGTGAGCACGTGGCACCATGGCACTCAACTCACATGCTTGAAGGCATGGTGAGGCACCGCTGACACGCCGCATTCCTCCAGGTACTCGTCCCAGTTGAAGTCGGAGTCATCCTGCCCGGAACCCTCGTCTAAATCAGACACCCCCCCCCAAGAGAAGTCGGTTTTTATCCCAGGAGCAGAAGTGCCATCTCAAAACTCAGCCAAACTCAGACACAAATGCAGGCAAACAGCAAATGTAATTTTTATTATCTCAAGCACTGATGCCCAGACACCCACTTTAAAATCCAACACTTGAACAAAGACTGACATTCTCTGCTCTCCACTATTATTTTACTACTATATAGTACATAATACAGTTTGCATTTATTGTATGAACTCACACTTAATTGTATTAAAGAAGGCTTTATTTTGTAATGTTTCACTTAGTGTTTATTGCATATATAGTGAATTGTGCTTAAAGTATTGAAGGAACAGGAGAATAAGAATTCACACTCTCTCCATCTGGCAAATGAGGTCATATACACTTATATTGAGTGATAAAAATAAGAAGGATGTGTTTGGGGTGCAGCCCCAGTGAGCACTGCACTAAAACACTGACAGCATTCACTGCTTTCAGAAACAGCTAATGAGTGCCCCCCACCGCTATCGCTTTTAAAGCTGTCACAATTACCTAGTTAAAGTCCATGACTCTATTAAAAAGCATAACTTTAAATGTTCCTTCTCGGTTACTCGGCCATATGACGGAATCCGGTATGTAAAATAATCTCTGCAAAAACTAAAGTTAGCCCTGTCGCTTAGGTGCATCATCTTGCATGATATTGTACATAATATCCATATAATAGTTATTATTTTTTGTGAACATAGTGTGTGTTGTAAGGCTGAATGATACTGGAAAAAGTTCACATTGAGACATACAGGAATGAAACATTGACCATATAATCAAACAGAGCTTATTCACTATCTACAGTCTGTCAAATAAGCTGGTGTCACTGTAAGTTGTGCCAATAGACAGAAAGCAATGTCGACGAATATTTCCTATACATCGGAAGATGAATATCTTTTCATAACCAGTTCTTGTTTGCTTTTCACTCATTCACTCATCCTCTTGACATCCTTTTGTATGCCCAACAACAACGACGAGAATGATTATGATTGTCCTGGAGAATCCATGCAGAGCTCATGCATAAGCAGTAATGGTAAACTTCCGACTGATTTTTCGTTTTTTAACATAGATACATAGAAGTAGATAATGTTGAAAAGGAACAACCACTAAAATTGAAAAGCTTGCTAAGTTTTGTTTCCTATGACAGAGTAAAAATCTTTTAACAACTTATTGATGGCTTGAACAGAGCCCGAAATTTGTGTGTGTTTGCATGTTCACGCTAAGTTTGCATGTTCACGCCAAGATTGCATGTTTCCTCTGTGTGTGTGTGGTTCTTTTTAGTGAATCCTTCGGTTTCCTTCCACTGCTGAAAAACATGCAACTTCAGTGAACTGCAGTGCCTAAACTGACTGTATGTGTCAGACTGAATGTGTACCCTGGTTGGTTGGTTCCTGCCTAGTGCCAAACTCAATGTAATTATGTATATAAACGATTACTCGGTGAATGGTCAGATGAATTGTCAGATTACTTGATTGATAGTGACAGCTCTAATCACTTTACTCACCAGACTCCAATAGTTCAAGGTTCATGGTGGCCCGCCCCCTGGTGGTCACGTTTACTGCTCCAGGTCTGGCGGCGCCCCCTTCCCCCTCACACCTGGCTCAGGAGTACGCTCACAGACGACTGACTGCTATAGGGATGGAAAAGGATGGAAGAGGAACAAAGAAATGGTGCATTTTTCCTTTCATGCAATTATTGTGGTCATTCCAGGTGTTTGGAAGGAGAAAACAAGTTACCGGAGTTAGTCATGGCTGTGAACCTCCACCTGCCTTATATTTACATTTTATTCATTTATCTGACACTTTTATCCAAAGCAACTCACTGCAGAGGAAAAGGTTATAATTTATACATGCTCCCCAGGATTTGGGCCCATAACTATTGCATTAACACTACAGCTCTACTTGTTGGGCTAAATGAGCATTCGTCTTGCCATGCCATTTCTGTAGGTGTGTCCTTCCAGGCTTTCAGGCTGCATGATCAGTTCATGGTTTCTGACCCCCTTTCAGCATTAACCCTGTGCGACTAGAGCACCTTGGATCCTTCACGGTAACAGGCCGCTTTATGGTAACAGGCTGCTTTATGGCAACAGGCCACTTTATGGTAACAGGCCGCTTTACGGTAAGAGGCCGGCCCTCGGTTACAGGTGGCACACATACTGCTCTCCCTGTCAGGCCCGATCAGCAGACAGCCCATCTCCTACAGTGCGGGGATTAAGAAGCCGCTTAGCAGCCTGCACAGAAGCACAGGAAGTGTGCCGCTTAACCTGGCAGCCGCGGTTATAGGCCCAACCAGGTACACTTGCACTTTACTGCCACCTCCTGCTGGCCGGGACGGGCTGAGCCAATGCGGCACCTCCTGCTGGCCGGGACGGGCTTAGCCAGTGCGGCACCTCCTGCTGGCCGCGATGGGCTTAGCCAGTGCGGCACCTGCTGGCCGCGATGGGCTTAGCCAGTGCGGCACCTCCTGCTGGCCGCGATGGGCTTAGCCAGTGCGGCACCTCCTGCTGGCCGGGACGGGCTTAGCCAGTGGGGCACCTCTTGCTGGCTGCGATGGGCTTAGCCAGTGGGGCACCTCCTGCTGGCCGCGATGGGCTTAGCCAGTGCGGCACCTCCTGCTGGCCGCGATGGGCTTAGCCAGTGGGGCACCTCCTGCTGGCCGGGACGGGCTGAGCCAGTGCGGCACCTCCTGCTGGCTGCCCGATAGAAAGGTCAACTACAAACCAGCAAGAAAAGAATGGTGGTAACACTCTATCACCATAAACCTTTTTCTAATCCTTTTATGGTGGAGTTAAAAACTATACTAAAGAATTAACAATCTCTGTTTTATACACAAACCTGCACCTAGTGCCAAACTGTGAAAGTTGTCACCCACAGCTGTAGTTTTCTATAGTCATGTGACTGATGCTCTGAAATAGACAAATGGCTGCTTGAGTTGAAGCAGGGAGAATGGTCTAAATAGAGAAGGTGGTTCTACCAGAGCCTACACCCTGGGTTTCAGTCACCAAGGAGCACTGCTGAAAGGGGATAAAGGGACAGCATCTATGCAGAGATAACGAACTTGGAAATACCAAAGAATGAGAGGGAATCTCGCTGCCAACTGCAGCCTAGGTCAGTTTGTCAAAACATATTTTGCTACCTGCATCAGTCACACTCCTATTCGTAACCTCCCCCCACCCAGAGCTTCCACAGAAATAATAGAAATAATAACTCATTCCAAGTTAAATTCAATTCCCTTGGGGGGGGGGGGGGACACACCACAGAGAATGCGAGCCACAGACATGGGTTGGAGAGACAACAAAAAAAAGCAACAGGTGCACAGTCCCACCAGGGCCCCGGGAGAGCATTGTGGGACAGAAGCATGGGTGTGCAGACAAAACAGGCGGGCCGAGGAAAGGGGGCGCAGTGAGCATACGCTTAGCGTTCATGGGGAAAGGCGGCCAGCGAAGTCCTCCTCTACTGAGGGGCTACGAGCAACTCAGCCAACAAAGGGGGGATGGATGAGCACGGACACTTGGAGAGAGGGCCGGTCCTGAGGACAAAGCTAGTGACACAGGAAGGTGAGCAGGGGGCTGATGACCGCCTCAATACAAGTGCTACCTTTTTTTTTTGTAATTTCCCAGCATCCTCTAAGAGTGAGCAAGAGGAACAGGATTAGATACCACTGAGTCCTTTCCAGAGCTTCAACTAACACGTCCGTATTTTCTGCTAATTTCAGCCCTCTGGGGGGGGGTCTTTAGGCACCCTGTGAAATACCCAAAACCAGAGGGGGTCACCCCAGCCCAAACCTCTTGTCTAAAAAGAGAAGAGACCCCGACATTCTTATAGGAAAGCGAGAGCCAAAGCCGGAGGGAGCCACCCCAACCCCTTCAAAAACTAGGGTCACACTATTAGATTTAAAAAGGCACATTTGTGACACAGGCCACAGTTAATGCCAGCACACAATGACGACACTTTCAAAAAGAGCACATTTTGACTTCTTACATAAGGTTTTAGACTGACAGTCATTCTCTTGCATTTCCTCAATACAAATCCATCATACCGCGACACATCAACCTCCATTTTCACTCACTGAAAACCACAGCCATCAGAGCAAACGTAAAACACTGCCTGTCAACCACAGTAAAAACAAAAGTAAATACAAAAAAAAAGGCAAAGGGTTTATGCAACAGCACCCTCCCATGCAGAGGAGGGAGAGGCCAGTGGTCACAGGCTGCGTGTAAAGCTCAGACCTGCTCCATTCAGGCTCTCTGTCAGGCGGCCTTTGTCACTGCTGATATCTTTATTAATATTGAAATGAGTCCCAGGCAGTTTGTCTCTGCTGGCCTCTCATTCAACCCATCCTCTCGAAACAATGAGCCAGGATTAGAAACAACAACAAAACCACATCAGGAAAAGTTTCTTTGTGCTCGAAACTTAGGCCCCATTCCGATTGCAGAAAACACAAAAGGAGGAACAGAGATGCAGACAAACAGGCGGCATAAACGATTCCATCAAACATTTCACAACCACAGAGAAACCTGCCTTCTGCACATCAAATATATATATATATATACACACATTATTAAAATTGTTACCGGCAGTTACTCAGATTTAAATATGCAGCCTCCTTCTTATCTTAAAATATTCCACAAATGGTTAATATACTTCCTCTCATGCAATGGTATATACGTCAATCACAGGGCATCATTTGCAATGTTTGAAGCAGAAGAATCAGAATGCAACCTCTGTACTTTTTGAATGTTTCAAAATCTGAAATTTTGTGCGAAAGTGGCCCAAATCCAAAAGGAAAACTTTTCTGCCCCCCCTGATAGCAGCTGACTGCCTCAGCCCCCCTTCTAGGATCTTCCCCACCATATGACCTTTTTTTTTTAACTTGTGTCAACAGTGTGCTAGTTTTACTGGAATAACACTGTTTATAATGGACTGCAAAACTTTTCTAATGGCTGTCTATGTTTAAGTTTATTTGAATGTTTATTTTTATTTGAATGAACCTATGCTAAGCTGAATCGGGCAGCCATTTATCTCCCTTAGTGTAACAGTAATAATTTTACTGATATATAACTATTTCAACTTTTCAACCTGATTTTAAGGAAGGAATTAAACTCATATATCAAGGGAAAGATCCAGTCCACAGATTACGAACGAGATCCACTCACCAAGTCGGTCTTTAGGTCGAACTTGAAGGTAAGTTGGTAGTCAAATTATAATGTATATTATTATTATTATTATTATTATTATTAAATAATAATAATAATACAGTAATTTTAAAAATCCACATATGGCACTGTACTGTACCTCAAGCAGATGAATTGCTGAACCCACACAATGTTTTCACAAGTGTCACAAAGTACCGTGTGCGTTCGTTATCATGAACCATTGTATTAAACCCAAATTTTTTAATATAATAGGCTTTATGATAGTCCATTCATAAGTATGAGTTGTCCGAATGTCAGACTTTCTTTACCTGGGGCCTGCCAATTTAACTGATTCTTGTGACCAAGAGTCAAGTTTTTTTCTGTGAATCCTTGTTTTTCCTCAGGACATTACCATAAACGGACAAACATCATGCTGAGCGATGTGTGAAGGACTGCATTTACAATTAGGGTTAGATCAAAGCTCACATCAAATAGTTAACCAAGTTACATCTGACATGATAAGATATAACTATGGTATAATGAATAAGCAATGTGTCACAGGTGAGGAACCCAAAAGAGAACCAGCCCAAAATGAAGTTTCATTCAGAAAGGAGGACAGTATGATTTATATGGCAGAAGTGGAATGACAGGTAGGCTAAACGGCCTTATGCAGTGACACCAGATCCACTGTATCTAAAACATCAGAAAATATAGATGTGATCAGCAAATCTAAGACAGTGAGCTTAAATGATTTTCAACATGAAGGAGAAGTTCCTAAAGGAATCTACAAAAGGTAGGGGATTTTCTGAAAGCACTTATTCATTTACTGATTGATTTTGAAGTTTCCCTGTGTGATGAACTTCCTGATATTCTAACTGCTAATATTCTGATCAAAATGGATGCCAGCTGTTCAGGCTAAAGTTTATGAAAAGTGTAAACATTCTAGTAATACTAAGGCTACATTATAGTCATTGAGACATTGCTGCTTACCAAAGAATCGGGCCACTGTGAACACATTAAACTATTGAATTCTGACACAGTCAGTTAACTCAATTCACCTTGATGTATTCATGCAGAGTTAGAATAGGTAAACATCGTAACCTAATACTAAAAACAATATGGATTGATAGAGAGGTAAACTATCTCCAAACAACACAATCCAAATAATTAGTTTAGATCAGGGGTAGGTAACCCTGATCCTAGACTGTTGGTATCCAGCAGGTTTTCCAGCCTACCTGATGAGTTGCTAACTGCCTGAGATCAGCTGTGGTTCATCAGAGACCAAGTAGGATGGAAACCCTGCTGGACAGCGGCACTCCAGGATCAGGGCTCCCTACCCCTGCTTTAGATAATGCTTTAAATTGCATGGAAACACTAAATAATCCTGCCAACTGTAATTAAACTATATGTAAACATAGTACCTACAAAACTAATACTTGAAACACATACTTCTACAAAAGCACACAAATGAAGACAGAATATTTTAAAGAAAAGAAAAGAAAAGAATTTTTTTCACACGAAATACAACTCACACATGTGATCCAGGCCACAATTCTCAAACTTGGCACATGTAGTGTCCTGACTTATGTTCCACTTTAATGAGATTTGATTGAGACAATAAGAAATAATGATGCAGAATACTATAACTAATAAGTGCCATAAAAAAGAGCAATATCAGTGTAATGCAAACTAAAAGATCAATCCATTAACGGAATCTGGTTCAATTGTTCACACCAGGCAGCGCACTTTGATATTCATCTTAATGAGTATCATTCAGTAATTCAGTCATTTAACTCTTCAGCTGGCATACAGTAAAAAGAAACATCATATTTACATTTGAGAATGTTCACTATTTAATGTTCTTTTTGATTTCTTTTAAAGTTTTATCAATACTTTAAAATCCTGTCAAAAATGTGTCATAGAATCAAAGACTGTGGAAAAAGTAGTGAAATTGTTCGATGATTCTTAAGACACCAAGAGTCTCAAGTGGAACAAACCAAACACATAACCTTTAGCTCACAGACTCTAAAATCTTGTTTTGTTATATGCTACGATTTTTTTTTGTAATTTTATTTTAATCTTAATCTTTTTCCAACTCGCAGCTCGTGATAATATCTGGTAATATCAAGGTGCAATAAAACTTTTTCCGCCCAGCGGAGTGCAGCCTACGACCCGACGCAGACAGACAATCCTCATTACGGTCCCAATTAACGTCCCAGCAAATCTGTCCTCCGCCGAATTAGTGAATATGTCGATTCAACACAGTAACATGACAGCAAGATCCAAAAATACAGCAATCCGAAATTACCGAACGTTAACTTAATAACCTTATATTAACTGTAACGATGAAGAAACAACGATTATCTTTATAGACTGTTGATTCCTTTATTAATGACATGGCATTGTGTCAAGTGTTTGTATAATTTTACAAGAAAATCGCAGATTTTGTCGGTAATTACCACAGAATACTATCTCATCCCTAAGAAGTTTACTGGCTCTCAAAGGCTGCACGAATCGACCAGACGCGACGATAAGATCCTGACATAGCGCACTAATCTCAACACACACTGTTCTCAGCGACAAACTATCAAAATAATATCTTACGCCGCCATTTTAATGCTAGTACAACATAAGATAAAGTTATTTCATGTTGGCTGTCGGTGCTTCTGCATAACACATACAGCGTGCATACGCAGCAGGTGTAATATCAAAAGTTAAATCATTAGCAGTCAACAAACTACTTGACTTGAAATGCCAATAAGTGAAATACTACGGAATTTATTCTATTCGTCACCCAGACGTGGTATTAGGCAGCGTAGCTGGTTGACCGCAATTCATTCATCAAATTATTTCAGAGGATTTAAAGTAATATTGAATATAAATTTGGAAAAACAGAAACCATCCGGTTGCTGGTAAATAATGACACATTCGGGGTATAACAGCGTAAATGCGGCTGCTTAATTTCTGTGTCATACAGCAGCTACACAGACATCGATCGCGCAACTTTCACACCATAATATTCCTCAAAGCAACGTGCACGAAATAATTTTAAAAAATGGTCGCGTATTCAACGATTGACGTTTTTAATGGTGTTTTTTTCCACATGACTGTTCGTGCATCGCAGCCCAAGAAACTGCCGGGAGCGGCTGCCGCGGCTGGATGGGGAGTCCCCTCGGTACACCATGCACACTTAGCGCTTATGACCAAGTTACTACAACGTCAGAGCTCCTGCTTTTGGCGATAGGGGCGCTTGTTCTCGCTTAAACCCCAAACATCGTTAATTTATCAACGGGGAAAAAAAGACACGGCGCTCATAAAAACGCAAAAGATCGCTTTCGCCAGTTAGCACATATTGTAATCTACTGAAATAATTAGGTCTCCGACGCGTGTCTGACCTGCTCTGAGTTTTTCCAAGTAGATTTCAGATGCTGTATCTCCGCTCGCCTCGCCGATGACTGCCTCGTTTCAATATGGCACAATTCGTCACTGCGCATGGGCAGCCTCTAATGCACATCCACTTTCCGAAACTGGGGCTGCCAGGAACACACTCTGCTTCGCGGGGTAGAGCAGGACTTCCTTACGTCCAATTACGCACAATAAAACAGCAAATCAGTAAGCCATATTTAAACAAAGGGAAAAAGATACCCACTGCTTGTGGCAGGGCATATATGTATTTTGAAGTAAAAAAAAAACAAAAAACAAAAAACAAAAAAAAAACAAGTGCACTGTCTTTCAGTGTCGTTTATTCCTAAAGCACACGTCAAGTGCATTGCTCCACTAAGAACAAATGCAAGATCCGCAGTAATTTAAACACACACTCGTGTTGCACGATATAATTAATATTGTCTAGTCAGAGAACAACATTTTACATGTAACGTATTATTTCTTTGGTGAAAAAATATTGCAAGGCATTTTGTTCCATTTTTCCTTTCTGTTGTGTGTTTTTATTTATTTATTTATTTATTATTATTGTCATTAAGTTCTGATTTCAATTCCCCATTGGCCAGCCTCTCCCGGAATATTTGAAAATAAATATTTAGAAAAGTCAAAAAACGAGTAACTTAAAATTCATTTTGTCTAATACAGCCTAAATTAGGCGAGTGTGCGCATGACTTAAGTGCTTTCGTTTCTCATGGTACAATTCGTGAATAACAGCAATATTGTACAAATGTTCTCCATAATCATCATAATGGATGATATACGCCAGTAATATTTTCCTCATTGTACTACATTGGACTCGCTTGTGAATACGGTAATATATATATATATATATATATATATATATATATATACACACACACACACACAATTACAGGACATATGCAATAGCGCTTGCTGACTGTAGGGATAACTGACTGTAAATAGTCGAACACGAAAATGTGGGTCGAGTAGCCTATAACACGTGTCTCGAAGATCCAACTCGTGTTTCATTTTCACTATAATCGCTCGTTTTTGTCCTGCTCTAGAACCTTCCGATTCATTACGTTTTTGTCGTACAGATCAACTATGCTTTAAGAATACGTACTTAAACAAGGAAAAATTGAGCGGTAAGTATTGACCATGTTGGCTTGTGCATTGCTATTGTGCATATTAAATGTTATGAATTTTATAAATTAAACTTTAAAGGGGGATTTAATGTGACATACAAACATTAATCACTTAAAACCATTATAAGTAGTCTGAACGTCTATAAATTTATACAGGCCCAAGCAAAACATTAGCCTACCTGACTACACACGGTATGCAGACGTGCCAAAAAGAACGTTCGTACTTGTTGACAAATAACATGAATAGATGAATATGTTGTAAAAATACTTGTGGAGTAACTCGGGTTTTCCTTGTGAATTTGAGGGGGTTTTCTTTAGTTTTTTATATTCAGTCTTAGAAAATATGATTACTTAATAGTCATCAGGCTGGCAGAAATTGATTTGGATCATATGCGCATATCCACTTGTGGTCAGGTTCAAAGACAGGTTGTCTTGGTGTGCACGGCACATAAAACACTGTGGGTGTGTTACAATTAAATATGTAAACAATAAAGGAAAAGCAATAAGAAGCTAGTTATAAAACACACAACAAAATATCAAAACCTGCCATAACTGGTTCTCTTTCATATCAAAGGTACACAGCACACACACACACACACACCTGCAGCTCAGATGGGATGTCTGCCAGTTTCACACACATGTACGTATACTCACACATTCACTCACAGCTCGATTTTTGTGTCACCTGTCCCATTTTAAAACAATATATATTCGAACATTAAAAGTAGCTGTTCCAACATTCCATATTACATGCACAAGAACACCACAATATTTTGTTGTATACGGGAATATTTAAATGAAGCATACTGCTTCTCACTGTTTGCCAAATAGTGATAAAGACATTGACGTACTGTACTTTTGTGTCAAACATTATCATATGATGTGAGTAATTGGTTTTAATATTCATTTGTGATAACCCAAATGGTACATTCTGCAAGTATGATAACTATCACTGAAACCATTACTACGAGAGATGTATTTTGCTTATAATAAACCTGGACCCAGCTGTGCGTCTAATTTTTTCCAAAATAACCCATGCGTTTTTATTTAGTGCTTAATCTAATAATTTGTTTTTTGTTATCACTTACAAAGACTGCAGCCCTCCACTCTTTTTCATGGAGTCCCGCACACTGTCAGTTGGAAAGATATTAGCGGAAGTAGGTCTGACCGTTCCGTTGCCATGGCAACCACATCATGAGGAGTACTGTGTGTTGGGGTGGGGGTGGGGGAGGCGGGAAACTCGAGGCTACGCTGCATGCCGGCAGTACTTCTTCGCTTTGTTGCTGTTGTCGTGAGACAATAACCGCACCTCTTAGTAAAATCGTGAAGCATACATAAACGCCTTCTTTAATTAAAATGACCAAATATCTGAATCATTGAAGTTAATTATGGTGGGAGGTGACTTAATAGTATCATTATTATTATTAATCAGAGACTGAATTGTCATTCAATCGAACAAATTCGGATCATTCATGGCAACCAATATGCGAAGATAAGGTGATAAAAAGATTATTTACAAATAATTTAATTCATAACCAAATCTCGTTTTTCACACATGGAATAGTCCATTTTACGAATAACCTTCACATTGACACTATTTTTAGGCCAATAATGCTTGAGAACTGAAAATTTTTATTCAGGCTAGTTTTATTAATGATAATAAACGGTCTATCCCCCCAAATAAATTAAGAAATGTGTATATGCCAGTATAATAATGTGGCATTTAAATAGAAATACCATTTTAGTTAGATGAATAAATAGCCTATATGTCTGGCAGATAAAGTAGTCCTATCTCTTTGTCATTGTCCTAAACTGCAAGGTTGCAAGTATACAAATCATTCATTAATAAGGTCAAAAGCCTTGTGTGTAAAAGTCAATCACCCACATTTGTTCTAAATATTATGCAATTCAAACGGTTTTGTAAATATAAGGGTGTCATTATTGTTTTGAATATAGTTTTTCATCCAGCCAAGTGAATCGTTCAATACCTACTGTGAAGTCAGTAGCTACGACATGGTTTGGGAAACTTAAGACTGGAAAACCGGCAGACTTCAGACCGCTACAAATTACAGGATCGCCCACTAATAAGCTCGTGATCTTATTACCACCTATAGACAATCGAATGACTGAATGGTCTCCCGTAAATTGCCCCAGTACCGCACCGCACCCTCCACGTGCGCTCCCAGGTATGCTAACGCAAGCAGCTGTCCCCTATCTTCTCTGCTAGCTGCACATTATGCAGTTTATTTATTTCACACAAACAGGACCACGCGTGCTTCGCCTTGCACAGCTGTCGAGCACCTGCTCTCCCAGTTCACACCGGAGATGAAACAGGTTCATCAATTTGGCTTTAACGATAACTTATTCGCACCAAAAACACGTTATTATACATTAAGGATTATTATATCTATTTCATTTGTGATATCTTGCTAAGCAGAACAATGGAGTCAATAAACAGGAGAATTAATTAGAAATAAATAACCATAAATGCATGTATTGTTCGAATACCTTCAGGTATACAAGCAATTACAAAACGGGCCAGGAATGCTCATATATAATCTTAAGTGGTATAAATGTGACTAAACTGGAGACTTTCTTAGACTGAACGATGAATAATTCTGGCACCGCTCTTTCGAAACCGTTTTCTGTGTTCCGGCTTTTTTCTGTCTTTCTACGCCAAAATAAATATTCCGTTTAGTTAAGCATTCAAAATTCAAATAATTTTTCAGATAGTAAAAAAATGAAATGCTTTAGTGTGAATACATACCTAAAACCTAAACATTCATAAAATTAGGGTGCACTCTTGAATGCCGATTTTAAAAGGTAGGACTATTTAGCATTATTAACCCTTGCGTACATATCTCGGATCGCTAACGACACGAATGTTGTGTTTGCAGGTCTCCTGGGGTCATATGATTCATATTCGACACTGTTCCATAGGCATGCCATGCACTTTTCATCCGTAGCAATTTACTACCAAATTTATGGCAGAATAGCTTAAAATTGTTTCATGATCATATTTTCCAAAAAAAAAAAAAAAACACTGTGTCGACAACACGGTAAAGTGTCTCAAAGCTATGAATTTAATTGAGGAATGTCTTTTGGTAGCATTGTGAGCACAAAGTAGGCTATTACTGCAGTTTCACACCCAAATGTCTTTGGGTTCAAATCCCTCTCGTTTGTGTGTGCTGTATTTGTATACTTCCTCTGTGAATTACCTCTGGTTTCACCCTACAGTCTAAAAACATGCAGTTAGGTAAGTATCCAAAGCGCTGGGAGCGGTTGGATGTGTGCCCTGAATGTCTTGGCATGCAGTGTATGTTGTGCTCTGTCCTTTCTCATGTGGATAGTGAATGCAGATCTTATTTTGCTTAGTTAGTTGAAAGAATACAATATATAATTTTGACTGAAAAACAGCAACAACAGCTGATTCATCCTATGATTCACGCAGGAAGTTTGTCAAATTGAAAACCTCTCCAGGCCAGATCTCTGCATCTCTGCCAGATGAGCTCTCTCAATACTATGCAGCATGGCAACTTAACTTCCTACAAGTATAAATTGCACATAGTGCAGTGATTAAAAAGATAATGGAGGAGTGGGATTTTGGCTTAGTGGGAAGCACTGCTGCAGCACATCCTGGTTTAGAGGTGTGAGGGCCTCTTCCACTTCATTGAGTTTGCAGGTTTTCTCTGTGTCATGCGTGTTTTCTCCAGCAGTCCCAAAAATATGCATTTAGGTGAATAGTTATCTTTAAATATATGATGGTGTGTATATCCCTTGTGAAGAACTGGCCTGCCAATGCTGCGTAGAATAGCACTGAGCGAAAGAAACGGCTGAAAGATAGGTGAATATAAATGAGAATTGGTTATTTATCAAATTAATTACCTATTATGAAAACTTCTGAACAAAAATGTTCAGAGACAATTGAAAAATCAATCATATCTTTGAAAATGCTCAAAAATGTCGTTGTACAGTATATGTCAACTTATTTATTGGTTTTACAGAATCAAACATTCAGCCATACTATGGACACTCATGGTACACAAGCTTTTGGTCTGTGCCCTTAGGGTTACTTATTAAATGGCGATCACTTGCGAACAGAAAGACAACACCATCTGCTGTCAAACTAGAGATACTGCTGTAAACGCCATCCTATTACGTTGCATGGAATTAGCAGACCCAAAAACGAGTAAAAAAGCAAGTCAGGGAACAACTCAAAATGGGGCGCCAAACCATCGCAGGACAGTCACACACGCAAACCTACGATTTACCCGGAGGAAACCCCACTGCCACACGTGGAGCCATGTTGGAAACTCAAACCCTGGTCCCTGTGAGGCAACAGAGCCAGCCACTGTTCCCACTATTAAAACAATCTTTACACCCGAAAACGGCAAAGCGCTGTAAAATTCTATAAACATGGTTTGTCAGATATTTCAAAAATAAAAATACATGTCTGCAGGCCACAACTGCAATGTACGATTTTCTGTCTGACTGCATAGTGTCGTATGTTCGTACGATGAAGGAGTACATTACTTTGAAACAACTGAGACAATTGTAAACGGTCAATTGACAACTACTAGTCTTTATTATTAACTGTAGGTGTTCATTTTCTTGTTGTCATCTATGGTCTCAGGGCGACTATAACCTATAGGCGACAAGGGCGGCCGCCTAGGGCACCGTCTTCTGAGTGGGTGCCGACTTGCCTCGAACGGGGGTGGGGCGGTGATGAGCGCCTAGGGCTCGTGAGCTTGAATGAAATTAACCTTTTCCCTATATTCAGAGGAAACACAATAAAGAATTGGTCTTGTAAATCTATGATATTCATAGGCTTTTGGGGCGCGAGCAGTACCTCCGTGACAACATGCATGCATTTTATATGTGAGCTAACATTTTGTGCGCTGGGAATAAGCGAAACACAAACGGTATGCACATTTTCTTGACGGATTCTCAATGCGGGTGCGCCGGGTGGTCAAGTGCCTTCCGCTGGTGGAAAGTGAAGTTAACGAGAGAGATCAAGGTAATCAAGCTTGACGAAGCAAGACAGTCTAAACAAGAAATCAGAGTGAGTTACATATTTGTGGAAACTGTAAACTGTAACTGCAAAGCACTGCATAAATTACATTGGTTTTAAAAATTGTCTTTTGCTTCTTAATGCTGGCAATCTAGGGTAAGTAATACTTTGAGGACATTAAGGTCAAAAGAATCTGCCCCTGAACAGAATAAGTGGCCCCAGCCTCCCCCAGTTGAAATGGTCTAGAACCGCCACTTGTTTGTTGCTGTTGAGGGCAGCTGCTTGGTGAACGAAGGGCAGGCATTCAAGCTTTTATGTTGTTTGTCTTCAAAGTCAGGATTGCATCATCAGATGTTGGTTTCTGAGAGCTACAAACCAAGGGCTAACAGCAGAAACTTTCTAGGTTTGTTTAAACCAAACCAAATGCACCACAAATGGTTGGAGTATAATGCTATAAATGGTGACGATATATATGCCTAGAAAACATCCATGGTGTAAAATTCAACATAAAATGTTCTTTGTCACCTTGGACCTACATCGTTAGGCTGTTTCAGGGGTCTGTTCTTTCTTTAAGAGTAAATCGAGTAATCGAGTGTTCTGGATTATGTTTTATAGGACACAATCTATTCCCACGGTCAGAGATTATAGAAGTAATATTTTAAATACATGAAATTCATTACAATCCACAAATGAAGCATAGCTTCAGGCAAGAATACAATTGTAATATTTCATCTTGCTGACATTCATCTATTATAATTAACTTCATGCAATAGTATTTGATAAGATATTTATGGTCAAATACAGTAAAGTGCAACATCGTCTCTTAATAATGTTAATATTATCTACTTTTGGTACCGCGTAATGTGTTGTCTTTATTACCACCTATTCCCTGCTTTGCACCAGCAGGCAAGACAAATTTTTAAAAAGACAAAAAAATGAATCATTTAACTTAATCATGACAAACACATTAAGAAGCGCGCGGCCATTTTTATGCAACCGATTTTGGAAGGAAATCTGCAGACTTCTGATGCTGCGCTGCTCATTGATTCAAAATAATAAATATTGCTTCCCATTGTCCAAAAATGCTGCGCTTTGTCCATAGTATATCAGCACTCTGTAAATGTTTTAAATAATGTACGATATAATATACGCAGTATATTACTGGCAGAAATACTAGACTGACGTACTGGTATTTAGACTTGCAATGGTCGCACGCAAAAACATAATCTTATTTTCAGAAAGATTGGTCATCATCTACAAAACATGAGTAGCCTATGCGTAGAAACTTACCACAGAATGGATTCCATCTTTCTTTTCGACCTCTACATTTCATTTAATCAAAGCATCTATAATACATTAATTATAGGACGCAAACGATAGAGGTGTGCAAATATAAAAGCATTAACTCTAATTACTGGCCTACAAACTGCCGTAACTTCTACCAGTCTCAGCATGATGTGGATAAAATAGTTTTTTTTTAAGTGTAGCCACCACATAAAATCTTAAGTTCTCCTTTTGAATTATACATGATTTCGACATGTATTCATTTAAAAGACTCGATTATTCTTCCTTACGGGGTTTTTGTGACGAAGGGTAGCATGTAGCCTATTAGTATTTCTATGTATATCACATGCTGTGACACCCCTTAAGAACCATTTTATTTAGTGTCCTTGGTTTGGATTAATTTTACACTACAGCTTTCATCTTTCACAACTTGTTCTTAATGGGCATTAACAGTAAATGGAAAATACTTAATTAACAAACACGAAACACGCCTCGACCTTGACCAAATAAAGCGGTTAGAAGATTGATGGGCGGATAAGACGAAACAAATTAGCGAAGGGAATCGTTTTTTCCACACATCTGCGCGTCGTGTTGCTCTACAGCGCCATTATCTGGCCTGTTTTAGCGGTTCAGAGCCGCTGCAAAGAACCATTTATTAATTTATTTAGCAATTTCATTTCTTTCCAAAGACTTTTATGTAAGGAAACATTAATATGTAATGTTCATTTACGCAGTTGTGGGTACATTATGTAGAAACACCACGTGGGTCTGTGATGGCATTATGTCCGTGAATACAAATCACATTAAGTGAATGATTGTAAGTTCTATACTTGGCAATTTTTTTAACCCTAAGATGCACAAGTGGGTCAAAAATGACCCGGTGAGGTTGTTTTTTTGCAATATCTTTGTAATGAAAAGT
>JAODKF010000116.1:27090647-27101824 GCA_026779585.1 Mormyrus proboscirostris | reverse complement strand
CCCCCCCCCCCACCCCACCCCACACACACACACACACACACACACACTATGGCTTACCACTATATTGTGCTTCTAATCTCAGGGACACATGGGTTGGGGAAAAGCAGAGGAGACACTGAGTCATGCACATGCACACAGTAAAGTCACCAATGGTTCTGATGGTTCTGATTTTGGACAAAATGGGATGGGCTTTGTGACAATAATTTGGTCCGGGTCTGAAAACTCAGCTAATCTAAATTAAAGCTGGAATCATATACATATAAATTGTGTACCATTCAGTACATCGTTTTCGATTCGGTATGGACAGAACCTAAATTCACAAGCAGGTGTTTAACACGGAAAACATTCTGGTTTCCCAATATATTTCACCAACACTGGAGAGAGAGTATTTGATAAAACCAAGACTGTCTGTCATCTGTGTTATATTGAATCGTATATGTTGCTGGAAACACATACAACTTGCTAACTCATTTGAGATGACATCATCTGAGTGTGTGTACGACTGGACTCATTTGAGATGACATCATCTGAGTGTGTGTACGACTGGACTCATTTGAGATGACATCATCTGAGTGTGTGTACAACTGGAGCAAAGCAGCAGTAGCCTCTTCAAGTTAGTCTCCCTGTGGAATTTAAGATGCTTTTGCCAGGAAATGCAGTCCGAGCTAAAATATAATAATAATCATCACGGCTATATGGCCACAGATATGACCACACTTAGTAGTAGACAGCAAGGGATTTAGATTATTAAGATTATGATATTGTATTTCTGATTTTTTTATTTATTTATACCTATCTGCAATGCAATTTTATTTATATAGCGCGTTATCACAACATTACATTGTCTCAATGTGCTTTACATTTCTGCCACATAAATTCCCCCCCAGTGAGTAAGCCGAAGGCTTCCTCCCTAGGAGGAAGAAACCATGGGAGGAACCAGACCCAAAGGGGGAGCCCATCCTCCAGGGGCCGGCAGAAGAGTCAAACAAAAACAAGATGATAGAACTATTTATCTTTACGATGTAAAAATAAGCAGGTTTTGTTATTCCTGCACATTCACAGACACATTGCCTTCAGTTTACAAATATCCCTAACTGTGTTTGCGGTATTAGTAATAATTTCAGAACAAACTTTGCTTTCATTGCTGTATCGAAATTGCACGTAACTGAAGTTTGTACTGTTTGTACCGTTACAACCCTGAAGGGTCTTTGGTGAATTCAGTCCCATTGTATTCATAATTGAGAGAATACTGCAACAGCATCACTGAGACATGTTTCCAGGCTTCCCCCAGTCCTCTCTGACATTTAAAATGCAACACAAATTGCTCCAGTGATTGTATTATTTAACCTTCATTTATTCAAACAAAAATAATCCCCATTTGTTATGTACTTCTACTTCAAAGGATTGCAAGTAGGAATACTCCCGGAATCCCTGGGATAGTGGGACTGGCTGCCTGTCACTCACCTGGCTGACTTGTGTCAGGGCCTCAGCAAGCAACTTCTGATTGATCCCACATAGATTGGCCACCTTCGTCTGGCACTTATGATGGACATTCATAGTGCAATCTGTGGTAAGAGACCACAGAGGTTATTAGTGGGGAACAAGCAGTTTGTGTGAGAGGACAGAAAATATGCTCAGAGTGTGGAACACCCAATGAGATGCGAGTATGTCTATGCGTAGCCGGGTCTGGGAGAAGCTGTGAAGCAGCCTAACACTTAGCCTGCTTACCTTCACACTTGAGGCCCTGCTTGACCAGACCCCACAGGAGGCTGCCGCAGTGGTCGCAGAAAGTTGGGCTCATGTAGTTGTGGGTCTTGAAGCGATGCGGCATGTCGATCTTGAAGCGCTCCTTTTGAAACTGAACACACGTGCAAGGCCTCAGCCGGACAGAGCAGCCGAATCGCAACTGGAATTGGCCATTTCAGCCCACTTTCTGTTGGTTTAAGCACCTTCATGGTTCTGCGTAGTACGGTCTGCTGTGACAACCCATGTGACCTCGCTAGCAATGTGCTTTAAATGACCATCTCCAGCAGTGCTCTCTCCTCTGTCACTTTCGTAGAAGCGTAGTGGATAAACAGACTCTGCTGCTACAGAAGATGGCTGTGAGCTTTAGGAGCCATGGGTTATCCACAGTCACAAGTCAAACTTCCATCTCTGCGGGCAATACCAGCGCTCTCTGTCACACCCATTAAAACCAGGGCTTAATTTCTGACATTTTTCATGCTGTAGGAGGAGGTCTTGTGAATAACATACCCCATTGCTCTTCAAACAGAGCTCAGTGCTGGGGTAGAACTGTCCAGCACAGAGCTAGAATTCTTTCTGTGTGTCAAAGAGTAACCTGTTTAAGGGTGGTGAGAGGTGGCTACCCAATACCCTGCTGGTATGCAGCACGGCTGACCGTGAGCACCCCATAAGCCTTGTCATTTCAGAGAGACTCTGACCCAGTGTTCTGGCCCTTTGGCCATTATAAAAGCCACTCAATTCCCTGAGCATTTCTTCTGCAATCAGCACATCGAGTATGAATACCAAACGTTAGTTTCCTGGCTAATATGTAGTCGATGGTAATTTATTCATGTGGTCATAATATCATGCACGCACGCACGCACGCACGCACGCACACACGTATACAGACATACATACATACATAAAAACATATAATGATCTCCATTGTCTTGGTGAAATCTGGCCTCCCTGATGGGGCTTTTCAGAGCATTCTGTCTGCTCTATCTGACACTCACTGAGTGATGCCATTCCCCCGAAGACATCACAGCTATCTCCATTGTTTCATTTGACATTTGTTACCAGCAAGTTCAATGTAAGGGGAGCCCAGTATAGATGTGCAGGCAAAGTCAATTACTGCAATCTCTCTTGAGAAAATGCAAGTTTAAAAGCACTGAAAAATACTACCCTCATTCAAAATAGTCATTTAAACACATTGTTTTGTAGAAGATAAATAGTAACCTCAATGTATCTACTATAATAAAGACTCTAAACAAAATTGTAGATTTACACCTAAAAATCCACATATAGTGCTTCAAACATGCCAATTAATAAAAACACCTGTGGCAGTATCTTTTGTATCATTATATTAAAATGCGTCATCACTGCACAGTGGGAGTTATACTTTGCTTACCACAGTGTCCCGACTGTTTGCTGCAGTTCCAGTGCACCGCCCAATGATCTTGTCGATACACTTCTTGTGAATAGCTGCATTGCATTCTAAGATAGAGAAAAACATTCTCAGTCACATTGGCAACTGAAATATTAGATTGTGACACAGATAATACTATAGATTATGTCGGCACTGGAAACAGAGATCCCCATAGAAGTTTGATAAGTTTCATTTAAGATAATTAAATTATTTTGCCATTTAGGTCAGCTGTATAAAATCTGCAGAGAAAACAATCTTGCTTCACAATTTTGACTTGTATTATGGGTACATTGTGGGCAATACCTACCTCTGCATTGGTAGCCTTGCTTATTAAGTCCCCTACAGAAAAAAAATCCAGGAAAAAGGTTAGCTGCCCTGTTTCCCCAATGCTATCAGAAAATGAAGGTGAAATATCTCAGTATAAGCAGATAAGAGAGAGCACAAGTAAAAATTACATGCTGTTGGAACGTAACAATGTATTCCCCAGACCCATCTCATCACCACTGCCCCAATGCCCCCTCAACCTGTCTCTAGCCCTCTACCTTAGGCAGTACCTCAGTTTTCATAGCGTCCATTCATTATACCACACCCACAATAAATTTTGCCACATGAAAGCACTGTGGTATACTGCCCAGATATACCCTACACACTCTCCCCACCTCCACCAAAAAAATCTTTATTAAAAGCCTAACTTTGTGAGTATAATCAGGTCTGCCAGATCTGAAACTGACCAGACAAACTCGCGGCACACAGAGCAGAAGGTGGGCTGCCGGAAGAAGGTGGCAATGAATTCATGGTTCTTGATGTTGTGAACCTTGGCTTGCTTGATGGCACCACGACGTCGGTTCAGCGTCGGGACCTCCTGCTCCTTGGTGGGCTGCTTGTTCTCTGAGGACAGCAACATGGTTGGGTCGCAGCCTTTTTGGTGGGCCATATCGCAGCCAGCACCATGATGCCAATCACACATGAACTGAAGACTTATGTGGCACTAATGGAACTTAAAACGGATAGCTGATATTGAAACAAATTGACTGACTGAAATCAGGAGGCAAAACACAAGGCGACAAGTAGAAGAGAAGGCGCATTGCAAAAAAAAAGTTACAAACAACATAAATAAACTTTCATTTTAAGCAAAAAAAAGAATACAGTTATGTGAGATTAGACTATGTGCGAGACACTAATTTTCCTTTTTGCTGTAGTAGGTCTTTCCACACAACTCCTACGCTTTTTGTCCACCAGGAGTGGCCTGCCAATGCAAAACATGCTGCATGCAGAGGAGGTGCCAACCCAGGCATGTTCACACACAGGGGTCTAAAAATACCTCAGTCTGGGCTGCATTTCAGAAAAAGCTGCCGGTCGCTGACATTGGCAAGGGCCTTCCTCAGAGCTCCTGAGCTTACAGCACTCAAGGAGTCGGTCAGAATTTGGTTTGGAAACTTGCCTCCCCCTGGGAGTGAGGGAGCCTTTACTGACTGAATTTGTTCTTTTACTTTTGAACAGTACAGTGTACCAGCTTCACGTTTGAATCACTAACTTTGGCCCCGCTCAGCAGAGGTGGCGATGGTTTTGAATACCAGTCAGAACAGAATGGGTCAGCAAACATTAAGGCTGTGGAAATATTTGCAAACAGCATTCTTACATTTACAGTGCGCAAACTAAGATCCTTACAGATCTGCAATTCTCTTTATGGAGTCACTTTCATCTAATGTACTTATTTCCAGTCATTTCCCATACAGTAAAAACGAGGCAGAATTGATTCAGATTAAGAAGCCTAAGTTTTTCTTTTGAGTGAGCATACAGTACAAAATTTGTCATGTACACTGCAAGTGAACACATTTTCAGTACCCTACATTTTAATGTTGTTGGTTAAACTTTCAAAAATGCACTCGTTGTAAATATGCTGTCAGGACTTTATCAAAAAAAGAAAGCAGGAAAGTGGTGATACAGCCTGTAGACAGAAAGGTTACGGTCACTTGCCCAGCTATGCAGATCGCGTGTGGGCATGTCCCTACAACAATGCCTGGAGTTCATTTAGCTGTAATCAATACAATAGGTGCCAACCTTGATGAGTGCCGCTCAGTTTTTTATCATCATCAGTTATGTAATCATTCTATAAAAATGTATTACATAGGTTTTTTTCTTTATTGTAGTACCTTGTTTTCTGTTGTATATGGTACCGCTTGTAAGTAATCTGGCACAAAACACAGTATTCAAAAATTTTTGTCTGGCAGAGTTAATAAAGGTAAATAAAGTAAAATTAGGCTGGAGGAGCAAAGAAGACCTTAGCTGAACTCATGCAAGGTTTGCGCCTATGAAGGAGAGTGAAAAACAGAGAAAGACAGAGAGAGAGAGAGTCCTGTCTGTTTCCGTAATCCTACCAATATCTGAGTCTTCCACCAAGTACTGCACTGCCATCATCACCTTCCCCGAGGGTTGCAAGTCAACCTGAACATGCAGACAAGCTATTAATACTAAAACAGGCAAAGACAATTTTGCATAATAATGCTTAACAAAAGCAGGTCACACACAAACACATCCACGCACAGACACTTACCCAGAACTCAGCACGCCCGCTGGCCTTCTTACAGCGCTCTGCCAGCACGGACACGCCCACGGTGACCTCAGATAGTGGCTCCTCGGCTGTCTTCATGAGCAGCACCTGCAGAACGCGGCCCTCGTAGATGTGGGCGTCAAAGCTGGACTTCCAGGCTGGGTACATGGTGGGCTTCCTCTGCACCAGCGTCTTTCCACGTTCTGTGGGGTGACAGTGTGAGTTAAATCATGTAGACAGGGGGTGTGTGGGTCTCTTCAAACTGCACATTTTCTCTTTATATAAACATCCATATTATTACGAGAGAGGGCAGCATGATGGCTCAGTGAGTTGCACTGTGGCTTCACACTTTATGTTCACAGCTTTGAGCCCAAACCCTGGCTCGGTGCATATGGAGTTTGCAGATTATTCCTGCATTTGCTTGGCCTTACTGTGGGTTCGCTGGTACACAAACTATTCTGAATTGTGCTTAGCAGTGTGTTGTGTGTACTGTGTGATATACAGAGCATGCCCTGTGCTATGGTTCCTGAAATGGTCTTCAAGCAAAACTGAGCCTGTACCTAAGGAAAATGCATGGATGGACTGTGCCAGTCAGTATGGTGTGTGGACTTCGGAAATCAGAATTATTTTCTTTGCAAGAAGAAGAGGAAAAAAAGAAGAAATAAGCAGTTCCTTATTTTACAAAGAATTAAGATTAATGAACCTATTCTGCTATTTAGTTTTTAGATGAGCTGAATATGGATTGTGGTTGATATTTTACTGGTGGTTTTCCTAGCAGAGCTGAGTTAGGTTTCCATCTAAGGGCGTATCGCGCGGGACCAGTGAATGTGAGCTGGCAGCAGTGAGTGCTTTTGTTACCGAGAGAGAAAAGGGAAAGACTAGTGTACAGTATAAGAATGCCAGCTCCATGTTTGTGGAAGCCCAGTGGATGACCACACATGAATGCGTGTGTGTATGTGCGTGTGAGAGACACCCAGCAGGATGCGATTCTCACCTGTGTTAAGTGACTCCTTCATCTTGATGGCACAGAAGGGTGGGTCTGTCAGTGGGGGAAGGGCGCCGAGGTCAAAGGCGTTGAAGGTGATGCGCAGGAAAGGCGGCATGGCGACGGGTCACCCAGCTCTCTGCTAAACATAAACCCCCCCATTAGCACGTCACACCTACAGTACATACCAGCCCAGTGTCACCATTTCTGAGAGCTGTAGTTAACCCACATCACAAATGGAGCCTGTTCAATGAACATCTACAGTATGCCACAGCAGCAGCGGGGGCTATGGAGGAAGACGGTAGAGCTCTGGATATCCATCGGCATAATTTGGGTGGGCGGGAGGAGTCAATAAAGCAAGATGGAGGAGCAGAATAGTAAAACCCATTTAAGCTGGAGAGTTTCCCCAAAGTACTGGAGGGGAAACAAAGACTCCACTCAGCTATGCATATTTGTACGAAAGTGAAGTGAAAACTCAAGCTGAGCTGATAGTATGGGTCCTCTTAAAGGATCTGAAATGTTTGGACCTAAGGTGGTGACGAGCCGGGCTGTGGGAGGGTTTCCTGGGAAGGGCAGCCAAGCAGTAGGTCCATTCTACACCCACGGTCAGCAGCCTCCATGCACCACAGTGCCCTCGCTTTCACTGAACCTCTATTCAAACTCAACACCCACTTCATAAAAGCCAACACAAGCGCATTACTGTATTTAACACTAAAAATGCCATTGGTCGTGTGCCAGTAGTTAGGTGTGTGTGTGTGTGTGTGTGCGCGGGGGGGATTCACCTGGTCTGCACCTGTACAGACAGGCTGTACTGCAACTTCAGAGATACCATATGTGGCACTGGATGCATTTATTCATAGTCACATGCTCCGTTAGCCTGTGAGACACACTACAGCTGTGAGCTGTGCATTTAGAGGATGCCAGGGATACAAAGCAGCCCCTGTGTCAGAGTCATATGGCACGGCAGTGGCACAAACTGGCAGTGCGAGCACACAGAGCACAGCAAAAATGGCACCGGCAGCAAGTCCACAACTCCTTCCTCTCTGATAGTTATCAGCCCCCACGGCATGTTCTGGGGGTCTCAGTGCTGCCTGAGTGCTCTTGCATGTATACTGAGACATACATAACACAAATAGTTTGTTTTGTTCTAAGGAGAAGGTCTCGGGCCTATTTAGCACCATCGTTTGTATTTGTAATGCTATCTACATGAGATAAAAACACAGGAAACCTCAGACAAACATGGGTCACAAAAGCTGTAGGATGTTCAATCCGATCATATACACACGAGAAATCCCCCCCATCGGGGGCAGTGTGGATCTTTGCTTATGTGAGTTTCTGATGGTGGATGGTCTCTAAAGGGGGTTGAAACCTTTTCTATGTGGGAAATTTTCTTGAGCCACCCTTGTCTTTGGTTGCTGAAGGCATCGTTTGTTGCCATGTAACTAGCACTAGTGGTATCTGTGGTCATAAAACCGGAAATGCAGCAGATTCTACTTCCTCCAAGGACAAGCTTGGTTAATATGCACTAAACATATGTTGCAGAATCTTAATTGCATACTTCCTTAAAAAGATTGGAGTGGAATTACCTTACATACTTGCAGGCAAAACTTTAAGAAAATAATAAAGACTAATTGACATTTGAGGTACCTATTACTAATATTAAAATAATATTTAGTATGCTTCCATCTTAGATTAAACATTCAATTGAGTGCAAGCCAAAACAAATGGACAAGGATGTACACTGCAGGGAAGGCAACAAACTCACAAATCAGGAAAAAAATGTTCAGCATGTACATGCAAGCATGTAAATGTCATGAAAACATTCTTACTGGATCTGGAGAAGCTTTATAAAGGCAAGAAGCTTCAGTGACACTGCAGGCATTACAAACCAGGCTCATCTGCCAGTGCTTTCAGAGCTAATTCATCAAACAGGGAAGTTATGAAAGGCCGTGAGTCACTGTGCAGCGTGTGTGTGACTACACTTCCTGTTCTGCTGTGCCAGCTTTATTCTCCTCCTGGAGCTGAATAGAAAATGCTGCTTTTCAAGAAAATGTACACATTCTAAAGCCGTTAGAGGACAACAGCTCTTAACATTTAGCATTTGTTCTACTGTGCCCACTTAACATTTTAATCTCAGTTTAAAAGGGAATGCAAAAGATAAATCGGGTTTTTTGATCACTCACAGGAAAGTGAAAGATGTTCAAGCTGCAATAATAAAATCATAAAGGACAACAGAAATGTCTGAATTGGAAAAGGTAAATATTTAACTATCACTATTGACACACTGCTTATGGCTTTTTAGTTGGACAAACAGATTGAGCCAGGCTCACAGAGGTGTCTCACAGGGTAAGCAGTCAACATTCCCCACAGTGAGTGCCTTCAGGACAGACAGACAGACACACATCAAAGCAGGCAGCAACAGTGAGGTATAGATAATAATTAGCAAATTCACCACTGTAAACTTCAGAAGGTTTTCTTACAGAGTTGAGAAATTTGGGAGGGTAGGTTAGCCAACCTGTAGCATTAAAACACAAAAAGCCCTACCTCAACCTTATCAAAATACAAATTTTTAATAGAACCTATACTTAACATAAGGAACTTCCTTTCACGCCTAACATCGGCTCAAGGAACAAAAATTGTAATGACATCCATTACATTCTCAGTAGGCTGCCTCTGCTTTCATCCATCTTCAGTGACTGCTAACAGGGTATGCAAAGGGGAGAGATGGAAGGTGCATGTAGGATCAGGTGTTGCTGCAGTTCTATGCCCATGGGTTGGGCTCTCCGCAGTCCGGAGTCTCCACACTCAGCCAGCCTAGTGCTTGTGTTACTGTGAGACTCCTGTGGAATGTCCTTCAAAAATGTCATCAATGTAGAAAAAAACAACTACAAATGTCAACCGATAGCAACCACATTTATGTTTGCAGAGTTTAAAAATAAGAAAAGTACCAATCAATATACTATTATATGCAGACATACAGTAGAGTTGGATCAATACTAGAATTTTATCAATACCAGCGTTGGCACCTCGATATCAAAACCAAAATCAATACAACATCAAAACTGTAGAACATTCCCATTTCAGTATTATACTGCTTTGAAATAAATAGGCCATTTACTAATTAAACCAACAGAAATAGTCTATAGTATATACTTTTAACATTATCAGCAGAATAATAATTTGTCCTCAGCACATCTGATAACCTTTAACTTTATAACTGAGAAGCACGAGTGAGAGACAAATGCATGCAGCATACTGGGGTTGTCAGGCCTGGGCGCTCACCTTGTTCGAACCAAATTAACACCATTTCTCACTTCTGTCACCCTTGTCATTGACTAGAGGCAAGCAGTACAACAGCGGTTTCATTTTCAACTTCTCCGAACAAGAGATACATGAAATAAGTGTGATTGTCTCTCCACAAAATGCTACATGTATAACATGTAATGCAACATATATAACTTTGCAAAATAGTAGAATTTTTTAATTTTTGGTATTGCGACACAATACTGATATCAGTTTATCAAATAACAATATATAGGTTAGGGATATAACAATACACTCAACTCACGATTCGATACAATTCACGATGTGATTTTCTCACAATGTTTTAACAGAATGACCTGCAGACAAATTTATTCAAAAATATTCCTTTATTTATCTTTCTAAACTGCGCAAAACGTGTCCTCTTAACAGTGCAAATTGAATAAAATAGTTTTAAAAAAATCCCAAATCAAAATAATTAAAAAAAAATCTTAACTGCACCTTCATAATGCTTTTATATTGCATTCATAAAACATTCAGTACACCTTCATAATGGTTTCATTAAGTATTCAGAAATCATTCATAAAGATCATGCATGTATACCTGTACATCATAACATCCCTTAATAGCTGTAATATACATTCATTATCAATCTTTTACAATGTTTGCATGCAGTTTTTGCCTTGTCTTTGCTTTTCTCGCCATTTTCCTTTCTGATTGCTGGAAAGCTAAAATGCTGCCACAATGCCAATTTAAGATCAAATTTGAGATTGTGGCCTCAAGGATTTCAAATTCGCTCGCCATCTCGCATTTGGTCAAACGTTCAACGTCGATGTGAATACGCAGTGACATCTGACGTCGAACTGACGTAGTGAAATCAAATGTAATACTACACCAGTTTATCTGTTAAGTGAAGTACTGTGAAGTACTCCTAAAGTACTATTTGTTTTTCACATCAGCCGGTTCAAATCATCATACATTTACATCGATTTTTAACCAATTCGCAATTCATTATTAGATGCCTAATATAGGTAGTTTGTTTCTGTTTCATCTATGAATCTGTCCATTGTCTAGTCCATTATTAGTACATGTCCCTCTCCACTGCATCCTATGCAATTTGGCTTCTGCGCTAACCACTCAACTGAGACAGCAAACTGTTTTTTCACAGAAAAATTAAGATCTCTATTAGACAAAGGAGGAGTTGTTGGAGCCATTTTTTTAGATTTAAA
>JAODKF010000116.1:27071920-27087666 GCA_026779585.1 Mormyrus proboscirostris | reverse complement strand
ATTAAATCCACAACTGCAGGTTTCCCTGGGGCTCACACTTAATGGACACGCTTGCCAAGCCTCTGCCTGAACACGTGGCCTACACAGAAGAGGCAGTAAGTTCAAGCAGTAAGTTCAAGGGGACAGGTCCATGAGTAATGCTGCATGCCTAGGATTGTCAGAGGACTCCATTAGAAATCTCTCTGCAGGTGGACAGAGAAAGGATAAGCATAGTAAGACAGCTAGCTAATATTTAATCAAAAAAGTAGAGAATTAGAAAGCTGTCTATACAGCTAAGAAAGTAAATAAAACAGACAAAGGAAGTGTTAGATGGAGGCGTATCTATGTTCTCAGCAACTAATTTAGAGTAATTTACCTGGTTCTCATGCGACTGCCAGGCTCTAGATTTGATGGCAGAGTGGTGATGAGGGCATTCTTCTCATGACCTTGACGGACAAGCACGCTGTCCCCATGGGGGACAGAATCGATTCCTAAAGGCCAGTGACCAATGAAAAGCTACCCTTGACCAAATTACAGAGGATCTCTGCTCCCCCCAGCTGGTGTAAATAGGACTGGCTGTCATCCACTGTGCAGACCAGTCCCTGCCACTCCCCCGCCTACGACTCTTACGAGCAGAAAAACTTCAGCGACAAAGGAAATGATGCAGAGGTGGGCATGGGGGCCGGCTGTGAGAACTGCATCCTTGTCAGGTTTAGTTCCGCATGAATGAATCAAAGCTAACTGGCTTCTACCCAGTAATTAATCGATCGTCTGCTAAGAGTCTGGTAAGGACCTGAACGCCTGCAGGAAATCCATAGAGCGCAGCCCTGGAATGACCAAAGCTACACAGCACCAGTGCCATGTCAATATGCCCTCATCAAACACTCTTTATGTTCTGCCCACGGCTGGCATTTTCAGGAGCGCCGGTCCTCTTGACCACACAAATGTGATAAGGCATGCTGACCTGTACAGGCTGTATGATGGTGCTCCACCAACCAGATAAGAGTCTTGCAGGTGGCATCACAAAGAGCTCCATCTACTCAGGAGGAACACCGGTGGTGTCAGTGAATGGCAGCAGTATCTGTGTGCCCAGAGAGGGTACATCCAATCTCTGTACATTAAAGCATGATGTTTTCTTGTAAATGGAGAAAAAATGTATAAGTGCAGACTGATCATTTCATGGGATTGAAAAGACATGCGCTCAAGGTGGGACAGCTTGCAGGGTTTACTCATCTGTGCCAAATTACTCTGCCTGGAAAACTTGACAAGCCCTAAACTGAAAATAGCCAGCATCCAAATTAATAAATAATCCTGCTCTAAATGGACCGGCTGTGCCTATGTCGCCACACAATGTCAGCGGCTAACGTCTGAGTGTCAGCTTACAATGCGCAGCTTTGTGCAGCTAACTGTTGATTATGAACCGATTGTGATGCCTGCACCTCAGTTATTAACTTAATAGATGTTGCAGGGGGAATAACCCTGACCTCTCTTTCAAGTTCATTTGTTATCTTCTGCAGACCAATATGCCTATTGGTGATTAAACTCTTTCTAGGATGGCGGCAGCTAGACTGCCCATGAGAGGAGTTTCTGGCCAACTTTCTAGCTCTGGTGGGGGGGGGGGGTGGTAGCTGTGCATACTAAACAATCTTGCCTCAGAAAGCTTAGTGGAGACAGAAACAGAAAAAGAGACACCGACATAGTTTCTAAACACTTTCAATCCACACACTACTCGGTATGGACAGATAAATGTAGGGACATGGATGCACAGAGGCAGAGGTCAACACAAAATTTATACTGACATAAACATACATTGTAAACTGAGGGTTAATAACTCAAAAAAGACACACACGCAGACACACAGACACAAACACAAACGCATGCACGCACGCACCCACCCAAGCGTGTGAGCATAGTCCACATATTCATATCTCTATGGGGACTCTCCATTAATTGGGCATAATCCCAACTCTGACAACATTAACCCCTATCCAGTCCTAGCCTTCACCATAAGTAACCAAATAAAATGAGACTTCTTGCGTTTTTAGTTTTTTGATTGCAGTAACAGATTTTTAATGAAAGTGACGTTATCCTTGTGGGGACCAATGTTAAAAGTTATAGATGTTTATCACATCGTAGGGAAATTTGGTCCCCAAAATGTAATAATTATAAGCAGACACACACGCACACACACACACACACACACACTTAAAATCTGTAAGGGAGAACCCCAGTGAGTGCAAACAAGGAAAACGATGACATTTAGATGCCACTGCTTGAAGCCATTTGTGGCATTCTTGTCAAACTGGGGATTACCACAATGCAACAACAGCAACGGAACTGATGCATGCATAATAATGGTTATGTCCTGACATCTGGCAATCAATGAATCTAATTAAATAAAATGGAAATTTCAATTCAACTTTTAGTGCTTCAATATAATACGCATTTCATCAAATATTGCAACATAATACATATTTCTAAATTTTCACCATTGTTTTATAATTAACTTTTGAAATAAACATTATTTATAATTTTAAACCTTTAGGGTTATTATACTCAGTGCGAAACACTCCTTAGCAGCACTCTACCAACATGCAGCATAATTTAAGCAGAGGTGCAGGGTGGGGAGTGAGTGGGCCAAAGGTCAAAGGTCATTTGGTATTCGCAATTTGGGACAGGTCCAGCACATGGAGTACAGATGGTCTGCATAACATTCTCCAGCACTTCAGGACTGACACTGCAGGGGCAGTAAATGATGACAAACAAAACCATTACCGGCATCCTCAAAACCTCCCTTCGCTCTAAAATGCCCACAAATTTGGGCAACAGGTCACTAGCTTTTCGGCATGTTTGGTTATGTTGGTTTGTTTCGGACTAACTGCTCTCCAAAGCCGCAGTTTTTCATTTCCCGTCTCTGAGCAAACAGCAGAGGCAGCGGTGCAAAACATTATGGCAGCCAGCACAATTATCCTGGATCAAGGCTGTTATCTAATCTCAAGCAACCACCCTATTAACAACATGTTCCTGGAGGCAAAGTGTCCCTTCTTACTAAAGGCAACTCAGAGGACATAGCAGAAGCAGGTTAGGGGAGTACAGAGAAAGGACGGTCGGGGATCTAGGGAGATGACTGGGAACCAGCGGTAAGAGAAGAGAACAACACTGGAGCAGCAGCATATGCAGGACGCCTCGAACCAGCAATGCAACGGGATTTTTACCCGGGACTTTCTTACTTGTTTCTGCTCAAATAATAATAACCGATACTTTATTGATCACTCTTGTTTGTAAATGTATGGTCTTATTGGAAGCACTTCTTTACACAACATGTAGTTAGAGTATGGAATAGTCTTCCTGCTAGTGTAGCGGAAGCTAAAACCCTGGGTTCCTTTAAATCAGAGCTAGATAAGATTTCAACAACTCTGAGCTATTAATTAAGTTCTCCCCAAACCTCTCGTTTGTAAATTTCTTATGTTCTTGATCCCCATGGGAGAAATTCTCTTTTTATGCCTCCCTCACATTTTTTTGTAGAGTAAGTTGTCTGCTGCCACCTGTAGCAGCACCCAGGGAGGTGGGGGTTAAGGGCCTTGCTCAAGAACCCTCAGACGTGCTGAGGCACACAGGCTTAGCCCAGTGAGCCACACGCTGGACCTAATGATATTGGGAGGAAGCCAGCTGAGTCTCAGTCAAGTCTCAGGTGCTTCACTACATCAAATACGGTTAGACTTGTGGACCAGGACTGTGGAAACCTAGTTAACTAATTATATAGTTTGCCACTGTTGAAAACATGTACTTAGGTATTGCCTGCACCCCCAGGAAGCTTTTCACTAAACCAAAACAGGCTAATGGTTCTTGAGGTGTCATTGCGGCTCTCACGGGGCTCCGCGTTGTTTAACGTAGCAGTGACCCGCCCTTGTTTGCTTTTCCCTCCACCAGAGAACTTTAAAGGCACAACAGAGACAACCTTCACTCCGAGAACTGCAGCACCCTGAATGAGGAGACAAAACATCCCACACTGGCACCAAAACTTCTACTCAGATAATATGATAAAAAAAACAATGGTTTGTAAAGAAACCTATCAGCAAAAGATACTGGTGTGGCTTTAAATTCACCTCAGGCAATTCACAAAGGTTATTTGAGTTATATTACTCGCATGACTGAGCAGGACAACATGACTTGCTTTAGAAAAATATTTTAACATAAAATAAATAAAACTATAGCCATCTTGAGGCAAGGGTCAAGATTGGGATTTAGGTATTTCCCAACTGCTTTGTAGCTTTAATCCGTGGAGCAGTGAAAGTGAACCAGGAGTTAGACTAATCGAATTGGGTCTGTAACGGAAGAACCAGCACATCGCGACCCCACTTTGTAATTGGGTACAACGGGCAGGACAGTACACGTTTCTGGGCTTGCAGTATCAGATCACAAAAGCACTGCCTTACAGGACAGATGCAGAGGAGGGAGTTGCCCGCTTCCCCAAACTACCCGGCTATGCGGAAGAGGGAATTAGACTTTCCTGTCAAAGCCGCCAACTATTGAGAATTCACAACATAGGCGGCAACGGGATGTTCACGGTGAAGTAATATCCTTCAAAGGAGAATGACCGCAGGAATCTGCCTGCGAGGCGTCACTTGCCATACGACACAGGTGCCTGATCGGGAGCCGGGGGCGTTTTTAGTTATTTGAAATGGTTTGCAAAGAGTGATCCAAATCCACGACATCGCAGAAACCACTAGAAGGGGCAAGTGTCGAAAAACGCCAGGCATGGGTTCACTCTCTATATACATACATACTTGTAGCGGCATTATAAAGACATCAGGCTACAAGCCGTAAAGGTGCCGCACCGCAGGCAAACGTCTGGCAGCCTAGAGCGAACTGAAGTATACAAACTTAATTCGTTCACGTATTAAATGCCTGATACACCGAACAAACTTGCTTTACATTAGCTATTGCTACGAATTACGTGAACTAAGAATTGAATTTTCTTAAAATCTGTTAAAACACGGAAAAGGGACGGAAGTGAGGAACACCACTCTGAAGAGCTCCCAACACAGTCCACGCAAGTGGCTTATTCGCAAGTAACGCGCAAGGGAACTAAAGCTGTCAAACTCACACACTTTTCGTAAAGAAAGCAGAAAACATCGTTTGGGATCCAAGGGGGTAATATGCAACTCCACCACACTTGCTACGCCCAATTTGTTAATCCCCCAGACGTGTGTCAAAAGGCTGGGTTGCTGCTTTGCATTAACACACACACGCACACCCGCAGCCCCCATTCGCCGTACACCTGGCAGCGAAGAAGTTTCCAACTGTTCCTATTACTGCAGGCAACATCTGCATACAGTAATCGCCTGACATAACTTCCCACTGATCCGCTATTTCTCCTTCCAGTCATTTTTTTCCGAATACTAAATCATCGGTTCTTTCGCCAGCTCACTGCCAATTAAGCTTTCCGTAGACTTATAAAGGCGCCGACATCTCCATCATGTTGCCTGTTTCATCTAGCAATCCCACGCTTTGGCTCCCAAGTCAGTCGTATTTCAAGATAAGGCCTTCGCAGTTAAGAAGAGCGTTAAACGCGAACCGATGACACGAGGTGTCTTGCTCCCACTACGCGCATCACAACGCTAAACATGTTATATTCACAGAGAAGACACTTAAACACTAACGTTTAAATTCAATATTCCTACTTTTTCTTTCCCATGCAGCGAGTTTCATTCTACCAAAAACAAACTTTTTGAACAGACTTACGCCCTCTCGCAGCGACCAACGAAGCCTTTCGATGCGTTTCTCGTTTCTCTCTCTCTCTCTCTCTCTCTCTTTCTCCTCCCTTCGTCCTCTCCCTTTCTCGCCTCGCGAGTCTGCCGCCTGTTTGAGGAAGTACCGCTCGCTCTCAAGCTCGTGGGCGCACTGGGCTTGTGACGTCGACCAGGTGCATGGATACACAACCCAACACGCGCGCGCCTACTGTGCGGTAGTCCGGTGACACCCGTCTCAGTCACGTCAGTATTTTAAAATTAACTTTACATGAGTAGTCAGAAATAAATAGATAGATATAAGAAAAACAGAAATAAAAGATAGAGACGCACCGTCAAAAATGGATTACTTCCTTCTGCAGGTTGTTTTCGCTTTTTCTTATCGTTCTTATTCACCATAGTTCAACATTATACCTGTTTTTGGTGTTAAGCTTTTTTGTATTCGATTAAAATAATTTCTTCGGTTTTCCTCTTCGCAACAAACTTTGAGAACGTATTTTATTTGTCCGGTTTCACTTAAGAGAAATAGTTACAATATCCTGATTGCTACTCAGGCAATCTGTCGCAATAGCTACAGTATGTGTCAAAACATACCACATAACAATACAAAAAACTCGCATTTAAAGGTAAAACGAGTATTCCAATGAAGAGGAAACGCGCTGTGACGTATTCTAAAGTGTTCCTCTATTCTGCTTATTGCACTGAAAGCTATCGTTTTCTGATCTGCAATCCTAGTGAAGGTTATACTCGACTGGCCTTACTGCCAAACCGCAATGCCCACTGTTGTCCTAGATTTACTATGCGGCAGTGCGGATTAATGCTACTGAAAGTAGCCGCAGTATGTAGCAATGTTAAGCCATTTTGGTACTTATAGATCGAATGAGATACATTATTTTTGGTGTAATATCAGTTATTATTTGTACTTCCTTTTTTAATGTCACACGTCATGCATGTTTCTCTACAGTCGTATTGTTGAAATATTGTTCAAAATTGTTGTTTAGGTGACAGCAAAGTTGTTGTTTCTGACTGAGTAGACAAAAAAAAATGTGTAAATGCTTCTATTTTACAAGAATAATAGATGGATGAAAACTTGTCCCCTGAAAAGACCCCCACATCCCCTGTAAGAGCAGAGACTGCTTGACTTGATGCAGGGCCAGCCCATGGCATAGGCAATACAGGCAAATGCTAAGGGCACCATCCATCCAGCGGGCGCCACAAACGGAGGAAGGCTAAAAGTGTCACATTCCACTATTCTTACAACTAGTTGGTATTAATGTGTCTTTATATGAAAAGAACAAGCCCACATGAATTTACCTGCTTAGCAAAGCCTATTAAATAGTAGTAGTAATAATAATAATGATACAGATCTTTCCTATGAGGTCACCGCGGCAAACACCCCCCTCCTCAGTCTAATTAGCCTACACCTGCCACTTGGGGGGGTGGTCATTTTTTGATGTGTTAACAAGCTCAACATGTCAAAAACACACAAGGCAACCAGTGTGCTTCATGTAATTCTCTAGATTTTGCACATTGCCCAGGTTCAAGAACATTACTTGTTGGTTGAAGCCCACCCGGGGTCCCACTTATATAAATAGACCAAAAACAGCATTTAGCACTCTACAGCTATCAATATGGTACTGAATTACCATTTAGGCTCAGCACATAAAGCCATCAAACTGGAGGTTTTTGAAAAGTTTGGTCTTTTGAGGAGCCCTTCTTCACAAGGATTGTGATAACAGTGCTGTTCACTTCCTGCCCCTATCAGCTCCCCATGTAATGCTTATCTATACACTGTGGGCTTCCTTTCTCATCTATTCCTCTGCCTGTTCTCATATAAACTGCACTTTATGCACAAAGAACTCTTAGCTACATGAATGCATTACAGAGTAGACACGGTCAGTATCACACAGCAGGTGTCTTCCACATTATGTAACACTCAATAAATTGTCTGGGAGAGACTTATTTAAAAACATCATGTCAGGGTCAGCACCTGTTTTGTCCCAGTCTTGCGTCTTCTCCCTGTTTGGCCAGCGGGTATCGCTGGCCATCCTGTCTTCCCCCATTGTCCTAGTCTGTAGTGTTTTCCCTGTTCCATGTTGGCCACATGGGCTCAATGAGCTGAGCATGCAGCTACCTGTTAACTCCTCTCTTTGTTTGAATCCCACCTCCTTTTGTATTTTGTTCCCTAGTGTTTCGTTTGTATGATTTTCTTGTTCCTGTGTCTGGTGATTTGTATTTGGTTTTGGTTTCATGCTTTGTGCCCATGCTTGTGTTTTTACCTCTCTGTTATTCCCCTAGTGTACATTCTCTTAGTTTCTTTAGTAGTTTGAGTTTCCTGAGTTTAATCATTAATTCAGCTGTTACGTGTTCTTGTGCTTGCCCTTGTGTGTTTCACTGATTGCTCCTTGCCCTGTACCCTCCTGAATTGGTTAATTGGCTATGTTTCACTCCTGCTGTGTCATTACCCAGTTTAGTTTTTGTATTTAAGTTCCTGATCCTGTTCTGTTTTTCCTGGAGTCATTGATGTTTGTTGAATGGTAGTGATGTTTGAATGTTGTTATTTGCTACCCAACCCCCCCCCCCCCCTTGTTTCCCTGCCCCATTTGTACAGTAATTAGTCTTTGTCAGGAGGACAGGTATCCTCTCAGTAAGAGAGGAAAAAAACTGTTTCACTATTTGTTCCACTGGTATTCTGATGGAGCCAGTAAGCAGCACACTTTTGGCCATATACCAAACCTTTTGTTTATAACTCTAACCCTAACCCAAATAAAGACCCATCACAACACTCAGAAGGCTGTAAAAACACCAGTGACACTAGCGTTTCCTTGGTTTTCGTGTCTTTAATGTATAAATGTGTATGAATAAGTATATATTTGTACTTGTATATTTCCATGCTTGTGTTTCTGAGGTCAAGGAAGGTGTGAGAAGGAAAAATAACACATTTTACATGAATCGTTTGCGCTGGATCAAGGCCTTTTGGTTCCAGGAAACCTGCTTATCAGCCAGGCTTCCTGCCCTACCATGTCTTCTGCACTTGACCATTTTGAACTTATATATATATATATATATACATATATATATATATGTATATATATATATATATGTTGCCTTCTTGTATAAACAAAACCTGTTCATGATTTATGATGTTACTAGAAGCTTATTCGATTTGATTAAATTAAAATAACTGCTTAAATAATAGTGCATTCCATTCAGAAATGTATTTCCTCTGGTAACACTATCTTGCCACTGTGTTTATTGAGTCATTGCCAATAGGATAAAAGCATTGTTAAGCAAAATAATAACTGCCAAAGTCCAAGACAATATCAGAGGAGCTTAAGGATATCTGTAGCATAATAAATGGTGACGCTTTACATTAACTGTATCTTCATGATGCCTTTGCATTTGTAGATCATTTGGTGTACTGTCATAATGAATTCATAATGCATTCACAGAACATGAATACATTAAAGCATTATGTATTTATAACACTTTCAATGAGCAAAACACGACAACTGAAATATACATTAATAGTAAATATCATACGCATCATGAATGCATTATGAAAGTGCATTCAGTGTTCCATGAATGCACTATAAAGGTGCAGTTATTGTAAAGTGTTACCGAATACACTTTGAAGTACACTGGAGACTGCAACGCAAAACAGGCAGACAGAAAATTGGATGCTTTATCAGCAGAGTTGTTTTTCCACCCTGGTTTGGTGTTGAATGTGTGGCCACTAGATGCGGTCAGAAAGACAACAACTTATCCTCTGGGTTTCTAGCCCCCCCACACACTCCCCCCACCTCCAGAAAATCTCTGTGAAAAGCCCAACTTTGTGAGACTTGTCTCAGTGTAGTCAGTTTCCCCAGATCTGCGTCCGTGTTTGTCCTTGCATGAGCCATCACTAAGTGACACTGCTTCAGTGTTGATAGTGTGATTTGTCTTCACCAACACAATGTATCTGTAATGTTCGAAAACATTCTAGCATAAACCTAGCGTAGTTCTTCTAGTCTTCACTGGTTCAATTTATAGATGTTTATATGAAACTTCCATAAGCTGAAGTCCATTTATGATTTTTTTTAAAAAGTCCCCTTTCTGTGCTGTTTCTGGTTTCTTTTTTTCTGTATCTGT
The DNA here is from genome assembly GCA_026779585.1 of Mormyrus proboscirostris. NCBI lineage: Eukaryota > Metazoa > Chordata > Actinopteri > Osteoglossiformes > Mormyridae > Mormyrus > Mormyrus proboscirostris. The sequence continues at coordinate 27,077,806 of JAODKF010000116.1, read as the reverse complement.
TTCAAATTATTAATTTCTAATGTAAACACCCACATATACTGAAAGTTTCTGTTATCTGGAATTTATACTCCATGCCTTTTTAGCTCATTAAAATAAAATTAATATTATTAAACATTCATATCTTCATAAATATTAACAAGATCAGTGTCACATCATATAGATTGAACTATCAAATCTCTGTGTGCGGTTTCTCTATTTTTGTTTAGACTAAGGAGAAATTAAGAATTATACCTATTGTACCTGTTTTTGTACCCATTGTAAATGAAAAATAATGAAACTGAAGTGAAAATTAGGTCATTTTTATTTCAATTTGATATATTTCTAGTTAATAGATTATAGTTAAAACACATGTAGCAAACAATTGTTGAACTATAACAAAACTTTATCTGCAGTAGATACAAAAACTATGAAATAGTGTCCATTCAGCATTGTGGTGCTGTAGGTGACAGTTTATTATAAATTTTCCAGTAGAATAGAATATCTAGACGTACGTTTCCCAAGAGGGTAGTTACATAATTTTACATACAGAGAGTTTAGATGCATAAGCAGCTACTGTCCATGTCCTGCAGCTTTAATATGTTCTCGTTGTCTGAAAATTTAACAGATGTGTATGAGAACAACATCCTACCCTATTCTTCCTCTTTTTCTTTTCTGAATGACACTGAGGTAAAGTCCTCAGTATTTTTTCTGTAACTCCAATAACTGCGATCTGTTACGGGGCACACCTAGGACTGGATAACACTTTTGACCTCGGTATTTTAAAAATCCTGGACACTGCGCCGTACAAGAGTTGTCTTGAAAAAAACATACATGTGGGGATCTTCTTCCTAATCCTCTGGGCTTTCTGAGGAAGACCCCACACTCCTGCCACCATCAATCAAATACATGTGTTAACATAAATCAATAAAAACATGTTTGGGAAGAACTATGATAATCATATAAAACAGTGGTCTTCTGTAAAATCCCTACTGCAGTTCTTATAATAAAGGCTAGTTGTTAGATATCAAGTATATGTGGATGGCAACAACCAAAATATCAGACATGAACACACAAAGGTCTGTTTAAAAAACTCTGGAAACATGTTTCTTTAATTTTGTTCTCAGTAGTAACTCAGAAACTCTGTGAGAAACTCTGTTTTTTGCAGATTGCTGGGCGGTATGTGAAACGCCCATCCGTTTAGGTGTATCCAAAGGCTTAGAAATTCCCTGCATGAGCCCTACTGGTGCTACTCTCCTTGCCTTCGGTTCAGGATGACAGAGGGGGCCGGTTCAACCATTTCTTGTGCAAACATCTTTAAACATTGGCAGTGGTTCTCCCACTTGCTTTAGTTCCTTTAGGCTGCTGGTGTAAATATACAATGTAAAGTCACAATCAACTTAATGCCCTTCTTTGCCGTTATCATTTTGCCTAATTGGAACAGAATTTATAATGCAAGTAACAGATGGTTTCTATGCAAATGCATCTCTTTCCGTCATAGTATGAATAGGCGAGTCCCTTGTGTGCAACTCAAAGAACTGTTACCTGAAACCAGGCCCTGACCTCTGTAGCACAGTGCATGCAGAGAAAGCCAGGTAAAGTGGGACACAGAGCTCTGGAGTGGAGCCAAGCCCAGCCCCTGCATTCCGCTCCCCTCTCCTCTTCCCCCCTGCATTGCGGACAGAATGCTACCATGTGCAGATGAAGAGCAGGCCCAGAAATGTCATGTTAGGGTGATTTATATTCTCCTTTTCACTGGACATCCTTTGTTTCAAATGTTCTCAGATTTCACTGGTAGACTGAGACTTAAGGGAATCTGTAGTGTTACTGTTTTAATACTTTATTCTTATGTTTTATTTTTTAATAGGTTAAGATTATGATCCTTATCAACTTACTAATGGGCCAACAGAGTGGAGAATATTAAAGGTATAGATGTGGGCAAGGATAGTCGGGACATATACAGGAGTACCCTGTGTTTTTAGGGGGGGTGGGGGATTCGGGGCTATTTGGTCCCTACCGATGTTGAAACCAAACCTATGGCTTTGGAGGCTGTGTGCAGAACAGCTCAATGTACAACAAGAAAGGAATTGTTACGTGAAAACTGAATTATTCATACAGTTAATTCATTGTAGATACAGTATGTCATGTTTGGTAATGATAGGGGTTTTTGCATGTGTTGTGTCATGCTCTCCTTACGTTAGTCAGAATTGCAGCAATACACACTGAAACCCACAGAGAAGTATATAGCCAAGAAGAAACACAGAGGGAGGGGTCAATTCAAAATTTATACATCAAAAAAGACACACCCACACACACACACACGCAGACCCCTGTGGTATAATGTGTTTGGTCACAAATGTGCAATAAGAGACTTTGTTGGGAAACCTGGCTCTTCAGACGTGAGCAAACCCACAGGTCACGACCAATGGAGGGTGAACCAGAGAGATTTTTACTGGCGCCCTGGAGATTTTCCAGGAAGGCGATCTGAACCTTTCGGACTCGCCAAGTCACGAGAGCTTGGCCATGCATTGCTATACCCTCCCCTCCAGACACACTGCAAACTCCCTTTATACTTAAAGCCATTGGTTATACAGTAGGTGTATAGAGGAGATTGTCCTACTGACTTCACTCCTCCCCCCAAACATCCACACCCTCCCCCATCGTCCACATTCAGCAAAATGAAGTTATAACTGAGTGGCAGCACTCACTTCCAATCTGTTGGGGTTAGGGTTAGGGTTAGGTGAGAAACAGGGCCCTGAACTGTTTATATGTATGCATATATGAAGTATTTATGTAAAATGTATGTATATGTATGAAGTATGTATGTATGAAGTATGTATGTATATGTATGTATGTATAAAGTGTATATGTATATGTATGCAGTGTGCATGTATGAATGTATACAAGTATAGTAGGTATGAAGTGTGTATGTATGTATGTAATGCATGTATGTAAAGTATGCATGCAGGCCTATGTTATGGTCAGATGTGGTCTACATTACCAGGTTTGCTAATTCATTCCAAGAAAATGAATTCAATTAGTATCTAGTAATTCTTATTTAGCACTATCTTGTAATGAAACTAAATGAGCATATCATGCATGCTTTTTCTATACTTATCCAGGTCAGCCTTTCAATGACGCATAAACATAATCTCGATAATTCCAGTAATACAGGTGCTTGTTTGTGCACACAGCCCTTAAGCCTGTTGACACGCTGGTATGAAAGCAGCTCAGTGGGTGTGTCTCTCATGAGCAGATGCTACTCGCATTGAGAGTCATTTGGAATGAATGCAGAGTGGATCCTGGTCCCTTTAGCCGGAACCTTTATTCGCGTTTGTCTTTTGATTGTTAGAATCGCAAAAGGATGGACCTTGGCTCCTAACATAGAATAGAAAATCAGTAGTTAATCTTATTGCTTTTGGTTTACTGTGGTTATATATGTCTGTGGGGGGGGGGGGAGAGGGGGGGAGGGTATACAGACGATCTGTAGCCATGGCCCTGGGAGAGATTGGGCTATTATTAGTAAAAAATTGAATCAAAACACATGAACTACCAGACAACGACCTTGGTGAGTGGCATTTGGTGAGTGGCTCATTATGCTCCTTATGCTCATTATGCTTCTCCCCCCATGACACTGAAGCTGAATGACACTTTGTTCACTTTCTGACCACCTTGTGTCATAGATGAATGGATGCCTAAAGCAGTTTGAAAAGTTATGCTGATTAGCAAACTTGGCTTCTGTAACGATTATCAGTCATTAACAGGGATGTAATGTTCCATGTGAATCAATATTCAATGAAAGTCAGGTAACGAACTTTTAATATGAGTTCCATGGCTGTGACAGATTGATTCTTGGACCTGTAAATATTACACAATTACTAATATATTGGTCCTTAATATAAGTATGCATCACAGCAACAAAGCAAAAGGTATATGGTTCATTCCAGCTTTTGTGCTTAGCCTGTTAAATGAAACTGAAAAATTACAAACTGTCACGCACGTATCTGATCAGCCCCGACCACGCCCACCTTCACGTGAACAGCCACTCCTCCAGCCATCGTCATCAGCAAGGGTCTGAACAGCTGCATCGCATCTTCGGTGATTAAGCCTAGCGCTGACCTATATAGCCTTTCCGTGTATGGTCTGTGATTCTGGTTTTTGGGCTTCCGATTCCTGCCTATGTGTGTTCTGGATTTGGTTGCCTCGCCTTGTTACCGATTCATTGCGCATACCTGCGTTCTCCACTTTGGATTACGTCTTCAGACTGGTTTGCTTCTCTGACTCACCGGCTTTGACCCTGCCTGTCTCTGGCGTTGGTTTGAGCTTCCGAATTAAATATTCTAATATACTGCACTTGGATCTTCTCTGATTGATCATTACAGAGTCAGGCCAACGACTTCATCTTGTGGATGAAGACACGAGCCTTCTTTTTGAATAATTCATCGAGTTGTCAAATTAGTTGTGGAAATATGTATACATGAAATCGCACATATGTTTTTACATTGCATATAAAACGACAATTTCCAGCATCATTATTGCCCATCTGGTTTGGCTGTTTGATCAATGTTTTTGTTTTTTAACTAAATTGAAAATTAATTTTTCCCTGTCGTTTTACTGTGAGTATCTAAGACATGTGACTATGTGCAAAAGTTTAATGAATTTAAATAACAATTATAAATTTAAGGTGGAAATAGGCGATTCCTTAAACTAGATATAAGTAACGGTATATAAGTAGCCTTAAAGAAACAAGCACATATAATTTAAAATGAGATCATCAAGATCATTTAATCATTAATTTCATTGTACGGTATTTCAGAACTGACATACCGTACAATGGTCTTTCTAAATGGATAGGAGGTGTGTGCGCGCGCACGCACAACAAGGGGTTGAACGATAAATTGTCCTGTGCTAAAAATGGAACAAGATGCCCATAACTTTCAAGTGCTTCAGAAAGAAAAAAAACTTTTCCTAAATTACCTCTCTTTCCCACAATTCTGGGTCAGCTGAACACCAGGGAGCCCAAGAAACAGCGTAGCCCTGACCTTTTCTCTGTCTGTTTCCCTCCCCCTGCTGTCCTGGATAAAATGCTGGTGTATACATAACGACCCCAAAACTCCAACGAGCCTTTTCATTGGAAGTTTCTTAGAAGCTACCTCTCGTGTCCTATTTATGTCGCGGTCATTAATAATACAGTGATAAAAAATAAATGGGGAAAATATTTTAGGAGGATTTTACACCGTCTCTATAAATGCCTATGCACGCGAATCGTTAAACGATGTTAGCCACCAGGGGCGACATGGTGGTGCAGTGGTTAGCACTGTTGCCTCACACCTCGGAGTTCGAGTCTCCACCTGGGTTACATGTGTGTGGAGTTTGCATGTTCTCCCTGTGTCGTCGCGGGGTTTCCTCCGGGTACTCCGGTTTCCCCCCCCCCATAGTCCAAAGACATGCTGAGAGGACCCCCCGCGACCCAATAGGGTAAAGCGGGTTGGAAAATGAAAGAATTAATGAATGTTAGCCACCTACCAGTAACGGCAGGTAGCTTGCAATTAGAAAAAATATTTTGCATCACCTTTTATTCCTTTTAAACATATAAATATATCGAATTAAAGAGCAGTTTATAGAATGTTAAGAATACAATCGTCATGTATATTATTATTATACTGCCAGACTAACTGTTGGTAACTGTTTGTAAACCTCAACCCTATTGGCCTCCCTACTCAGTTTAAAACAGTGGTCAGAGATCTTGGTGTCCTGGTAGACTGCTTCAGTGCTCACATAAATAGCATTACCAGTACGGCATTCTACCATCTACGGAACATAGCTAAGCTTTGGAAGATGCTTTCCTTTCAAGATGCAGAAAAACTAATACATGCCTTTATAACTTCCAGACTGGACTACTGTAATGCC
>JAODKF010000116.1:27054598-27067955 GCA_026779585.1 Mormyrus proboscirostris | reverse complement strand
GTCACTCAAACGAGTCTAAAAACGCTAATCATACCCCTGTCACTCAAACGAGTCTAAAAGCAGTAATCATACCCCAGTCACTCAAATGAGTCTAAAGACATTAATCATACCTCTGTCACTCAAACGAGTCTAAAAACACTAATCATACGCCAGTCACTTAAACCAGTCTAAAAACAGTAATCATACCCCTGTCACTCAAATGAGTCTAAAAATACTTATCATACCCCAGTCACTTACACCAGTCTAAAAACAGTAATCATACCCTAGTCACTCAAACCAGTCTAAAAATGCTAATCATACCCAGGTCACTCAAACGAGTCTAAAAACGCTAATCATACCCCAGTTACTCAAACGAGTCTAAAAACAGTAATCATACCCCAGTCACTCAAACGAGTCTAAAAACGCTAATCATACCCCAGTCACTCAAACGAGTCTAAAAACGCTAATCATACTCCTGTCACTCAAACGAGTCTAAAAACAGTAATCATACCCCAGTCACTCAAATGAGTCTAAAAACAGTAATAATACCCCAGTCACTCAAACGAGTCTAAAAGCAGTAATCATACCCCTGTCACTCAAATGAGTCTAAAGACATTAATCATACCTCTGTCACTAAAACGAGTCTAAAAACGCTAATCATACCTTACACAAGCTTTGTAACAAAATAGCAGAAAGATGTTAAAAGGGTGAGAAGCAACAACCACACTCCACAGATTTTGGCTTTGATGATGCAGATTATATGCAGATAGTGAGGGTACGTACAGGCCCATGTGTACAGTATACAAATCTGATTAAGTATTTCTGCTGCTGTTAAAGTCCCTACTGACAGTGCACAGATTTCAAAATGGTGCCTCAAATTACATATATACAGACAAACTGGTTTGTGAGGAGGCAGGATGAACTGCATGAGAATATGTTGAGCACCTTGTCTTTGATGAGGAACCACAGCCTCTTCCAGTTTCTCTTGCTCCTCTTGCAGCGGTGCATTGTGCCGGGCACTGCCGAGCCCTCCTGCTCCACAGTCACCTGCAGCCCAGGGAAAGACCACACTTATTTGGGGCTCTGGGAAGCCTGTGCATGGCCATACACTCCTCTTCTCCATCCTTTCCTGTCATCATCACTTCAGAATGGGCATGTTTACCTGGTTGAACGTGGCAGTTGTCTTTCTGCTTCTCCACAGGTTTGGGGGGTGAATGTTCTGGAAGACGGCAGAGAGTGGCCGACTGGAACGGCTGATTCGAGGACTTGCGCTACCGCTGACATCATCCACGGCGCCCCCTATGGACAGCGGGAGACTTAGGGTGCCTGAATGTAACCGGGTGTCTCCATGACTTGCACTGTGGCCCACATAGCGCATTGCATGTTCGTGTTGACACAACAGGCTACCTTGTTTCTTCAGCTCAGTGTAGCAGCGATCGCATACTTTGGCCATCCTGTCTTTGAGGTACTTGAGTGGGTACTTGTTCCTGGAACAGCCCCGGCAGATGATCTGTCACCAGGGGGACACATAAACGAGTGAGAGAGGTGTAGGAGTCCACTATGTGAGTTGGGTGATTTCGGCAGCGCCACGGCTAAGCTAACACTGCTCCTCTGCTCACCTTCCCACAGGCGTGGCAATGGTGCCGACGTAACATAAGAGAGAAGTCAGAGGCGCAGTTCATGCACATCATGACGTGAGACACTGGTACCAGGGTGGGGGGCTTCTCCCCCAGTGACATCCAAACCTTCTCTCTAGCCTGTGGAAGGGCATGGTCAGGGTCGGATCCATGAGTCGCCTGTAAAGTGTGTCTGACCTGCATAGGCCACCCCAACACCCTCCTCACCTCAATGCTGTAGTTATGAAATGTGCCCTGCTCTAACCGGCCATGGTTCTCCACAGTCCGGCTGAGGGTGTGAAACCAATCATCTCGCTCGCCACATGAGCTGTGGGAGTGGAGAGAGAATTCAAGTTGTCCCAAAGCCACAACAAAAGGGTTAGAAGCCGGTGGGTATTAGGACCAGGCGGGCAAAGGCACTGGAAACACACCTGGATGACAGGGTGATGGAGATGTCAGTCACCTCAATCTTTAAGGCATTTTGTACATTTTCTAGGATGGGCTTGCTCACCTGAAACCAGAAATGGCAGCATGTCATGCCAACATTTCTCACTAAATGTCATATCAGGTTACTACATTCATACTAAAAGTGTCACCTTCATTCCAGTGAGTGGGAGGGTGTTCTTCAGTCTGTATTTACCATCTTGTTGTGGGAAGGTGTACAGCAACAAATCATTCATCTGTGTGAGTGAAACAGGACCAAATGATGTTTCACCTAGAATGTCTTTGGCATTGTGCCCACAGAACTGTCATGTGCAGGATCCTCCACAAGAGGGACCTGCAGACTTCAATAACTAACATCATTGTTCAATGATAAAATCTACATAGGTTTCAGACCCTTATATATGGCCATGAACAAGACAGATTTTTGCAAGAATTTGATGACCAGTTGTGCAGACTTTTGAATATTACTTAAACAGGTGCTGGAAATAAATAATTGGACTGCAAAAACATCTTCATAGTAGTATATAAAACATCTCACTCCTTGAGGAAACCTTTTGTAGGCCCAAGTATAAAATTCCAAACTGGATTCCAAAGCCTGACGAACAAAAGGGGTAATTTTATGTGGTAAGAGCGCACTGTATGAATGTAACAGCACCTTGTATCTAGGCTCTTCTGCTGCTTAGAACGGTTCTGGGACGACCAGGGGAGCACCAAGCACAGGAGGAAATGCAATCTGTCACACCATCGTGCTTCCCATTCACTCCTGTTTATTTAAATCCTTAACTTGCCTTCCTCAAAGTATCACTCTCCCAGGAAGGTGATGTATCGTTTTGCAGAGTTATAAGGGGGGGGGGTTGGCTGTCAAAATGTCTGGTTAAATTGTGACTTTTCTTGACTCAGTGTACTTATTGCCTCATAAATTTCCCTCTACCCATAAACCATTAATCCAGTAGAGGAACCCTGCTTTTCACCTCGGCCCCCAGCCCTCAAGACATCATTATGGTTCCAGTCATACACACTATATACTCAGTGCAGCTATCAACCTTCATTTGTTGCCATTAGAAACAAGAAGCCCAGGAACAGCTTTGTCTTTGTGCGATATAACTGCCCTGGCACTACCTTTGCCATATTACAGATGACAGGGGTGACAAAATACATGTATAAAGGACAACTGAGCAGATGACAATGTCAGACTTTTGCAATACTCTACATAAATGCAGCTGTACTATACTGTAGAAGATCTGTGCTATGCGATTATGCGAGATCTGTGCTATGCGATTATGCGAGATTATATACTCCATAATATACTAAAAAATATTCATGGTTTGATTTAAGCAGAAAAATGCAGCTCTTTCACCGATGTTGCAGACACTTGAGTTAATTAATCTAAAGAAATGCTCTACTCAGTTCTAGTGGTTTGGAAGCCATGACATCATAATCATTAACATTTGCAAACTGTCTCCTGATTCCATGAGACAAATATCTGCCTACTGGTTCTTGAGTGAATACTCTGCTTAATCTCAAATGAACAGCCCAGCCTTCGCAGTCTTGTCGATGCTGTACCTGGACAGGATACTGGCATCAGAGAGCACTCCAAACATCCTGTCAGGAAACACTGCTTTCTATAACAGAGCTGGCCGCAGAAGCCCTGGAATGGGGTGGGGGGACCTGGTGCCTTTGCTACCATTTACAGGCCGCTATGCATCGTCCCCCCTTACAGCTGCACTGAGAGTCCTTGGGTCGGCTTCTAGGGTGGGGTATGTTGGGAGTGGCTGTGACACTGACCTAGATGCACCCTACTGGTCATGACCCCCATCTTTTGTATTCTTGAGTGTGGTCACTTTGATCTTTAGTGCAACAAAACTCAAGACACGGGGTATGAGAAAATTAACAAGCATATCACAATGAAAGTTTCCAGTAAGACAAGTCTTGTGGATTTCATTCTAGCTTTTTTCCCGCATGTAATATACAAGCATCATTAGTCTTGAAGACGTGGCATCTTGACGCAAAGAGCTAAAGTTGGTGGCAAGCAAATAACTTTGAGAGTTCACCACCGTGTTACCCATCAGCCAACATCTGCATGTAATTTAGCACTCACTGAACACTGAGTGGAACATTACATAAATACTGTCACTCCTCGGGGATAAACACACCAACAACTACCATTATTACATCATCAGTCACCGAGGCAGAGCAATTGGAATCCTATTACACAAAAGCAGTAGTGAACTTGGAAATACTGTCATTTGGCAACACCCACTTAAATGAGAATTCTGGAATGCAAGAATACCTTTTTACTATCTTAGAACCAAAGGAGGAACTGGCTTATACCTAAGATAAACAACAGGATTAATGACAATAAAGTAAAGTTCTATAGAAAGTGACTTTATTATGTGCTGTCAACCTACCAGAAATAAATGACGGGGTTGTCTGCTTTTTCTAGAAACTTTCATCAGAGTGCCTTCCTTCACAAACACCTGTGGCATACACAGTCAACATCACAATGCCAACATTGACAGACGGAGAAAAACAAACACAATTAAGTAATACAAAGACACAATAAAAATGGAAGAATAAGAAGACAGTAACCCAATGAAGATGCTTTAGAAATAAATAATATCAAACTCCAGCATTTAAATTACGACAGCAAGGAATATAGTGTGAGATGGGTCAACTTGACGTGTAACATTTAATTTCTTTTAAGCAAAGTACCCCTTCATCACCGCTGGTATGCGTCTTAATTAACAAACAGCAACACTTTTTTATTGCTACCATTTAATGAAGAGATTAATTTGCAACAACTAAAGCCAAAATGAGAAGGATTTATTGCTTATTGCAATGATAAAACTGACTTTAGATTGACAATGTCAATCTAAGAAAGTTATTGAAAGCTCACAGCACAGTCTCAGTCCCTCCTATTTCTGCTCCTTGGTCCTCTCTGGACTTTCTGACCTGAGCATTAAATGACTGGCAGTCTGGAGAAAATGTCAGTGACCTGACTGTCTTATCATATGTTTGTCACCATCCACTTACCAGCTATAACCTCACATTCAGCTCTGGAAAAAAATTAAGACATCATTTTGTATTATTTCTTTAAATCTTAATCTGCATTTTTAAATCCTGGTTTAATCCTGGTTCTGGCAGCCGGTTGCTTCCAGGCACAAAAATTTTAAGACAGCAGTACACAAGAATTAGGAGAAGCAGGAGACACTGAGAACAACCAGAAACCAGCCAGGTAAAAGGCAAAAGCGACATTTTAATGCCAGAGATGACTTATTAGTTTCCTGGAATTAGGACTTAAGTTCCATAAAGCATGGAAGAAGCCCTTCATTAATGAGAAACAGAGTAGAACCAGGCTGCAGTTTGCAAGAAAAAATATATTTTTTACAGACAAACACCCATAAATTGGGAAATGAGTGAAAAAAAAAAAAATTCTGCTGTGGTCCCTTAATTTTTTCCTGAGCTGCGTGTGTCTGTTCCCAGTTACCTATCACACTGAAATGTACGTCAAGGTTTATTTTAAATGTATGGTGTCTGAAGGTGAGTGAGCTTGCCTTTAACTACTTGTAGTACATTGGTTTTGAGAGTTAGTATGAGAGTTACTTTTTGACAACATGAACATCCCTTAGCAGTGACCCAGTAGCTGCCACATTAACAAGCAAGCTGGTGAACAATAGCTTGGGGATCCGTCCCCCATCAGCCTCACATTTTTTAAGGAAAATGAGACAAATCAGCCTACTCCACATAGGATAGGGCCTGGGGACAGACTCTCCATCCATCCACCCATCCATCTTCTGTAAGCGCTTCCCTATTCCAGGTCCTGGGGGGCCTGTACTAGTGCTTGTTATATGAGACAATAAAGGTACTGTAGTGTTTACAGCCTGAAGAACAAAGTCCTTATCAACATGAAGAAAGCTCACCCTTCCTGGCTGGAGCAGGTCTTTCTGGCCTGTGACGCTGTGCTCGATATGGACCAGACGCAGCAAGTTCTCCTGTACGGAAGACAGACAGGATGTTTCTGTGGGTGAAGAGAACAGGGAACAGGGAAGAGTTTCTGGGAATTTAATTAGAGGGAGAACGAGATAGTGGACTCTTGTGTCTTAGCTGGCAAGGGAGATAGCTAGTGAGACTGGGAGGGTGAGGGGCAACTGGGTGAGTAACTTCCTACACCTACTGACCCCTGTATGGTCTGACCATCATTGGTCAACTTGGACAAACGGCCAGGTTGACCAGGTAGCTTTGAACTCCGAAATTCTGCATGCATGTAATTTCTATCAGGTCCTGGAACAGAGTCACTTTGAAGTCAGTGTGATGGAATTAGGGAATGTGAGAAGACAAAGAAATGTACAGACTGCCATTATAAATGAGTTCTGCCCTGCTGCAACAATGAAGAAACTGACTTCAGAATGTTGCACTTTCCTGATCCCTGGAACACGAATAATCTCTAGTTTTGGTTGGATTGTTGTTGTGAGGCCAATGAAAATGTAAAGCAGAAACTTGCTTAAGGGATACAGAGGGATAACTGTGACTAACGAGTAACACTGAGAACCCTTGTGTCTCTTGTTTATCAGCCCTCTGTTCCTTATTACCTTTGTATTTCAAGCATAAAAAACATTATAGTTGCCACGCTGCCGTTGCTGAGACTTTGCTAACATCAGGGGGGATTTGGTAAATTCAGACAATGCATGCCAGTTGGATTATGGAATGTTCCACCTGACAACCAGAGACACAAAACGGGAGCTGAAGAACACATCAATGCACTTTTGGGAGGCTGAGAATGCTCACCCCGTGCTTCAGGCCATCGTTCGCTCGGTCGGCAGCTTCGGATACAATTGACAGTACGGCTGGCAATGCAAAAAGGAGAAAAAAAGGCATCACAATGCTCATTGTGGCAGCAGTAATAATGGGAAACATAAGGGGTGCAAATGTGCACCCTGAGCCCCGTAAACTGGCAGTCACTCCACATAGTGAGACGGGGAATGTAGGGGCCCAGAAAGATGTACCATCACACAGAGAGCTGTGCCTCACCGTATATTTACATTCATTTATTTAGCAGATGCATTTAATTCAAAGCAGCATACAGATCGAGGGAGCAGTTCCTGGAGAAACTGGCATTGAGGTTCATAATTAAGGGCCTAACAGTGACGTCACTCTGCTGGGCCATGGGAGCTGAACCAATCACAGGTCCAGAGTCTTAACCCACAGAGCTACACACCGCCCCTGAGACAGAATACTTACACAGAGAGTCATAAGCTTGGAGTAACACCACTGAATCACTTCATATAGTGTCACACGGAATTGTGTTACATTCCGAGGTACAGCTGATGTATGACATTGCAGCTTATGTATCCACATAGTGCCACATGGTCATTAAGTCCATGATTTATACCCCAGGTGCACAGGACAGCAGACACCTCTTCCTGTAAATATCACACCTGTCTTGTGATAAATGAATCATTCAGCACACAAAGAGGTCTCTTCTAAAACCTGGTATCGTTTTCTTTAGGGAGCCACAATGGGGCAATGGCCAGACACTTTGGAGATATACAACCCTCAGTGCTTTATGAATGGGCCAAAGCTTTTTTACTGCTAAGTATAGATGAAGGGGCAGCACAGTGTTGTTTAGCACTCCTGCCTCCCACTTCTGAGACCTGGGTTCAAGTTTCTGCCAGGGTTCCATGTATCTGGAACTTGCACTTTCTCTCCGTCATCGTGGGATTTCCTCTGGGTACTCCAGTTTCCTCCCCCACAATCAGGAAATATGCTCAGGTTAATTGGAGTTAATTGCCTGTAGATATGTGTGAGTGTACCCTAGGTGTGTTGGTGCCTCATCCTGAGATGTTCCCTCCTTTGTGTCTGTAGCTCCTGGATTAGGCTCTGCATCCACTGTGACTTTGAATATGACATGTGGTTACAGAAAATTGATGTATTGAAGAAGAACTACCTTGTGTGTCTTCATATTCTTTGGAGTCTGGTGAGAGGTTGTTTAGGTAATCTATAAGAAAATTGGAAAATGAAAAGAAAATGGACATAATCAAGTAATTAAAATTTTATGTACAATTAAGTGAATTTGAACACTATAACAGGATTTCCCACATATTATGGCAGCATCCATGGTTGGGAGCTGAGTAGCAGAGCTCAGGAGGCAGCCAGAGGTACCTGTGAGAATCATGCGGTACTTCAGCACGCGGATGACGACCTGCAGCAGCTGCTGTTTCAGGGTCAATTTCCCACCAGCCAAACTCTGGAAACAGTAAGAAACCCAACACTGTCATCACTAGTGGATAAAATTGTGCAAACGCTTCCAATTTTTAATGATTGCAAAACTTTATTCCAGTTTCTCCAGTTATTTATTTAATCTTTGAAGTATGATATGTGATTCTTTTTTGATTTTTTATACACATTACCATCAATATCATCTAGTAATTTTTAAAGCATAAAGCCAAAAATGCTAGGTGTTTTCACAATTTTGGCGCCACTAGTGTAAATGCAGTATGCCATAGGATTCACAAAGCCCTGTTGATCTGCGTAGGTGGCATGTTGGCTAACATCCGACAGGCATTGCTGTGTGTGTCTGTGTTTTCCTGATGCTACACAGGTGTCCAAAAAGAGTCCAAGGACATACAGTTATATGAACTATTTCTAAATTTCTGAAAGTATATGAGCAAACCATAAATTGGTGCCCTGTGGCCTACAATGCCTGGAATAGAATCCATCACTCTGAATTCTTCTGGACGTTTTTTTTATGCAGCTGAGTGGTAAAAAAGTCAGTTCTCAGAAGCATTTGATGCAGATCAACCCCAGGCAAGGTGCGGTGGTGTAAATGCATTCAGGATTGAGTGTTCTGGCTGTAATACTGCTCACCCAAAAAGCTTGTTACTGTGCCCAGACATAGAAGATGGCAGTGAACAGCTGGCGACCATAAATTCCTTGTGAAATAGTACCTTCATTAACAAAACAACTCAGGTCTGCTCTGACTCACCAACAATCCTCTCAGGAAACAAGAGTATTGGGAGTGGAGAATAATCATATAACTGCCTCTCACACATCTTCTTTAGAGTTACAGTAAGGTTACTCTACAGTTAGCCCATCCATAAGACTTATGGCTCATCTTCAACAGTATATTCAGGAGATCCCACAGAGGTCACACAACACCTGAAAACAGACCCTGTAGTCCCTGCTACAGAAACACTGCAGTAGGCTTGAACTCCAGTAATAGGTCTGTTTTGTTTCTGAACATCAGACAGTACGACACTATGACCTTAAAGAATTAGAAGATAGGTGGACGAATGGAAGGACACTGCTTTGGAAAAAGACATGCCCTGAAACCCATTAACAATGCACTTTCTGTTCTATTTACTGTACAGTACCTTACATTTATTTATTGGATGCTTTTGTTCAAAGCAACATAACTGAGGACCAAAGAGCAGCATCAGCCAGTGTCTCTGAGGGCAACTGAGGTTTCATTATGGGCTGAACAGTGAATTCACTCGGCCAGTCACTAGTGATATGAACTGCTGACCTTCTAATCACAAGCACTGAGCCACACATCACATCAGTTTGCACTAAGGGTCTGGAACCCATCTGAAATGCCCCCTGAAATGACATGCATGGTGCAAATTACGGCACGTAACGTTTCCACGGCACACTCACTGGTGCATGAAAGAGAAAGTGCACAATTAACACAGCCATACAAATTAATGCTTCATGGAGCCAAAACTCAGTCTGTGCAATATGTTGATTTAATTGGGGAGATATAAACACCATGCCTTTCCTAATGATCCTTTCTCAGGTCTTTTGCCAACTCCACAGTGTCCTGTGTGTTATCTTCCTGGGACACACACATACAAAGATATAAAGATATACGCATAAGCACATATATCTACTGCCACCACTGCTCCCAGGAAGTAATTAAACCTCAGTCACACTGCTGCGCTCCTGATTCTGCTACACGCTACATATACCTCTAACAATGGAAAAGAAACAGTGAGAGCGATCTAACATAACGAGCAATAAGAGATTTCATAAGAGACGTAAATAGTCCTCTTCCTGCCCTCCGGTGGCCTCTCTGGGCGGCTAAGCCATAGACATTTTTCAGCCAATAAACAATGCCAGCCCTGCATGGTTCTCTTGAGTGGTCTAAATTTCCTATGAAATACAGTGCAAACATATCCAAGAAAAACCAGAAACTGGCCAAAGCTTTTTTTTTTTGAAGCACACAATTCATAGCAAAAGATTTCTTCCAATGAACCACTTCTGATCCATATGGGCTCCACACGATGCTGTTCGGATGCACATAACTAGTACCCAAGTATGCATTAATCTTTAAAAGCGATATGTGTGGTAATCGATTTTTCTAACAGTGCAAATGTGTACGTAGTTTATGTGCAATCATGCTGCTAAGACATGAAATGACTGAGTCAGCATTTGAACCTTTATAGAACAAATTTTGTACAAATTTGCATATTAAGATTATAATTAGGGCTGCAGTTATCGATCGTTTTAGTAGTTGAGTATTTCATTGATTAATCGAGTAATCAAATAAGAAGTAGTTTTGACTTAGAGCAATAGTAACTCTTCAAAAAAGAAAAAGCCAAATCTCTTAAAACAACTCATTAATTTCCTTTTAAGAAACATTTTTAATGGTTAAACTGCATACGATATCTGACAAGACAACTACACCCTTTTAGTGCATTTATTTACATATTTGTTTGTTTTTTTGTGTACATGGGACTTTCAGGAAACACTTTCATACCTCAGATCTTTAGTCACCTATAATGCACAGGCTATATTAAAAGTCAAGCCACAAATTCCTGTAACTGAGCAGACTGTTCCTGAATATGTCTTCCCCAAACACAAGAACAGCTGGAAGTTGCTATTTTCGCATGCAACCCGGTAAAGCATAATTCCTTCATTTTAAAAGGGAAACAATTGTTTGAAAAATGACCATAGAAATGTTAAACTTTCAAAATATTTTGAACCATTTCCAATCAAAATAATGAACAAATAATAATATTGTATAGTGTTTCATAAAGACTGCCAGACGAAAAAATATCTCCCGGTTTATTTGACACCCCTCAAAAGTATTCAATGATCAAAATCCATTGTCATTCTTTATCCATAAAATAAGCTAAACTGGGCAAAATGGGCAAACATTGCTCCAAACTTTCCATTCACACCTTGCACTTTAGGGGCAGAGGGAGGGTGGGGGTAATAAAGGTAAACAAAAAAGGTCAATATGGATAAACAGAAGTTTTATTCTATTTCAATGATATTCTAATGAATGTCAATGTTAGGAACTATTCACTGTCCCCAACACCCAGAAGCTGGCCGGAAAATTTGCCGCCATTTTTTTTTCCCAGTGAGTCCCTGGGAGTGTCACTATGCTGTGTCTTTTCACTGCTCTGCTACACGTAATGCAGCATAAGCACACTGTGCGATAGTAATAATCTTCCGTGTGAAACACGGTTGATCACTGAGCGGTACATAGCTGTGTGGGTTAAATGAAGCGTCAAAGCGAGGAGTTTGCATCGAGGAATTTTGTTAGAGAGTTATTCCAGTTACTCAAACAATCGTTGCAGACCAAGTTAAAATCCACAACAATGTCTCGTCATATAAGCGCAAATGGATACAAAATACATACATATTTGTGCTGTTATAACAATCGGTTGCCGGAAGCATTACTTTTAAAGGTGAATGCGTACTTGTGTACCAGTTATGTTTATCCATGAAGAGAATGCATATTGCTTATTAATTTGTATATTGTTAACAACTAAAATCAAACATCCTTTTAATAGCAAAGAAGTGCCCAAGAAATCTTAATATGACAAAACATGAATTATCAAACATTTCCACAGACTTTTTTCTGTATCCCTTTAACACAAGGTCGCAGTGGCGAGGTCTCCCAATAGAAAATTAACTACAGGTCTGTGCTTAACAATAACTATATCCACAACTGCCCCTGACTGTTTATCAGTATCATTAACTGCATACTGATGACCAACATTATCTCTTATGTAATTTGCTTAGGCATCACGCAAAAAAATCAATTACATATAAATGAGCCTACTGCCACAGAATTTTTTACCACTACTGGATTTGCGGTGTCAATGTGTCAGGAATGAACTGTCGGCCCTCATTAGAGGGGCACACAGGTTCTTCAGATTGCTCAAAAACTCAACCAGTCCAGAAAAGTCACACTGAATGGCACAAAACTATGTGTTACAAGAAGTGGGGAAAGAAGAACAACGACGGTACTGTAAGTACGCTTTACAAAAACAACACCAATGCATTAGTAATTTTCAATTTAATAGATAATATACAAAAACTAAATTCTAAAAACAGGGTTGGAATAAACAAGTTGCAGAGATGGTCCTGAAGTTTACAGAATGCTGAAGTACTGTTTTTGTTCTTTTTTCCATAATATTCAGAATCTCAAATATCACAACATACACTCTACATTGTATTTTGTTATGAAGAACAACAGAACATAAGGTAGATGCCGTGCTGGATGGGATGCCAGTCTGTTGCAGGGCACATGCTAACTTCAAGATACCAACCCACCAACTTTGGAGGTGTGTAGGGGGGGCCCTGTGGATGGGCCACCAGTCCATGGCAGGCTACACACTCACTTACCCCACACACTGTGGAAGAACATAAACACCAGTTCACCTAAGAATATGAAAGATGAAACCAAAGTATACCTGTGCAAACTCAATGGACAGATACAATCCATGGTGAAGAGGTTAAACTCACAACCATGGACAATAGTGGCTACAGTGTGAACAGCTGAGTCAGCAAGCTGCCCTGTCATAATACCATGCAACATACAGTAACTCCGGTCACCAGAGGAATGTTTGCACCAATTTTCGCAAAATATCTCCCAGTCTATTGATCTTCAACAGCTGAATCATGTAATCTAAGATAAAAAAAAGTCCCAGTAAACACTACAAAGCAACAACAGCAATAATCCAATGTTCATCATGCATAGACCACAATATACTGAAGATTCTACACAAATATACATACTATACACCCCCCCCATTCAAATCTGGCCCCCGATTCCAAATCCAGGCCTTGTTTTCAAGTCTCATAGGTAGTTAGCTTAATAATTTCTGGGTCTATTTAGCCAGAGACTTCACAACTGGCTCTCAGGTAAAGGAAAGCTGGAAAAACAGTAGTGCTCGGCCTTTGAGGACCGTGATTTGAATATCATAAGAACACAAGAACTATACAAACGAAAGGAGGCCATTCGGCCCATCAAGCTCGCTTGGGGAGAACTTAATTAATAGCTCAGAGTTGTTAAAATCTTATCTAGC
>JAODKF010000116.1:27033203-27045613 GCA_026779585.1 Mormyrus proboscirostris | reverse complement strand
TCCTGGCAAGGAATTTTTAGGTTAAGTTAGGAGCTCTCTGAGAGGATTCTCAGAATCTTTAGGGATACGGGCCCAGAGATCATTTCTTCAGGTATTTTGCATCACCTAACGCTTCCATTTTAAAAGAAAAGGCTGTCACAAGCTAGGAAGAATCGCTGTAATTTTTAATTATTTGTGAATTTCACTTTTAATACAGAACTCAGTAAAGCAACTGCATTCCACTGTGATTCCACAGTATGGCCACAAATCCCAGCAGTAACCATGAGAAACGCACCCATTCCAGACTATTTCAGTTAAACCTGTAGGATACAAGAAATATATAGGGATGCAGACTGCTGCAGTTTAGATTTAGCTTGTTCATTCTGTCTATGCAACTATACACACATTACTTTATTTATTATAAATTATTATTAGGAACCCATTACCCTGACTCAGATTAGCACTTAGCAGATGGGTGTATAGATGGCTGTACTGTTCTCAGTAAGTACACGTATGCAGTAAGTTTTATTTATTTCTCTTTAAGAACATTTTGAAACAACCAAGGCTGACTAAAGTGCTGTGCAATAATAGATAATTCATAAGAGCAATAAAATACAATTAAATAAAACAACACAATAAAAGGGACACAGTAAAAACAAGTTAATTATAAGCACGTGAAAATAAATGGGTTTTCAGTCTGGTTTTAAAAAGCATGATTAATGAGTGTGGAACCACCAACAGGCACTGATAGGATGAGCACAGTGATCTGTGTGGACAGTAAGGTGTGATCAGATTAGTAATATAGGAACAAAGAATAAAATCCTACAATGAATGTCATAATGCACTGGGATCCAGTGGAGGGAAGCTAAAATGTGTGTCCTCTTTACATTGTGCCAGTGAGTAGTCAAGCTGCTGCAAGCTAGTTACAGAAGACTGACCCAACCCAGAATATAATGAGTTACAGCAATCTAGTCAAGAGGAGACAACAGCACCAATTCTGGTGTGGAAAAGGTGAGAAGCAGTTTAACTTTAGACATTATCCTGAACTGATGGAATCTAGCCTTTACAACGGAACTAATATGTTTTTCGAAACTGAGCTCACAGTCAAAAATTACGCCCAGGTTTGGCATAGCATGAAATGAGAACCGACCAAAATCGACTGAGGACAGGGAGAGATGTCCATTAGGAGGACAAGCAAAACATTTCATTGTCTAAAGTTGTTGGCCATCCAGGCCTTTATTTCCACCGACAGACACTGACTGCAGAGAGATTGCAAAGGTTCTTCAGCTTAGGTAGATACAGCTGACAATCATCAGCATAAAAACAAAAAATGGAAAGGTGATCAGTTGATAGCTCTGTTGTCTCACACTTCCTTGGCTTGAATTCCACCCCTGCTCTGCTTGTTTGAGGCCTGTATATTCTCCCTGGTTTGGGTGGGTTTCCTTCCCTATTACAAAAACACGTGGTTAGGTGAACTGCTGTCCACTGTGTGTGCAGCCTGTAGCCAGAAATAAATTTCATGGGGTGTCTGGTAACCACACTGACAGGTCCCCCTCAGTTCATCTATGTGCCTGTGTGTGTGTGTATGAGTGGGTTTACCTATCCTTATGGGGACACAATGTCCCCATTACGTGATAAATATCCATTTTTTTCCCTTATGGGGACCAGTTTCCTGGGAAAACTCTATTTTATAAAAATCGGTGACTTCTATAAAAAAACTAAAAATGCAAAAACTCTATTTTGTTTGATTACTCATGGTTATGGTAAGGGCAGGTTAGGGGTTAAGGTTGTCATAGTTAACGTTAGCATTTTTCCCATTGAAATGAATGAGCGGTCCCCATAAGGATATGTTTACCCTACGTGTGTGTGTGTGTGTTTCGAAGTTTTGGGAAGCACAAATGTTATCATCAATGCCTCCCTCCTTTTGTCCCGGAGATTGGATTCCCATTCTGGATATTTTCATGGAATTTGCACATTCTCTTTTTCATGCATGTGCTCTGCAATGGACACTACAGATTCATCAGTACAGCCGTGGTAATTACCCTTGGGCCATGCAAATACAATAGAGAAGACCCCACAGAGTGAAGTGACTGCAGTCTTGGAACCTTAGCATTTTACTTTAGGTGAAACTGAATTCTGAGCAGTACATGAAAATGGAGACACAATAAATCAACTCTTGAATGTATTCAGAATAAAGCCAACCATACACCAAATATAAGTACCACAAATAACAAACACTGAAAACAGCTTAAGGCTCCTTTAAATAGCTCAAATAACAGTGAAATTTATGGATGGGCTGATGTTTTTAAGAGACTATTAATAAGAATCACAAAATGTCATGTTTTCTGTCATTCCAAACAAAACTAGAATTGAGCAATAAATCACTTTAATATTATGTGATCGGCCTTTTTTATATTATACATTGACTGTATATAATCTAATAACTATAAAACTTAACGACATAGCCATATTCAGTAAAGTGTTTTAAACAATGGGCTATGGGGAACAATGCACACCTCTTCATTTTCAGATTATGTTATTTCTTTACATCACAGATCATATTCATGTTTACAGCAGACCCTTAGGCAAGTTTTTGCAGTATAAGAATTACTGTATAATGTAGCCCTGTTTACACCTGGTTTTAAAATGCACGTCGGGTGATCAGATCACAAGTGGACAGCACTAAAGATAAGTGTAAACGACCAGCAAGATGCATTAGGATCTGATCACTCAAACCACTTTCTGAGGTGGTCTGGGACGCATTTGACCAGACATCGTGTGAAGTGTAAATGCTTATGCGTCCTGATGCAAACCCCGACAAGGACATCACAATGGCTGTGCATGGGGCCATTTGACCTTCAAGCCGAAGTAACACGTAGGCAGTAATCAAATTTCAACAGAAGTGGTCAGCAGTGGTCAATTGTGATCCAAAATCCCAGGATGTATTTTAGAAACCAATTGTAAACACGGCCAGAGTTATGATGCATTTTAACAGGACCACCAAAGAACTAGACCCGGCCACTAAAAGTTACTGAAAAATCCTCATGAGGCGGTTTTATGACAGGCCAACAATAAATCACTCTTTGGAAAGCGAAATATGAAAACAGAATGGTTGCCTACTGTTCGTGTCATGAAAAATAATAGTACTAGTGGCACTGGCAAAGCTTTTGCATTTGCAACCAGAAAATACGGGAAGATTTAGAGAAGCATAAATTGTACTTGTTGCTCTGCTGAAGTCATGCAGACTTCTTGCATTTCTTCTCATGTATAGTTATGCACCCCTCATCATTAGTGTTAAAGGTTTAAGGGATATTATTTTAGTATGGTTTAGCTTCACTATAGCTCTCCATTAACGGCACTGTCGGTGCTGCAGTTCTTGCTACAGTAAGTTTGTACATATGTCTGTTACATATCAATGTAACTACCAGCATCCTGTTTAATTCTCCACTCCCACATGTCTGGAAAACTTAGCACGTACACACGTAGCAAGTACACTAGAAAGGGCTCAATACAAAAAATTACCTGAATAGATCTCTGTCAAGCACTTAGTGACGGCTATGCCATATAAATTGTAATTTTTTACTTGTTTGGGCAGAGCTAATGTAGAGGAAATTCTTTTTGCAGAGAAGATATTACATTTGAATTAAGATGTATCCCGGAGAAAATGCACAATAACCCTTAAGAAACAGAGGCAATGTCCAATGAAAGAAAACACATTATGTGTTTTTTTGTCCAATGAAAGAAAACACGTTATGTGTTTTTTTGTCCAATGAAAGAAAACACGTTATGTGTACTTAAATGTTTGCAATAAAAAAAGATTCACAGTACCTGTCAGGATCTTGTTGTTGAGGTGTTTCAGTCTTGCTTTCAAACCCAGCAAAGCTACTCATGTCCACGTATCCGTCATTCTCGTTGGCAGCAGAAAGTGCACGACAGGGATCGTCAAAGAGCTCTGCAAACATCCCTAATCCTGTGGGCCTCTGTGGGATCTGGATGTTCTCGTAATCCGAGCTAATGGCAGGCATATTCTCATAATCAGATGTATCTGCATTAGGGAAAGATATGGACCGTGGTTTCATCAATGGCAACGGCGTGAAGGGAGGCCTAGACTGGTCCTCAAACGACTCCACCCGAGAAAGCCTCTTGTTAGTGAATGTCTTTGGGCCCCCTTTTCTCCTGCCATCCTTGTAGAAGAGGAAAGTTGTGGGCGAGTCTGAAGAACGTTGTTGTTTCCCGAACCGTAAAATGGGTTGTGGGGAGCTTCCTACACTCCGTCGGTCCATATCGAGGAGCCTCACTGGCCCATGGTGGCTAGACTCAGATGACGATCTGGAGGAGGGGACATTCACGTCTAAATGAACCTTATTCTCTCGCTTCCTTCTAAACTTCAACATCAAAAAGCGTTTAAAAGAGGACTTCTTTTTTTGCTTTTCAGTAGAATCATTTTCAATCAGAAGAGATGGAGAACTTTTAGTGATTGGCTTCTTGGTGATGTAAGCCAGTTCAAAGGGAGGTGGGATATCCACCACGGAAGTTGGCGTAGACAAACCACTGGAGGGGAGCTGATTTCTTTGGGAGAAGCTTCCTGATGATCCCATGACACATGGCAAAGAGATGTTGTCATTATTTTTTCTTTTTTCTTGCTCTCCTAATGAAATGTTATCCTCATAGACAGACATGGTCATGTCTCTTCCTTCAACAGAGATGGAACGGGGGTAAAAAATGAAGTGTTGTGGTTTACAAGAAGGGATAATTCGTTTTTTTTCATGTTGTTGACTATCAATCACTGAGTGGTTGCTCTTTGCTAAGGCTACAGTGCAGTACTCATTGCTAGTTTCCTCAGTGCCTGTTTCCTCAGGAACAGTCTCAGGTACACAGCCTGGTACTTTACCAGAGAGAGACCGAGATCTGGTCACAATATTCTTTCTGTCCACAGCTTGGAAGTTTTCACCTTCGGTGTCAAGTCCAGCCACCTCATAGACATGCTCATCGCTAATGTTGTCCTGTTCTCTGTCAGTTTCTTCAAAGTAAGGTACTATGTGGCCCTCGATGTCAATGTCCTCCCCGAACACTTCAGCAGTGTTTGTGAACACCAGAGTGTCAGTGAGCTCAGGGGCAATTCCCATATCCATGTCCGCAGGCACAGAGATTGAGCACAGCCTGTAGCGAGACTGAATACTGCCTTGCTCCAAAAAGGCATCAGTACCTTTTCCATCACAATTAATGTCTGCTGCTTTTTTCTCTTGTGTGTCTATTTCATCCTCATCATCATCACCTATTTCAACATAGTCCTCAGATGAAATGCATTCGATCTCATGTAAATCCTCTTCGTCTTGACAGAGAGAGTCATCATTTTCATTATCACAGTTATCAATTGTCCTCTTTTCCTCAAGGATCTGAGGAAGAGTTATTCCTTCTGGTGTATTTTCAGTGAACAGATTTGTAATAACCACATCCTCGTTTTGGTGACTCTCATAGCAGTCATCTGGGTTGGTAATTGAATTCCTGGTTGACTGTTTCTCTGAGACAGCAGATTGTTTCCCTGTGTTGTTTTTGCTGCTGCTCTCATTCTTCTCCTCAGAATCCATATCATTTACCTCCTCACTGGTAGATTCTGTATCACTGGCTGAATAAGGCGCTGCAATGTCCTCGGTCCCCTCTGAATATTGATAATTATCTGGCATGTACATTGTGTTCACTAGCTCTCCATCAGTTGGAGAATTGTGCTGATCATCCATATCTTCTGAATTTTCACACAGGTTGCATGCTGCACCTAACACATTGCAAGAACATTCCTCACACAGAGATGGAAGTCTAGAAATATGTGCATTAACAAAGGAGTCCTCATTTTCCTCAGTTAACTGGTTACAGGGAGATGAACATCTTGGACAACACTCTTCATGATCTGAAGACTTGTCACCATCTTTAACATACCATAGTTCTATATTTGGGATCTTGGCTGGATCAATTTCCCCAGGAGGGTAATCCTCGTCTGTTCCCAGGTTTTCAGGCTCCTTCCTGTTCTTAGTCCCACATGAGTAATGATCTGCTGCCTCATGATAAGAAGCTAGATCACACTCCAAAAGTCCGTCAGTGTCGGCAAGTGCCTCACCAGCTCCACAGCTCTCTGACTCAATGTCAAGTCTACATTCCATGTCAGTTGTCCCCATTGGATCCACTAAACTTATACTGCCATCAACATCACAAAGTTTTAGTGCTTCTTCAGAATCAGCAGCTTCAATCATAAGAGGTTCGCTTAATTTTTCTTCCTCTACTTTCACTTTCCCCTCTTCCTCAGTTCCATTATTTTCAAAGTTATAGGAAAGCTCCATGTTTGGATCTTCACCATTTTGGGGTTTATCAGCATCCTCCAGAACTTGCTCCTCTAATCCCGGCAAAAAGCCTCCTGGTTCATTATCCTGATCCAGGTCGTCCTCAGAAAGAATCAGGCCCCCGTTCCTACACTGATGGAGACTACTTCTGCTGTGCAGACAGCACTTCTCCTCTGGCTCATATAGAAGCCTAGGTTTGGGTGCAATAGGAGGCTTGGGACCCCAGGTCTTGATGTGTCTTGCCATCAGGGACAGTGGCAGCTTATAAGTCAACTTACTGGGAATCCCAGATGTGGATCTAGGGTGGTTTCTTGTATCCTGAAAACAAAAGAAGAAAAGCAAGTAAGTAGTGCCAAAATCTGTAATTGTAATACATTTTGCAAACCACATGATACAACATAATACTCCTGATTAGTGTGAAACATTTTTGTTACTCTTTTATTATGGTCTCAGTTGTACACACTAGTGGAGTTAAGGGCACTTTCAAGTCTGTTGAATTGTTCATAGAAACTGATGGCAAAATTGCTCTCTGTGTCATAAATGTCTGCATTCTGTTCTTTGCTTTAATAAAAAAAACTTCATCTAAGGCGTTGGTCCTTCCATTTTGCCCAAAGTACTTCTCCTGTCATAGCAAGCGTGTTCCAGGAAGCACAGGGCACAAGCCAGGGTACACCCTGGGTGGGATGCCAGTCTCTTTCAGACCACACACACACACACACACACACACACACACCAACATGTACATACAATTTAGAGATGGCAAAACATCTAAACTGCATTGGAAGAAAGTGCAGCAACCAATGTAAACCTTTATGAATGTAGGAATAATATTAGAAACTCCACATGCAGGAACAGTAAGCGCAGAAACAGATTCTCAGCCCTGGAGGCGTGAGGCTAAAATGTCGGTCACTGAGCCACCACACACTCCTAAGGTGTTGTTTCCCCCCCCCAATTACTAAGAAATCTACTGAAAGTCAAAAGAATAGTCTCCAAGCAGGAAGTCCACGAGGGAAGGATGTTAAGGACGCACCCATAGGTCGGTACAACAGCTTGGAAACACAACATTGAAATGGCAACAAACGTCCCAATGTCCCTTCTAGTGATTCACCTTGAAGCGGTTGTTATTTTAACATTTTATTCGTTTTCTGATTAAATGGTATTTTGGAACATGTTAAATATCAATATCAGTGTAAAAAAAAACAAAATATTATGCAAAAATGGCTTAAAATGACATAAAAACAGCAATAAATGCTAAAGCCTTGCAAAGACAGTACATGATACTGTATACATAAATACAGAACAGCCATTATTCCCTTATTATTATCTCAAAGTATATCATAATTTATTATATTATATATAAGAACATCCCTGTTATGAGGCTTAAAATTATCTTTATTATTAAATGTGACCCCCCCCCCCCCATTCTCTATAATACTGAAGGGGATAAACCATGAATGACTAATCATGGCCATCACCTATATTTAGGGCAGTGTATTATTTACCACCTAAAAATGTTGTGTCAACAAATTCAGTTGTGTACAACTATTTATCTAGCAAAACTATATATACATATATATGATTGCCCAGCCACCTTCCAATTCAGTAAAATATAGCACTGTCTGTGAATCCTGTCTTTGATAGCACTATTCTCCAAGTACCCTGTGATGGTGGCCAATAACTATCAATGTTAAGGTTTTCTTCTTCTTTTATTATTATTGTATTATTATTATTATTATTGGTATAATGGCCGTAGTAGTAGTATGAGTAATAAAAGTAGCAGTAGTATTGTCAGTTATATTATTCATTCATACAATTCATACAAAATAAGATAATTCTTAGAAAATTTAAAACAAACCTGGAAACAAACACTGTTTAAACAGACTACAGACCGTAACGTTATGTTTAAATTTCTTACAAAATTTTCAATACATAATAGAAATATTACAATAATAATTGAGAACTCCTTATTAATGTCATTTTAATGGAATGAATGGTCGGATTCTAATTATTATAAAGATTTCGCGAAAAATTATAAAGTTAGTTTTGAGCAGCAAATGTAACATTTAAACTAAGAGTACAAATACCAAATAATCCGAAAGACTGAAATAAAAGTAAAAATTGCCTATTTACAAAAACAACATATATACAATTTATTGTATATACATTGTATATACAATACATAAACAGAAACGTCAATAAATAATCGTTAAAACCTTTTGTGTTTAAATTGCAATTTATAACACATCTTCATAAACACATCCCACCTCCGTTTATTTTGGGACTGCCTTCTTACAAAAATTATCTGCTGCCCACAATACGGTGCATGCGGGCTAAATTAAACGGTAACGTATATAAATAGATGAAAACTTACTCACAGAAAAATACAATCCAGTCCAGACCACAGTAGTCAAGATGCGCGAATACAGGCTCTCTTTCTTTTGGGATGGGTTTACCTTCTCAGGCTCGTTGCATTTTTAGGAACTCTTTCAGACACCTCACGTCTCAATCAGGCATCGCGTATACTACAGCAGGAGACATGCGGTAGCGGTCTGTGGTTGGGACGTAATACGTATTTCCCCGGCTTCCTGAGCAGGAAGCTCGGGGATTGTTGCCTGAACAGCATCTTACGCGTGAAAACAAGAATGCTAAAACGAACATAATAATAATAAACAATAATGTTTTGTCTGAAACGCGGAAGAAGTTTTATGGGAGTGTTGGGGGGATTTACTATTGTTGAATGATGATGTAGGGGTTTGCAAAAAACAAAAGAGAAAGTTACTGCAAGAGTCATAAAGGCACACACAGAGATTCATAATTGAATTGAATTTTCGAGTCTAAATTAAAAATTATATATTGTAGGAATATATATGGACTGCATTTATATAGTGCTTTTATACTCCTACGAGTACTCAAGGTGCTTTACAATACATGCCTCACATTCACCCATTCATTCATACACTGGTAGAGGAGGCTACCATGCAAGGCACCAACCTGCACACCAGGAACAATTTGGGGTTCAGTGTCTCACTCAAGGACACTTTGATGGGGTCAGGAGGAACCAGGGCTTGTAACAGCAACCCTCTGGTTGCCAAACAATAGCACTACCTCCTGCACCACCATCTTCCTCAAATATGGTTTGTTCTGTGGGTTTCCTCCTGTTGTCCCAAAGAATGCAGTTATAGGTTAACTGTTGTCCATTGAATATGTGTGTGACTGCATGTACCTTGTGACCGCTTGGCAGCCTGTACCCAAGTGTGTGTCCACCATGTTAGACCCTGACTAGGATAAGCTACTCAGAGATGGATGTTTATGCATATAAGGACTTTCATTTAATATTGTTTGTTGACTGAAACACCTCTAGAATAGGGCGTGCTAACAAACTTTGTTAAAAGACCAGTAGTAAAGCCAGACAGGACTGGTTTCCTTACCCTATCTATGATGTTTGATTGGTGGAGACCAGCCCTTTAAAGCTCCTGGTATAACAGGAAACTGATGCCTTTGTTTCCTGCAATGAGGGCAGTGCTTTCTTAGCAAGAGGTGGACAGTATTAACCCCTTAACACCTCACTACATAGTATTCTGGGATTTAAAATTATTATTATTCTTTTTAAAAAAGAGTGATTTCCAATAATAACCCGGCTGAAAACTGTCAGAGTTTAATAGATGGTTTGTACAACATTATTTTGATTTTTTTTAAGGAGTAATAATTCATCACTTTGCAATTCATGTCTTATCTAGCTCAATACAGATTCAAATTAGTGTCGTTGTAAGGGTTGGTGCCCATCCTTCCCTGTCCGACGTGTTCAGTCCCTGTTTGGCCAGCAGGTGTCGCTGGCCAGGCTGTGCCCTCTGTCTTAGTTCTAAATCCCTAGTGTTTTTCCCTTGCTCCCTGCACAACTGAGAACCTGGCAGTTTTGGCTTTGTGGCTGGTCTGGAACTAGCTTCACCTATCTTGTTTGGTTATTGGTTTCCTACTGTTTATTAGTTATCTTTGCTTCCCTGTTTTGGTTTATCCTACTTGTCAGGTTTAATTCTGTTGTGCTTGTGTTTGGGTTTCCTAGTGTGTTCTTAGTGTAACTAAATTACAACAACTTAAAAACAGCATAGAACAACTTGCTACATTTTCACATACTGTACAGTAATATTCCTAAAATCTACTCATACAGCCATCTGATTAGTTAAAGTCCTTTCATACTTCTCGGGGCTTGAGAAGTGTCTCATCTGGGCTGTACTAGTCGGCTTTCCCTTCCCCTTATTATTGCTGCTGATTCCAGTAAGGACATCTTACCAAATAATACTGAATCTGCACATTCTATCAGGATTTGTATTAACTTGTTCACACATCGTATAGTGTGCAGCTGCAGGACATATCATGCAGAGTCATTAGAACAAGGTACTCAAGGTGTTACTGGCAGTGATGAAATTTCAAAAATCCAGTGATTCATAACAGCAGACTTTTAAAACCCTACAGAGAAAGGCAGAATACTCTCTGGAGCCTGGCCTTTGTGAAAGTGTGCAAGTCACTTGTGAACTGGCTGGATTTTGGCTCTGTGAAGCACGAGTGCTTATTATTATAACACCAGCCTTCCCATTGTGGGTCATCAAACACTTTCGGATTCGGTTCTGCCCAGTGATTCTTGTTAAAAGGTGCTACATAAACATAAGACTCTGTCTGTGTACCCTGTGGACGTTGTTTTGTTCTGAATGGACTCATTTTCATAGAAAACAATAGCGGTGTTCATGCTAATTACTAAGAAAATTGGAAAAAATGACAAATAATGGAAATACTATGTACTGAATATTTTGATATGTTATCTGTATTTCTTTATTTCAACACTGCGATGATACCATTTTAATGTTAATTTGTAATAAATAACAAATAAATCCCACAAAAGACTTTTCCTTCCCACCATTCAAAAGGAAAGACTTGCTTTTATCTTTACAAAACAATAGCACAATGAGAACATATCTATTTTCTGCCCTTTGTGACACTCTGGATGGATAAGTGATTTCAAACTTTTAATAGGACCTCAGCAGGAAAGGAGTAAAATGAAAACAATTTCCAGTGTCACACAACCCCATCTAGCTTGCCTACAGTCCCAGCTATTCCACTGACGATGCCAGATCCCCGACTGAATATCTGGCTCTATCCCACCTGGACAGAATGAACTCCTATATAAGAATGCTGCTCAATGGCTTCAGTTCAGCATTCAGGTCCATCATCCCTCAGAAGCTGACAGAGAAGCTCCCGCTACTGAGCTTCAACACCCCTCTGTCAAATGGATCCTGGACTTCCTGACTGAGAGAGCCCAGACATTCTGCTTGGGTAACCTCTCTAGTACCACCATACTGAGCACTGGTGCCCCCCAGGCCGTGTGCTCAGCCCACTTCAGTTCACCCTGCTGACTCATAATTGTGCTGCAAAGTACTGCTTAAACACCAAAGGGCAACAATGCGCATCTCTCATTGTGGACAAGATGAAAGAGAAGGCCAAGACTGTCCACCTGCCCATTGAGTATTGAGGGATCTGAGCTGGGTAGAGAATCCATAGCACCAAATCTCTTGGCATGCACCTAGCAGAAAACCTCACCTGGAGTCTCAACACCACTGCTCTAGTCAAGAAGGTACAACAGTGTCACCAGTTCTTGTAGTAGCTGAGGAGCGCTGGTCCCCCACCCCTCATCCTCAGCACGTTCTGTGGGGGCTCTGTAGTGTTCTGAGCGGCCACGTCAAAGTCAAAGACCACACGTGTCTGCAGTGGATAGTGTGCACGGCAAAAACAATCATCAGAACCTCTCGGTCGTCTCTGTCGTGCATCAAGGACATTTTCCAGAAACACTGAAGTCACAAAGCCTCCAGCACTGTGGAAGACCCCCACCCCCCCTTCCTTCCCACATACTCTGTGTCCTGCTCGCATCTGCCAGATTCAGCAACAGGTTCTCCCCCAAGCATGTCAGGACAATAAATACCCTGCTTCTCACCCTACTCCCTGCCTCCCTCCCCGCGACTGGTGTTGGTCACATTAACTAATTATTATTATTATTATTATTATTATTATTATTGCTACTACTATAGTTTTTGGTGATTACATTTATTATAC
>JAODKF010000116.1:27003098-27021946 GCA_026779585.1 Mormyrus proboscirostris | reverse complement strand
AGTCACTTAATGTCTTCAAAAAACGACTTAAGACACACCTTTTCCAGAAATACCTAAATTAGCACTTCTGGTATTAAACTATGAACTCTTCAGAGAAGAGAAAAAAAATTAAAAAATTGTACTTTCCCAACAGAGTGTTAGATCGCGGGTATTCATAGCCTTGGTTCGACTGAGCTAGTATCGAGTAAAAATTATAGCTGAGTCTTAAAAGCACTTATGTAAGTCGCTCTGGCTAAGGGCGTCTGCCAAATGCTGTAAATGTAAATGTAAATGTTTAATCTGCGAAGAAAAAAATTGTGCAGTGCAGAATGTATGGTATTAAGATTCTTTTTCAACACAACATTTATTTCAGTTAAATTAGGATTCCTTCGTGTGAGGTAAAATCAAGATAATGACAAGCGCAAAAAATCAGAAAACAAGCAAATATCGGGACAGTAGATTGTTAAATAATTATTATTACCTCTAACCACTACAGAAAGGCTGCATGGTTTACGTTGCATGAAATTGCACAATTACATCTCCACCACAAACCTACATCAAAAATTGGTCTGCAGTGTCTGACTGTGGATCCTTCCTGACTAATCACAACTGGAATGCAGTGTCTGACTGTGAGTCCTTCCTGACTCGCCACAGCTGCACTGCAATGTCTGACTGCAGGCCCTTCCTGACTCATTGCAGCTGGAGTGCAGTGTCTGACTGTGGGCCCTTCCTGACTCGCCATAGCTGGACTGCAGTGTCTGACTGTGGGTCTTTCCTGACTCACTGCAGAAAATTCCACTTCATATGGTCACTGTGTTTCAGGAATTTGGTCTCACTGAAACCATATCTATTCAAACCTCTGAAGACTGACTTACACCCCAAAATAAACACACAACCAGGCAGGTTTACACTAGCTGTATACATGAGTCAGGTTAGTAATAGTATATATAGCAGAAAGCTCCAGTTGAAATAATTTCCTTTAAAGTCTATTGTGAAAGCCTGATTCACAGCCTTAGACCCTGTCTAATCCCTTTGTTACTGGATAGAAAGCAAAGAAAAACAACCACATGACCATAAACATGACCATTTGGAAAATTACAATGTTTATGCAAAAAATAGAAGGAAAGAACTGTTTCTCCTACAGCCACCAATTAAAACATTCTGTCATATGGTTTCTAGGAATGCAAGAAATGACTTCTTGATTTTTCAAAACAAAGCAAAGATGGAAGATCTGTGTAAAGCAGGTGATTGCTAGTCATTGCTGGGCAAAATAACCATTGTATATAGCTTTGTGCAGATATATTACCTTATATTACACAGTTCTAAATAGAAACAAAAACTACAGTCATAAAAGTGCTGACTTGTTTATGTCAGCACATGCAGTGTATTTCTGTGTAAAAAGCCCCAGACTGTCTATCACTACAGCCCCTTTGTCATCATGGTGAATCAGAGCCCAAGAGGGTGAACAAAATGAAATAAAATCCCTGCTGTTTTTGGGATATACATCAACACCGTTAAATATATATATATATATATATGGCTACAGTATGAAGAGTATGAAGAATCCACAGCTCACATTTTCATTTGAATGATCACTACCAGGAATGGAAGGGAGCTACAGTGTTATGCCCATTTTGTTCTAGGGGAACTTTGATAAATGATGCCTCAGTTAAAGTCTTATTATCGTGTACTGACATTTCAAGAAGGAAATAAATATTAAATTGCATATTGGACTGTGTAATCAATCTAACTTTTTCAGCCTCGCCTGGTCTCTTTCTAATGTCCATTGTTTGAGAAACCTGCAGTGATTAGCAACAGCAAACGATTAGCTGTGACACCTCCGCAACTGCGTGCTGCGCTCACTCAGCTCTAAATGACAAGTGACAAAACTGGTGTGTGTGCTATGTCTTTCTGCGTTTCTCAATGCAGAGTAATCGTGGTCTATTGTGCGTGTGCGTGAGAAAGCTCGGGGGCAACATTCAGAAACGTTGTTGTAGAAATTTAAACTTGTCAAATTTTTTTTATTCTAACTGGCACAACAGCTAAGTGTCCGACTAGGAATTCTGCCGAGTCTCCTGATTGGCCACTCCGGGGTTGATCACTACATAACATAAATGTCCCAGAATAAAATAGGGCTGTTTTAATCAAGAAGCACATTATTAAATTATAATAATAATAATAATAATTATTATTAAAACTAGCAAGCTCCTATGCTGAATCATGATCAGATTTCCCAGCCCCAATCCTAAAATTAACCTATATAAATGAGTCTTGGGTCTGCAAATGCTTAGCACAAAACTAGTGAACATTTAACCTATCCAAGAAGCCATTTAAACCTATACTTGGAATAGAGTCTCAACTAAGCTGGCATGCTGCAAAAAAGGTTGAGAATCACTAAAGTAGAAAAACATCTTTCCTCTCTGTACAGAAGGTCTTCTGAACTGAAATAAATAAAAAAAAACAGACAGCAGTACTCTGACAGCACTGCTGCCTTAACACTCAATGCTGGAGAAATGTTGAGTGCTTGGCCATTTAACTTGATGTATTAAACTAATCCCACAGGGAGACCTAAGCTGTAATGGAGAACTGTTTGTCCTCCCGTTTGCACAACAGAAACTAAGCAAGGGAGAAGGTCACAGGTGTGAGAGCAGTCCGAGCCCTCGCAAGAAAATGGAACACAAAGAGGGGAAAAAACATGTGAGTCAAGGCCACTGTGTTAGCTGTCCGCCTCTTAATCAGGAAGTGCCCAGCACACAAGGTTTCCAGGACTCCACCCCTCCAGCAGGAAGTAAACAAAGCTGGGACTCCTCCCCTATAAAGGAAGCCACATCACACACAGGTTCCAGTGGCCCTTGCCCTCAACCAGACAGAACACAATAGCATTATTAATTTCTATTAGTCCCATTATCATGGCTCACTGTCGCCCTCCAGTGTGCGAATATCCCACTAATAGGATTTTAAAAGATTTAAATGAGACAAAGGTATTCATATACTTTGTATAACTTGCTTATCAGAATCAGAACCACAATAACCCTTATTCACCAAGTACTATGCATGTAAAAGACTGGTTTGTTTGGTGGCGTATGCAAAGAACATGAAATGCATACACTGTAGTAGCTCATATTAAAGAAAAAGTGTTCTAAGGATCTAACAGACCATGTTTAAATACTCCAGCAGGCATGGAGTAAAGTTATACTCGTACATACTCTATAGAGAATGGACTATCTTATACATTATACGCAGAAGTGAATGGGCTAATAAAATAGTAATAATAATAATATTCTGTATGTAAACTCCTAGATCAATGCCACTTTGTATTTAAAAAGCATGGATTTTATAGCTAGTTCTTTGCTCTTTGACTACCTCAATTCATCATTCATGCAATTTTTCAGTTATTTGATGTTGGATAATGGAATAATGGACACAACATTAAACAACAGAACCCTTAACTATCTTGAACTTTTTCAATTATGTCACAGGTATAAAAACAGACATGACCAGGATTGGTGCAGTTCGATTTAGTCAGATTTAGTCAGATTTAGTCAAGCACACACACATATAGAGACACCTTGTACTTGATGTGGACATTCTTTGCAGAACTGTTGCAATGAATTGGTTTCTTTGTGAGAACTCCCACACTGTTAAACCTATAGACCCCTTAGCTACTCTAAAGGAGAGCACACACGCTGAACGTCAAATACAAGAACACAAGGGCATTCCAGCTTTTACATTTACAGATGTTGCATACCACAGGCTACATACACTGTGTGATAATATGTATTCCATTCAAAGTTTTTCCTTGACTAAAGAAGAAGGCAGTAAAGCACAGGCAGTGGGCAGTGGGATGAGATGGAGTGTGAAGTTAGTTATCTATCAGATAGAACATGTATTAATGGCAAGTAGAGGAAGATACAGCAGCAGGTCTTGAGCCAGATACTCATTTGAGAGAAGATGGAAGCTGAGCATGGTGAGCGACCTAATCACTAATTAAAAGTTTCAAAACAGAACTGGATCTTGGTGGCATACAGTAGATGACCGTTTGGGACAAAAAAACGAACCAAGCCTACATCTCTTCCAATACAGTCTTTAGCTTGCCCACTTCCCTCTGGCAAAAATCCAGTGTTGCCTGGTGGAATTGGGAGATGGGTGGGTCATGTCTGACCTCTAGCAGAAACAGGATGGGTGGGGTACCAGCAGAGGAAATTCAGTCATAATTTTTTTTCCAGATTCTTTGTTACCTGAGCTGTTATGAAGAAAAACTGAGCAGTCTTCTAACAAGTGATACTGGTAAATTGTGATACAGAAAAATAATTTATCACTTCATTCTTTAGAGCAGGGATATTCAAATCACGATCCTCAAGGGCCGAACATTGCTGTTTTTCCAGTTTTCATTTACCTGTGAAGCCTCTGGCCAATTAGAGCCAGAATCATTAAACTAACTTGAAAACAAGGCCTGGATTTGGAATCGAGCGCCAGATTTGAATAATGGGGCTTTACCTCCTTTGCATTTGAACTTCGGTTAGAATGAACATCATACACAGTTTATGTTGTGCCTGATATGCTTTAAGTGAAAGAAAATGACACTTGCAGGCAGAATCCATTCTTCTGGTACAGGCAGAAAGTGGAAGCTATGGGGATGCAACTGGCTGCTAATAAGAGAGCCATGGCAATAAAGTATCCACTGAGGTCTAATATGGTCCAATGACCAGGGATGAGAACAAGTCATTCCTTGGCGAGTCAAGTCTCCAGTAAAAACATTGCAGTCCAAGTCAAGTCTCAAGTCTTTTGCTCTCAAGTCTAAGTTGAGTCCAAGTCTTTCCTTCGTTTTTGCTGTCAAGTCACAAGTTATGAAATTTGTGATGCGAGCCCTGTAACTTGAGTTCCTACCTATGTCAGTTTTTTTTACCTTTAGTGATTAAAACTTGTTGCAGCAAAAACTCACCACAGAACATCATAAAATAAGGTCTTTATAGGCAGTGATAGGTGAAAAAGAGAGTTTCCTCTCAGAGCTGTCCTCACACAGTATTTATGTCTGTGTATATGCATGGAGTGATGCATCTCAGGATACCTTGCATTCAGCCAATTGAAAACGCAGAAAGCAGAGAATTAATATACAGTTATAAAATTTAAATTATAGTATACATAAAAGGGACTATAACCTCAAGTATTCCCAGGTCATATGGTCCAAGTCGGGTTCAGGTCTCAAGTACTGGACTCAAGTCAAGTCCAAGTCTTTGCATCAGTTTTGCTGAGTTGAGTCACAAGTTATGAAATTTGTAATTTGAGTCAGTAACTCAAGTCCCCAGCTCTGCTAACGACACAGCTGATAAAAGGAAACACTGCTGATGTGGCATGCGTATGAGGACAATGCAGTCAATCAACATGGGTCTTATTACCTAATAAATCTGGAAAGATTTACTGAAAAAAATCTAGCTGTAAGTTATAGAAAAATACATTTTTATGTGGAAATTAACAGGTAAAAATTGAATTGGGATGTTGCTGAAGATATTTGTGTTAATGCATAATTTCTTATTAATATGTGAAATCTTGGTTTGATACACAGTAATGAAAAAGCAGTTTTGATATCAATTGCTTTGATTAATTACTTGATTTGTGAATATAAATGC
Organism: Mormyrus proboscirostris; assembly: GCA_026779585.1. Classification (NCBI taxonomy): domain Eukaryota; kingdom Metazoa; phylum Chordata; class Actinopteri; order Osteoglossiformes; family Mormyridae; genus Mormyrus; species Mormyrus proboscirostris. The sequence continues at coordinate 27,016,340 of JAODKF010000116.1, read as the reverse complement.
TTAAATAGGTGCCTGGTGGGACTTGCAAAGCATAATGATGATGCCTTTAGCAATGACGTGATTTAATGCCATTTTGTTGTATCGATAATGAATGATGGCAGAGTGACATGGTGCTTACAGGGTTTTGGGTGGATTGTTCTCCCCTGTGATACAACAACTTGCTAGGAATCCAAAGAGGCGTGCGACTAGTGGTTTCTCCAGTTGGGGAACAGGACTGCCTTACCTTGTAGGGCCTAAAGCCTGAGGGACGGGCAGAACAAGTCAGCCGTTCAGGCAGAGAGAGCTGGAGGATGACTGACCCAAAGCAACCGCTGCCTCCTGACTGACCCCCCTTTTGTATGTTTTTCCCTCTCCCCCCCCCCCCCACACATTTTGCCCCCAAAGAGGCATTTTCTACTTTCTCCCAAGCCCTTTCTTCTTGCCCAGCACACGTTTTGTGGCTTCCCTCTCAGAGACAGACAGCACATATTCATGCGTGGATTTATTGACTGTCAGGGTTTGCTTGGTGAATTGGGATGCTTTCCATCTCTAAGAGCAAGGTAAGCTGCGTATTTGAGAATCACTAGGGTTTACTGCTGGCTTTATGAAAGTGAAGAAGCAGTTTAGCATCTAACTGTAGCTCATCCAGCTCCTCACAAAAAGGCCGACTGGTAACTCAACCTCCCGCTTCTGGCAGCTGGTCAGAAGCTCTGCAATGTTCTTCAAGAATGTGGCACCTCCATGTAGTGAGGCTGGATAGTCACTTGGTCCATATTTCAGTCAGTCACTGCACTGACTTCATCACTACACTGCAATCCAAAATGTCAAGTTTCCATAAAATATTCAATCAAAAATTCAAAAATGCTGTTATTAAAATTCAGATTTTATTTCATTTCAAATATTGAATTTTAATAAATAACAGTTTTCAAAGTCAAAATCTGTGTTAACTAGAATGTGTGCCACTCTTTAGGCACCTCTTTTATAAGATAAAAATATATTGCTATCTTGATTGATTCCTCTAAGATTTATATTGGCTAGATCAGTTTTGCCAGTGGCAACAGGACACTCTAGATCAGTCTATGCAACAATAAGCTTTGAAATAAAATTTTAGATGCTTGAAAGACCACAACAATGGTCACAGTAGAACTCATGTTTATTTGAACTAAAAAGAGTTTCTCTCATGACCATTAGTCCATAGCAGCACAGCACTGCTTGCAGTTAGATGACCAGAGGTGAGTTTCCTGCAACCTTCTTAATGCGACGTTGTTTGTAAGTTCTATCTTTTAATATAGAACTTCCAAATGACGTAGCATTAAGAAGGCTTTGGGAAACTCACCCCAGGGTTATTAACATCAAGGACTTTCTCTTGTTCTTCATTCTCTGAGATGTTCTCCTGATGTATTCATCTCAGTATCACCCAGATAGGTTGGATACCCCTTAACACAAACCTGTAATCTCCTACTATGCCACATTTTTCCCCATAAAAACCTGACACATCGGCTCGAGTCTTAATGATTTGCCTGGTAAAATAAAGGTTAATGAATGAAAGAAATGAATTATTTCTGTTACCCTGAATCTAAGCTTTTGTATTAGGACAACCCCACTGTACCATATGGTTTGTTTCACTGCTACCAATAAGTTAGGAAGTAACATTTAGGAAGGCATAATGACAATTTCCAAACACTTCAGATGTTAAACATTCAACAAAACTAACACAAAATCCAATATTGCAATATTCTCACTGAATTATATGCAAAATGCATTGTGAAATAACCGCTGGCTGTTTATATGATTTTTAAAAAGCGTGTTTTCTTACAGTATATTGAAGTTGGTTTCAAGTCTGCCATCTACTGGAGCTTAAATGCTAAAGCCTTGTTTTTTTAAGTTGAATAGAAAAGGAAAAAAAAATCAAATTTGACTGCACTATTCCATGGAATATATTCATACATGTATGATGATTAATTATAAAATTAAATGCTAATTAATTTTTTGGCAGAGGCTTTCATCTGAAATGACTTAAGGGACATTTCCAGTAAAAGTTATGATAGCAAAAACAGATAGACCTGTGAGGGTAACTTATTATGACCAATACCACAATCTCAATCTATCAAAAATAAAGAATTAAAAAAATTAAATGATCACATGCAGCTTGAACATTTTATTTTATAAGAGTTAAGGTCTGTGCAAGCATTTTTGTAATACAATTTACTTCAAAATCTTTTTATTTTACTATTAAACAAGCTTTGGGTGGGCAATTTTAAGTTCTATGTGCAATTATAGCATTTTTGTATATCTGTTCATTTTCCACAAAGTGACTAAAACACAAATGATCAAATGTCTTCTTGTACTAAGAAATACTGTAACATTTTCTCTGCATCAAGATTCTTTTATTCCAAGACCCTTCAAACAATGAAGAAGACATACTGTACACTTAAGCATCAAGACAGCAAAAATGCTGTGTTTATCATAATTGTGATTAAAAAATTAAAACTAACAATTATATATTCAACGGCATATATAAAATGAAAATTGTGAACTTTTGGTTAATGAAGCTTTTCCCAAAAAGGGAAAATAAAACCACAGTTAACCATAAAACAAAATTGTGAACTAATGACAAAAGGCTAATACAGGTACATGAATGATGAGTATAAACGGTTATTATAAATTCCCCAGCCAGGTAAGTCCATGAAAAAACTGAAAAAGGATCAAAACAGAGTCAAATAGATGGATTGTTTCAAATTGGGACTAGGGATTACCTTCATGAAATATATAGAGGAAAAATGTTTGAGACAACTGAGGTTTGCTGTATTTTTCATGGTATAAAAGTGGAGTAGAAACCCATCTAAAGTTGGTGACAGAGATCTCTGAGCAGGACAAATAGTAGCAAATAGCAGCCCCTTAGAAAGCACACAAGATAAGCCTTACCACCCTGACTACAAACATACGTCATATTCAAAGGACTATTATCCAAAAAATGTAGCTGTTAATACTACCGAAGTGAAAAGTATTTCAACACAACTAAAGTATGCAATGCACTGTTCATATTTACTCAGGTATTAGCATAGTTTTAATTGCCCTTTGTTTCTTGGATATCTCAGTATGAACATCTTACATTTATGTGGAGCAAAACAAACAGCTGATTTCTATAAAAAGGTCTATCGAATATGCTTCCAGGGTATACTTCAGCCACCGCCCAACAGGTAAGTTTTATCACATGTTTTGATCAATTGTTCAGCTACTGTATATAACCAACGTTTACAAACAACCACTTTGTAACTGTACTGTACTTTAAGTTAATCGCAAATGTCCTTTAAATGTTTATATAAAGGTTTCATCTTTTGTGATTTCTGTTTGTCTTTTTGGTTATGGTGTTAGAAACAGCCATCAAAACATTGTTTCAAATATGCAGCTGAAAAAGCAAATAGCATATGGAATCATGTTTATCTGTATCCTGGCATTATGGACGGACTCTTCCCAGGCAGGATCCAGCTTCCTCAGCCCATCTCAGAAACCACAGGTATCCATCCATCCATGCATTTCTAACCATCTATCTTGGTCAGAATTGTACGGGACTTGAAACTTATTCCAGACAGAACATAAGACTGAGGTATATCAAGTCGTTCCAATGCAGGGCACAGTCTCTCACACAATTACACTTGATGAACAATTCAGGGATGCCAGCTAGCCTAACCGTATGTCTTGCTTGTAGGCAGAATCCTGTGTGACATAGGAAGAATATGCAAACTCCACACATACATAATCATATTAAGACTGGTTGCATTTAGTTTAATATCACTAAATATTTCATTTTAATTATGGCACATTTTTGCATTCTGAAATCGGAAGTTACATATTAATCATTTATGTGCTTCATGGGTACATAGCAAAAGATGTGTGTGTGTTTTCCTCAAGCCACATCTTGTGACAAAATAATATATTTACAAGAGTGGATAAGAAGCTGAAAATCACTGATTGAAATGAGCCTGTGTCTACAGGGGAAAAGTGAGAAGAAACCAGTGCGTGTGGGCAAACGCTTCTCCGAGGGGCTACCTCCTCCGTTTGAGACTCTGGAAGGAGAAAACAAGCATGTTTTGGTTGGTGGGAAAGACATTGTCAAACAAAGCCAGAGAATATTGAACAGTGCCATACGGAAATGTCTTGTTTGTATGTTAAAACAATTATTTGAAATTAAAAAATTTTGTGCCAAACAAATAACATGCCATACCACTGAGAATAGCAAGAATAATGTTTAAATTACAAGCGTGCAATATTAGACTGAAATGTCTTTCTAAATATTGTTCTTTTATGGTGGATTAGTTCACCTTTCCTTTTGAGATGGGCATCACCATGAATGAAGAAGAGTTTCAAGAATACGGAAATGTACTGCAAACAATTGTCCAGGAGGTGCTGACAGATGGGCCATAAATTGGGGAAAAAATTGCCTGTGAGTACAAGGCGACCACGTAAGCTACACTGACAAGTGCTGCTTTGCTATTTTGAATGAATTGGATAGTGTTCCTGTGTTGTTTACATTGATTTCACAGTGATGTGTAACCACAAAAATATTTAGAATATTGCATGAACTTCTTCATCTACGATCAACAGTGTTTACGTTTTAGATAACTTTAGCTCAGTCCCCTTCAGGTAATTCTTTTTATCACGTTGCAGGGTCAATGAACGATGCAGTGAGACTCCCATGAATACAATTATCGTATGGGACAGCCTTTTGCTGTTACTACTCTGAGTATACTCTTTGAACTTAAAAAATAAAACACATCTATCAATCATTTATATGCTTCCAAGCCCTTCAAAGCACTACACTGTAAAAAAATGAAGAAATAAACTTTAAAAAGCGAATGCATGGGATGCCTTCATGTCTGTGTGATTGTTCTGAAGTAGATGTTTTAGTTTATTTGAAGTTATTCTGAAAGTGAAGCGTTGTGAAATGACCCATGGAACAGCGAGGATGAAGATAATGGCTGACAGTACTTTATCGAAGCAAATTAAACATAAACAATATTATTTGGTATACAATCTCTTTAAACTCGATTTCAATGGAATTATTTCCATGTTTGAAAACTTTTCATTAAGACTACATAGTTTTCCAGGTTTGAGTGATCTCAGTTATAGGCATACTGACACTGACTAAGTGATGACTAATAAGCAAGCTTATTTTTTTTTTTTAATTCTATATTACGTATTTTCATTTCTGAGAACTTCAGTTATAAAGTTTAAAGATGATTGAAAATAAATTGAAATTATAATTAAAATGCATTAAAAACAATTACACAGATTTTTTTTTTATTTTACTTTATTAAATGTGATCCCATAAAAATAAAAAATATATACAATTTTAGTATGCACAAGCCATCCAATCCTTCAATCTTCAGAAACTCAGAAAAGTGCACATAAAATGCCCAGTGGAAAGGCAGTAATTAACTTATTTTAGTGTAGACAGGCAGAAATAGAAGGTGGTAAAATATGAATCCATCCAATTAAGTCAGACACACATTCATGCATTAAAGCAGGACTATCTACAGCACTCATTGTGACAAAAGTATATGACTCTCGTTGTCAGTAAAGTCACTCATCACCCAGAATGTTAGTATTATGTCAACAATGACACCTTGTCACTTAAATAAAGACACTTTGAGACAAAGGGGACCAGCAAAAGAGGAGTAAAACAATCAGTAAAAATAGAACAGTAAGACATGCTCAGATTAATGTTCAATACATTTCAGCTGAACTGATACCTTGTCGTACAGCATTTAATTTTGAGGGAAAAAATGGCACACCGATCCTTAATTACACGGCAATGTACCTAGGCCTTCCATATCTTTAGCTGATCACTTCCATGTTGAGCAGAACGGGTAACAGAAACTCAAACGTAAACAAAGAGATTTCCTCTGTTCAGTTTGTTTAGCAGGTTTAGGGTATAAAAATAGCAATAAATGATTATACAACAAAGGTTGTAGTCATTTATACTACTCTTACAACTGCAACCCTTACTGTAAAATAGAGTTCGTTTGGTAATCAAATGAAGAACCAACGATGAATGTGGCTTCTGATTGTTGATGGGCGCCCACACTATACAAGCATGTGACCTTTGCTGGGTCACAGTCACAGGTTGTATATCTTAGCAGTGGTCTGCCTCAGGGTAGAAAGGACAGTGGAGAAGAGCTCCCCCTTCAGGTGGCTGATCTCATGCAGGGTATGGATGGCCATCCCTGGGTGAGAGAACCTGCACACACTCTTTGAAACCTAAGGAGGCAAAATGTTTTCAGTTAGATGCATAAACTACTCTCAAATTACCCTTGTATATCTCCATCAGAATTCATTATAGCTATGCTTCTCTTACATGGATATAGTTAGGCTACAACAGAACAGGCACAAATTAAGACACAAAATTAAACAAGGCAATGAGTCAGTCCCATATCTGAAAATGTATAAACAACCAGCGTTGCCTGTATTCATTTGTTTCACAAGAATGTATTAGCATACCTGGTAAGGAAGGAAATAGGGTGCATCTGTTTCTACTAGAATCCTGTGGAGAGGGATTCTCCTGATGGCATCCTTGACCTCCACGGCTTTAGGGTAGGTGAGCAGGGCTGTGAACCCTACAGACATGTTGGGGAACTCCTGGAGAAAGGGCTCAATCACATCATAGCTGTTGGTGAAACAGTGCCTGTAGCACAAGAAAGTTCGTTACTAATGTATTTTTGGAGGGACTGACAACACTAATCAGCTTCCGAAAGGAACTGACTTTTCTGAATACAAGTTAAAATTGCAATTGCAGTCTTCAAACATAACCTCATATCAGACGTTCTGAGAGCACAGTAAATGTTTTTTTTGTTTTGTTTTTACCAGTCAAAAAATGTACATGATTACATTCATTTGGCCACTTCACCCCTGCGCATCATCTATGCACTATATCAACCTGTGTATTTTGTAGTCTCTAGGCACAAGTTTCTTCAAGATTTCCAGGAGATCATCATCCGCATCTCTGCAGTGGATCACCAGAGGCTTCTTCATTTGTACAGCCAAATGCAGCTGGCGCTCAAATACCTAATAAGATAAAGAATATGGAAAACATACCACATTGCCACATACACAAAGAAAATCCCAGTGGGTGAACAAACTACAAATACTTGTACAAGTACTACAATTGTTTTCACCAAATAAAATAAAATCCAGTGGATCCATTATCAAATATTAAACCTTAAGTTCAGTACCTAAGAATAATCAGTCCATTAAATAAATACACATAGAAGATGGACCGATGGATGGATAATCACCAGTACAACATGATATAATCTCCTATACTGATACCTTTTTCTGTTGGCCAACAGTAGTGGAGCATTTGCTTGAATAGTCTAGCCCAATTTCACCAAAGGCAACAGCTTTTGGGTGTCTCATAGCGGTCAGGATGCTGTGCTCATGAATAATGTCGTATTCTTTGGCAAAATGTGGATGGCAACCAAAAGCCCCCCAGACCAGCTCCTCGCTAAGAAGGGGTTCCCAGAGCTGCTCCCTCACCATCAGGCGTGGGTTACAGAAATCTGCAATGCAGCCTTCAAACTTGGAGGAAAAAGAGCTGTGGTACAGTCTGCGGAAGTGAGCAAATGTACCTCGAAAGCCCAGTTTCGTATACAGCATGTCCAGATGACAGTGGGTGTCAATGAAACTGAGTGGTCTTGCCTTTTGGCTACTGTCTGAGTCCCACATAGATTGTGCTTCCACAGACACTTGCCTGGTTCTATTATTCGGTGAGGTTTTTAAGTGCATCGGGCTACAGTCCGAATCGCTTCTAAGTTCATCACCAGAAGGAAATAAATCTGGGCTCCGTAAATGAAAACTGTAAGTTAGCAAAGACGACCGAGCTTTAACTGCACAACCCGGGTCTGCAAAAACATCAGACCTCTTAGATGTTTCACTGCTGTTGGACATATGATTTCCAGTACTGCACATCATAAGAGAAGGTTCACGAGACTTATGATCTGCACTGTTCCACTGACATTGAGAAAATTCCAAGGGCGACTGGACAGCTGTATTCCAGTGGTTTGAAGAAGATTCAGGTTTCTGGAATACACTGTTCAACTGCCGTGGAATGAAACCGCAAGGTGACTGAAGTTCATTATTTCTCTGGTTTTGAAATGTTGTTGATGGCATCTCGCGTGTGCTGTTCCACTGATTTGAAGAGGATTCACACAGTTTCTGATCTGAACTGTTCCACTGGTTTTCAGAGGATTCACAAGGTAGCTGCATTGCAATCTCTGAAAATGGCTTGCATGGCACCAGGATTTCATCATCACATGCATTACAATGTTTGAAACATGCTGCTAGGTCTAGTAGAGGACTTGTTTCATATTCACTGCTGTTCTTCTTCAACTGGGATTTTGCAACAAAGCCCTCATCCTGTGAAAAATACTTCACTTCCACTGGATCATCCACATCTGACCAATCAGGCTTTTCCAAGGACTCCCTCTGGAATAACATTGAACCAGTGTAAGACTCAACATAAACTGAAAATAAACCCAAGCGCGTACATTTGGCTTCAACATCTGTAGGGATCAAATCAGCCCTGAACTACCCACCCCCTAAATAGAAGAATACGGGTAGGGACACGTGCCTACAATCTATACCCAAATATATGGCCCTGAGTAGGCAGTTCATTTTGGTACTGCTACAGTAACAACCCAAAACATGATAATCAATAAATGCCTTAAAAGAATGTCTTCACGCCTTCATGTGAAATGCTGAAATCCTCCACTTACGGTAACAGATATATATCCCAGAACATTATCCCAAAAACATACCTGATTATCAGTCTCAGGTTCAGCAAAGCAGTCTGTTTCAAAAAACCAGTGGAGTTTCTCCACTGTCTCTCCTGCATGGGTACACATGCTCTCATGTAGCTCTAGATCAGCCATACTATCACAATGGTCTTCAGACACTTCCCTCTTGTGGTGGCTCTCCAGGCTTTCCCTATTTGGCTCTTTTGTAGACTTTTTAGTGACAACCGCAAGAGCATCTGTTACTTTATTGTCGGATAAAACAGGTTCTGTCAAGATGGGTGATGTGTTACAGCTTGATATCTGAAATAACAGTAAACACAGTAGCTTGAAACACTATACTAATATATTTCTAATTAAATATTTCTTTCCAACACAAAACCATATCAGTTTTGATATTTAGCAATACCAACTTATCTCTAGCAAAATATGAGGTTTTTTTCCCCTGAATGTGCTAACTTCATGACTAATACGAGATGAAAAAAAAACAAAAGGGAATTAATACCATTTTAAAGTACCATGCCATTCTGTGGAAAAGAATTATACAGATCAGTACAGTATACAATACGTTCACAGAAAACATGGCACCAGCAGAGAAGACGGAACACATGCACACACAACTGGAGCTTTAGGCATTTGTTTTTGACAGTCATAATATATTACAAGTTACCATGCAAAACATCATGGTGCCTAAATGCTCTACTTTGTTTTATTTCCTGCTATATACAATTGTAAGCGTGGGGGATATGATAATATTCTTGTTGCAATATTAGCAGCCTTGAAACTGAATGCTATTTTTACTTTGGCATGATAATCAGTTACTTTTCCAATTAATTGTGCACATGGGTGTAGTGGTGCATTGAAAATTGCTGGAGAAATACAGCTGACCATATGAGCATCTTCATATATTCACTTCACTAATTAGTGTGCTAACTAACCTAACAATTTCACAACAACAATTTTACAGCAAAGATGTGGGACCTGGTTACAAGACAGTCTAGTACACAAACATGACAATCTAGTTGTAATAAAAACAGGTGAGCCTCCTTAAATTTAAACGCCTGTGGGATTTGCATCTCACAGCCAGCACATGTAAAAAGGTATCTAGGACTACAATCCCCACCAAACTGTCTGTATTAAGTAATATAGAATTAGAAACAAAACTCAACCAAAATTAATATTATCAAAATAAATGACAGATATGGAGTACCTTGGCAGGGGAGACCGTCACTTTAGCGCCTGTTCTGTAGGACTTTCTTGTCTTCCTTTGGCCTGACGTCCTCCTGCTGGGTGAGCACCCCAGGGCTTCCGTTTCAGTTGCCCGCAGCCTATCTGAAGGTGAATGAGTTGGCTTATGCATGGGTGTATTTAGGCAGATGTACTCCAGCATTCCAGGGCCCACTGAAATGTCTTCATCCTCATTCTTCCAAAGGCTAGACCTGACTCTGTCATTGTTGTTTCTCCTGATCTTTGTAGGGGAGAATGCAGCCGCACTTTCCCATTCAAATTCCTCCTTTGGCTTGCGGTCCATTTTACAGAGCTTGACAAGAGAGAGGAGTGCAAGAATAAATTGATATACAAACATATATGTATATAAACCTCCCAACAAGATGCGACAACTCGAAGAAAGTTCTGGGCGCTGAAATGTATTCACAAATAGTGGAGTGATATAAATTTTATTCTAATTGTCCATATTGTTATGAAAACAACACGGATGTTCAGCCGAGAAACAACGTGTTAGCTACGGTAATATCATAGTTCTGTGGTTCCTATGAATCATACATTTAGCTACCACGTCAAATATATATCGAAAGCGGATTAGAAGGCAGAGGGCATAAATTAGCCAGCTAGCTTTATCTTAAACAACTAGCATAAAAATGAGCACGCATAGTGTTTGTTTCCTATTTACGTCGCTTTTAGAAAATGCATAGAAATGTATACAAAAACTCTTAACCACGTAATAATACTGTATATTACATTTTGCCACGACGTGCTGTAGATACACAGCGACGGCCCGCTCACACACCGTAGCTCGCAATCTTCACACGTCGTACTGCGATCGTTTTGACTTGCATTTATAACCTCCGATTCAAAACACGGCTTACTAATTACCCAATAAAACTAATTTTCTATGACTTCCAATAGGTACTAGTGGCTTTGGGGATAGGTCACCTATGCCTGTGGTGAGAGGAAGGGAGGGTCGTTATTTTGTCATTTCATGTCACTTATTTAGTCGATCTACAAGGAGATATGTAACGTATCTCTATCGACTTTTTGTCCTTCCTTACGGCTTATCCGTGCTGCTTAAGTATATAGTTTTCTTTAACTTGATTTGTCATGTTAATTCTTTCTTTGTCGATTGTATTAACATTTGCAATGAGCAAAACCCCCAACAATGGCTGGCTACCCCAAAGCGCTGCTGTAAATTTTACTTCAGAGGAACCATTGACAGCTGCAGTGCCCCACCGGTTGGGTGACGGTGTAACACCTCCCCTCAGTCTTATAATCAGCTTTGTAACGACTTCAACTGATTGCTTTTTAAGGGGGCCGAGAAAGACCATGATGTCATTATTGTAACGGTTTTTTTTTGGAGATCTGGAGACCGCATTCGTTTTCTCGATAAAATTATTGCGTCATCACCAGAAAACGATATAAATATTCTATAGTCTCTATATAATCTTGAATATATATATATACACAAGCTGACAACCAGGAATGACAGCACTAAACAGTAATCAATGGATTCTGATTTCCGGGTGAGTGAATGCTGGCCCGATTTTCTGCCGCTGCTCACCGGTATCTTTTTCTATTTTTATTTTTAAATATTTTTCAAAAAAACTTTTTTTTCTACTTATATTTTTCTGACACTGCTGGGCCTAGTTCAACCTACTGGTTTGTTTTGGCTGCGGTCTCCCACGGATTCATTTACCTGGCTGCTTGGTTTTCTGGTGCTTTCCTCTGTGATGTTGTCTGGCAGGATCTGTGTACTGTTCGTGTTTGTCTGTACTCTTACATCGCTGGTCCATCGACCCGGTTTTTACCGGTATATAGCTGACAAGCTCCTCCGACTTCATTTTCACCTGGCTGCTCCACCACCGGCTGTGCTTCATCTCCACACAGACATCGCATTCCTTCCTCGCCGAAAGTTCATTCATTGGGGGCTCTTGCCGGAATTTTCATCATGATAACTCCAAACCAATACAATCCTTATGGTCCACTTCTCGCTGTTCTCCACAGAACTCTGACCGGGCTGTTGACCACAGTGTTGGCTAACACTTTTGCCAAGTCTGACAGCACCTGTGTCAACTTCGGTCTGCTTAACAGCCGCTCGCTTACGGGCAAGAGACATCTCATCCAAAATCTCCTCACCGACCGTAAGTTTGACTTTTTCTGTTTGACTGAAACGTGGCAACAGCCCAAAAATTTTTCCCAGCTCAACGACTGTTTACACCTGTCAACCTCGGGAGCTTGGCCGTGGTGGAGGTCTCGCGGTAATTTATTGCGAGAATTGGAAAGTTCTGTCATTGTCTGTACCTGTCTTCAGTTCTTTTGAATCCATTGTATGTCAACTATCGGGACCTGTTCCAACTGTCGTAGCTGCTACCTACCACCCTCCAAAGTCAAATTCTGATTTTATAAGTGACTTTGCCGATCTGCTGACCCACTTGGCTCCTGTTTCTCCTAATATAATACTCCTGGGAGATTTTAACATACATATGGACAACAGTAATCACCCTCTCACCAACATCCTGCCTCTATAGCTTTGGTTCTAATCAATATATAAACTTTCATACTCATACTAAGGGCCATACTCTGGACTTAGTTTGCTGCTATGGACTAACTCCTTTCAACTGCAAGGCTGATGGACTGCCAATTACTGATCATCTGCTACTCTCTTTTAATGTCAAAATTACCCTTTCTATATCCAAGAATCCTCGCACCATCTTTTTGCGCAACATCAAAAAAATTTATCCTGACACCCTTTCTTCTGCTCTTTTAAGTCTTTTGCATTTCAATAACCTGTTCACCTTAGATCATTTGGTTTCCCTTTATAACAATAGTCTCAATAGTATTTTAAACTCTGTTGCTCCATGAAAATCCAAATCTGTATCATTTTCTCAGTAAGCACCCTGGTTTACGTCAGAACTCAGGCTTATGAAAGCAAAAGGTTGACGGCTTGAACGTCTGTATAAGAAAATTGGTCTCACAATCCATAAAGAAATGTATAATAATCATATTTTATATTATAAGAAATGCATTAACCAAACCAAATCCACCTATTTTACTACTATTATCTGTTCAAATGAAGATTCCACTAAATCACTGTTTTCACTGCTTAACTCTTTCAAGCCACCAGATTCTCTACCTGCTCACCTCTATTCATCTTCCTTTTTTGACTCTCTAATGCTATTTTTCATTGAGAAAATTCACAAAATCCATCAAGACTTGGCTTCTGATGTTTCTTGTAGTA